>CM061533.1:148329064-148929064 GCA_030545055.2 Neoaliturus tenellus | reverse complement strand
TGTAGAAACCCAAAATAACTTTTTGGTGCCTTAAGTGTGTAGTTGAAACAATTTGTTGTATTCAACTTTGTTTATAAAACCTGCTTGTTTGTTTATAAAAGCTAGCAGTTTTAGTTTGAAACTGTAAAACATAGTTTACCTATATTATTATGTTAATTAATAATCACATGATTATTTGTATAGCTTCGGACTAAAAAGTTCACCACAATTAAATTTACGTTCAGTCAATTAAATTAGAACTTTTCAAATTGTAAATTTGTGTTTAATTTTAGTTTTCACACCACTAATTAGGGGCCTATACTGAAATATATTAAGAAAAAATGACAATAATATGCTAGGCTCTCTCTGGCTGTAACTGTAAGGGTGCTGTGAGCCGGGGAAAGGGGGGGGGGGGGGGTTGTATGTATGAGTTTGGGTGGTACGCCAAAAAATTGAAAAGCCTCAGGTGGTACGCGGGCACAAAAAAGTTGGGAAACACTGTTCTAGGTACATCTTCCATCTGAAGACGGGATCAGATTCCAGATCCCGAAACGTCTTGAATTTTATTTACTAATCAGTGATGGAAAATGTCCGCAACAATTTACTAAACAATAACAGTAAAATGCTGTAGATCAAGGTTTGGCAATTGTAAGACAGTTTAAGATGAATGGAATATTGACATACCAATCCTCTTCCAGACTCATCAAAAGCAGATTTCGGAGGTTTTAATCTTGTCAACATCTTGTAAGTTTCCAGATTACGAGCAAAACTCCTGTGAACAAAAATACTTTTTTTATTGAGTTGTTAGGTTTAATGCTGCACATTACAGATGTTTAATGAACCTGAACACTCAAATTTACTGAACCATAAAATGTCACAAATCTTTTATTTCACAGACTTTCCATTCATTCATCACAATATACTGGCATTCGTCGGTCAAAGATGAAGAATTTAAGTATTGCAAGTCTATACTTATACTTGGTATTATCCTAGTATATTTATTCCGTTATCCAAGGTAGTACTGGTCACATTTAGCTTGGATAATCGGACTTTCACTATAAGTGACACACATGTGTTTGACTATCCTACAGACTTTTTCTCTTCCAAAAAAGGATAAGATTTAAATAAGATGATAAAAAGTTAAAAAAAAAAATTATTTACCAAAAGATTCCTATAAAGTAGGTGTTATAGATTACACTAGGTCCTATAGAGGTCCAAGTGAATATTAAATTTAGAAGTTTAGGGCACACTACTGACACCTGGTTTAAAATATTTAGTAATTTAAATTATTTACCTCCCTCTAATAAATTAAAAAAATATATAAAAACAGACATAAAAAAGAGAAAATTGCTAGCTCTACATATTTATATCTGACTGTGGGGTATTAGTTTATTTACTTATTCGTTGTTTATTTTTACAATACATTATTAATATTTTTATTCTTTAGAGATAAGTATATTAAATAATTTAATGTATATTAAATATTTAATATATATTAAGTATAAGTATATTAAATAATTTAATATATATCATTAATAAATAAAATATTATTACATAATATATTAATTATATATTATAATTATGAATAAAAACCATAAGTACCCTGAATTTAACATTTTTATTCACACTGACATGTTTCGTACTTTAAAAGTCATGATCACAGTGTTTTACTTAACCTAGTTTGACAACATCAAGATAACAAAAATTATTTAACAAAAGATTAATTAATTAAGTCATATGGTATGAATCCCCTATTGGAATAGTTGTTGTGGATTTTCTTTAATATTAATAATCTTATCAAAAATAGGGTTTGTGGTCTGGAACTGTATAGAATTTAAAAGATTGTCCTTTTCTTTTCGATAGTTATTATATATGTGTAATTCTTCTTTAATATTCATTTTATTACCTTTACCTTCAAACTCCAAAACTTTTAAGTTTTCATTAATATTTTTATAAGCATGATCCGTTTGTAATATATGTTCTGCAAAGCTAGATTTTTGGGATGTTCTATTGTTTGAGCGTATAGCTTGAATATGTTCATTAAATCTCTTTTTGAAGCTACGTCCTGTTTGACCAATATAACATTTTTGACAGTCACTGCAATTAATTTTGTAGATTCCTGATCTCTCAAACTTATCGATATTATTCTTGTTATCATTCGTGAATTTGTTTATCATATTAAAAGTATTATTTCTTGTTCTATAAGCTATTTTGTAGTCAGATCTTTCAAAAGTTTTCCTCATGGCCTTATTTAATGCTCTGCTGTACGGTATACAAATATATTCATTCTTAGGTCTTCTTTCTTGAATATTTATCTTTAAAATTTTCTGCTTATTTTTGATCATTTTATCTATTAGGTTGGATTTATAACCATTCAACTTGGCGATCGATTCAATTGTTTTCTTTTCTTCTTGGGAGTCTTCTTCTTTCATTGGAATACGAATCAGCCTATTGATCATTGAATGGAATGCAGCCATTTTATGCTGCCACGGGTGATTTGAACTTGCCGGTATAACCAAACTAGTTTGTGTAGCTTTTCTGTAAATTTTAAATACATGCTTTTGGTGTTCTTTCTTAATTGTTACATCTAGAAAGTTAATTTCTAAGTTTTGGACTTCCATCGTGAATTTTATGGACTTAGATATACTATTTAGGTATTTTAAAAAATCATCTGGTGTATAATTATCGAGTTGAAACAAGCATATTATGTCATCTACATATCGTCTCCAGTAAATTATACTATTTCTATATTGGTTGGAATCATTCATTATTTTTGTTGATTCAAGATTTTGCATAAATATGTTTGCTAAAAGACCCGACAATGGTGAGCCCATTGCTAAACCGTCTTTTTGCTTGTAAAACTTTGATTCATATTTAAAATAGTTTTGCTCGAGAGCAACCTTTGTAAGTGACATAAGATCCTTAACTTCTTCTTGTGATAGGATTGTATTCTTGGATAAGTTTTCCTTGAGTATTAATAGTGTATCTTTAACAGGTATATTACTGTACATATTTGAGATATCAAATGAGATAAATACAGTATTTTCTGGTATGTCAACTTCTTTTATAGCATTTATCAGGTCATAAGTATTAGTAAGACTGTAGTCTGGATCTAAGTGTATACATTCTTTTATTTTACGGTTTAAATACTTACTCAACTTGTAACAAGGCGCGTTGCGATAGTTTACTACAGGTCGAATGGGAACATTGGGTTTATGTGTTTTTGGTAGACCTTTAAGTATTGGAGCTTCAGGTTTCATCATTTTTAAATTATTCTTTTCTTTGCTGGGAATTATTTTACATTTTGATATTGTATTATTTGTCACTTTATTGAATTCTTGAGTTGGGTCATTTTTCAATTCTTGGAAGGGATTTTCATTGATAAATTCTTTTACTTTTTCTTTGTATGATTCTTTTTTCATTATTACAGTCGTGTTACTTTTGTCAGCCTTGGCAATCATAGCGTTGTTATCATTTAGTTTCTTTGCTATATTTCTTATATTGTTCAGTTCCATTCTTGCTTTTTGTATATTTTTAGTCCTTTTTGTTTTGATTTTGTTTTTTTCTAACTCATGGATAAAATTATGTCTTATAGGTTCTTGCTCTTCTTTATTTTTAGTGCGAATGCTTGCCTCAAAGTCTATTAATTGATCTTCTATGACTTTAGGTTGAAAATCCAAGTTAATATTATATTTAATAGACTTACTTAGTAATTCCTTTTCTCTTTCAGTGAACTCAATATCTGTTAAGTTATTCATCGAACTTGGAAAATAAGTATTATCATTTGTGTTCTTTTCAGGTTTCTGTTGCTTTATTAGTTTTTCAATTTTCTTGCTTTGTATTTTCTTTTTTCTATCAAGAATAGGTTCACACCATTGCTTAATATATTGGGTGAATTCTTCAATTGAGTCAACATGAAAAGTCTGATTTATTTCATTTTTAAGTGAGATAATATCTTTATCTATTGAATTCAGTTTAGTGTACAGTGAGTTAAGTTCTTCTTTTACCCAAATCTTTCTAGCCGTTTTTACTGTTTTTATAGCTGCTGTGGACTTACATTTTGTGTTTAGTTGGACATAATTTGGAATGACATCTTCTATTAAACATCTTTTGTTAAACTTGATATCTTCTTTTATTTTGTCTTGCTTTAGTGTTAAGTATTTAAGCTTGTGAACTATAATGGGGTGGTTAGCCATTTGCATTATGTAGAAAAGTTCACAGGAAAGGGCTACTTTAGTATATATTATAATTATGAATAAAAACCATAAGTACCCTGAATTTAACATTTTTATTCACACTGACATGTTTCGTACTTTAAAAGTCATGATCACAGTGTTTTACTTAACCTAGTTTGACAACATCAAGATAACAAAAATTATTTAACAAAAGATTAATTAATTAAGTCATATGGTATGAATCCCCTATTGGAATAGTTGTTGTGGATTTTCTTTAATATTAATAATCTTATCAAAAATAGGGTTTGTGGTCTGGAACTGTATAGAATTTAAAAGATTGTCCTTTTCTTTTCGATAGTTATTATATATGTGTAATTCTTCTTTAATATTCATTTTATTACCTTTACCTTCAAACTCCAAAACTTTTAAGTTTTCATTAATAAGATTATTAATATTAAAGAAAATCCACAACAACTATTCCAATAGGGGATTCATACCATATGACTTAATTAATTAATCTTTTGTTAAATAATTTTTGTTATCTTGATGTTGTCAAACTAGGTTAAGTAAAACACTGTGATCATGACTTTTAAAGTACGAAACATGTCAGTGTGAATAAAAATGTTAAATTCAGGGTACTTATGGTTTTTATTCATAATTATAATATATACTAAAGTAGCCCTTTCCTGTGAACTTTTCTACATAATTATATATTATATATTAAATTATTTAATATATGGGTGATTCTCTGAAGAGTGGGATTTTTCGTGTCCCAAGGAATGAAATATTTTACTAATTAATTAAGATTAAATCAGACAGTGTATTCGACTTAATTAAATGTAAAATAAATGCATAGTTGATCCCCTATTAATGAATATTTTACCATTTATCGGCAAAAAATTACCAAAACCAGTGTTTGTCATTCCTCTGGCATGTCCCTACCTTGAAAAGTAACAATGTTCTCTTAATTTATTACCTTTTGAGTAATTAAAAATACTATGAAATAATATAGTTTGTTTGTATGTTGTATGTAAAATATCATATTCGATTTGGCCAGATTTGATACTCTATTTAACAAATTTTTAAACAATTTACTTTTGTCCCTGGTTTTTACTCATCATTCCTCTGGCAAACTATTACTGCCAGGTATGAAAGGAGGGAAATTAATTTGACAAAGGGTATAACAGGGATATTTTGTCAAAATATTTGGCAACACTATTTCCTTAAAAGTATATGTTCAGTAGCTTTCTGAAGTTAGTGAGAGGTGGATGTGACATCTTACCTGCTGCTGTCACACTGGCTGTCATCATTCCTTTTGGTACATTTTATATTTTTATTCATTAAGTAATTCTTATGAGAAGCTACAAATTTAAATTTAATAGACATAATTAATGTTAGGCATAAATATTCAACTACATAAATGTATTTTTATAGTGTAAAAACTTAACCTAAAGTTGCAAACATCATTCCTCTGGCATCATTCCCCTGGCAAAGTATCTACCAGAGGATTGATGTTGAGACCAGAGGAATGACGTTACATTTTTACTTTAGTTTGCCTTATAAAATAACTGCTCTCATAAATAATAATATTCATAAACGTATGTTTATTAGTACTTATTTACAAATTTTACTTGAATTTCTATATATTTTTATAGTAATAGCCAATTTACAGAAACCAGAGGACTGACGTCTTATGAACAGAGGAATGACATTTTTTAATCAACTCTGTGATGAAACTAAGAATAATTAATTATTGAAATAAAATAGTAAGACTGATTAAAGACTTTATGTCAAGTAAAGACTGACTAAAAAATTATTTTTATTTATGGGATCTTTAGACTTGTTTCTTTCTGTATGAGTATTTTTTTACTACAGTATTACTTTTTGTAGTTTCATTTATATATTTTTATTGTATTAAATGTTTAATTTCATTATACAACTGGCTTTTTCGTCCTTGATTTACATCCTTGTGATAATACTGACTATTTTTTGTAAAATTTTCATTCCTCTGGCAATCTGTCATTCCTCTGGCATAAGAATACTATATTTTTATGTATGAAAAGTTATAAAGTAATATATTATTAATCATAATAAGATAAATAAATAATAATTTTGTCAATTTTAAGCTGCAAATATTTAATATAAATGTGGTATTGTTAATCTGGCTAGTTGTATCATTCCTCTGGTAATCATTTTTTTCATTCTTTGAAATAACTAATTGATAAATTAATATTTTATGTGTTCCTTCTGGGAAAGTAACACTTAAGTAAAGATCAACTGGAAACCACAATAAAAATCCTTTAAATAAAAAAATTTTATTTTGCCAATTATAGGGATGAAATAGCCCACTGTTTAGAGAATCACCCATATATTAAATATTTAATATATATTATGTAATAGTATATTAAATAATTTAATATATATAAAATATTTAATATATATTATGCAATAGTATATTAAATAATTTAATATATATTAAATATTTAATATATATTATATATAATATACTCTCACATCAAAAGCACTAGTTCTAATTTTTTATCATAAAACCAAATGTATGTGCTGATAAATAAATTTTTTACAATTAAAATCCAAATTTTTTATGATTTGAACAAATGTCAGTCAGATTTAGATTGAGCTGTTAGAGCTCTAATGCCTTTAGAAGAAAATCTAAACAAAAACCGCAGCCGAGAGCCATACCTTCCGCGCAGCTGCACCGCCAGCTCCCACTGCTTGTCGGCCATTGCCTTGGCGACAGCCTTGGTCCTCTCCACGCACTCCATCAGCGGCAGCCGTACCGCCTGGTTGCCGTCGAGTGACACCACGCAAGCCTCTGTGTCCGGCGTAGCCTCCATTAGAGCCATCACCGCCTCCGCGCCCATCCTGCAGCCCTGCGACACACAGATGCAACATGTTGACAATCGCTTGCACTGTCATACTCAATCAGTAGCAGTGGCACCGCAGGATTGCCATCGAGTGACTCCACCCAGACATTCTTGTAGGGCTTGGCAGACATCAGGACCATCACCGCCTCCGCACCCATCCTGCAGCCCTGCGATACTCAGATGCAACAAAGCGACAATCATTAGCACTGTTCACAGTCTATAGTAGGGATGAAAATATCTGTCACCTGTCCCAGAACTAAAAAAAAAACTGGTTTATACTAGTTGTGAAGTTGACATTGAGTACAGCAAAGTTGTCATAACACTGTGGTAAGTCTTTTGGCTGTCCAGTTGGACAATTTCCCTTCCTTCAAAATCCATTCCTGTTCAAGACAGCAGGGATGAGGAATGCATCGGGCATGGAAACCCCTAGCTGGAGCATGAGTGGACAGTTGGTTGGTTGGCCTAAAGGGCAGAGCAGACCGTTGTCACAGTACACGGGGGTTGGCCCTCTTAATGGTCAAACGGCTGTCTGATGTCCTGTCTCCCACCCTTTCTCTTTCTTCAATATCCCATCCTTCTGGGGGCTTGCGCAAAATGCCCATTAGAGGCAGACGTGCTTAATGGTTCGGGTCTCCTTATCCACCAATAACAACAACAAAAATATGTCCCCTATGATAACAAGTATTGGTTGGGGATGTGACTGTGACAAAGAAATATCAGTATAAAACATTGGTGATTCATTGACAGTCAACTTTGGGATTGTGCTGCAGCACTATTATGGCTACACTTTTAACTATAAATCTGTGATGAAGCTTCCGAAGTCCAACAAATGGACCTGTGTTGCGATTGAATGTAAAAGTAACGGCGGTTTTTCTACATTATCAACAAAACTGTGATTATTGTTTGCATTTTTGTGAATCATCAAGTTTTCAATACTGTTTGTCATTGTATAAGTTAAGTTGTGATGGAGAACAAGAAGGTAGCAGACTGCAAACCAGCTCATTTAGTAGCTAACTGTTCCTCGTGTATATCGATTATAGCAACTCGTAATTTATGCTTGTGACTGCGATTAGCTTTTGCTTATTTTTTTAAATTACATAAGAAAAATGCAAAAAACCCATTTTTGGGGTAACAAAACTCTCCAAAACTACCCCTTCCAGTAGGTTGATATATCTACTCATCCGAATAAAGATAGGATTACACATCTCTACCAAATTTGATCTTGATCGGACTGTTTTTAAGAGAGTTATCTAAGGACACATAGGTACATATATAAATTTTAATGACTATTATTTTTGGTCTCTGTGCACCTCAAAACGAAAAAGTAACATGGTTCCAGGCTTAGTTCTTACCATGAGACCTACGGTAGTAACTTCCTCCCTATGGGAATTTCGATAAAAAATACAAAATTTAAATACCACAACATTTCACTTGTACATACCAACACCCTGTCGAATGCAGATGGACTGCCACCTCGTTGCACGTGACCTAACACGGTGATTCTAGTGTCTTGTTTCAAGTTGTCCACTACCACTTGCTTCACGTTCTCAGCCGTGATCGGAACTCCATCTCGGTCTATTGCACCTTCTGCTACAATTATAATATTGAGTCTTTGACCTGCTGCTCTTTCCTAATAAGATAAAAAAAACATATATTAATTACTAAGTAATTTTTAAGTAATTTACTATTCATAAATTTACATAAAATTCAACAGAACTGTCTTACTTTGTGACACTAAAAACAATAACACTAATTTTAGGAAGATACAAGATCACTATGTTGTGCAATTATTTATTATAAAGGACAGAAACTGAATTTTGCTACTTAATTAGTTTCTAAACTGATGAAAACTACAATTTCTCAACAAACAATGTTTTAACCGAAAGTTTTTTACTGGTATACTACGCATACTGTTAATAAAAGAGGTATGTCCACTTACATCTTACAGGGTGGCCGAAAAGTCTCTTTACACAATCTTACAGTACGTCACAGGTCTTGGTAAGCATTAATTGTGATAAACAGTGGTAAAGTTAAGGGGGTTATAAGAAGTCTCTCCTACCACTATCAGCCCTCTACTGCCATTCAATGAGTTCTCCTTCTGCGCACCGTCAATGATGTCCGTTTTTCAAATTTAGCATATTGTTTTTTGGGGAAAAAGGGCTGACACCGGATATTTTAATATGAAAAGGCGTTTGGATAGCACTATATGTGTACATGGGCAAACAAATACAAGAAAAGTAATGGAAGTACTGATTAATGACTGCTGTGCTATTTATAAATCCTCCACTGTTTTATCAACCTTTGGGTCAGAAAGGTAAGTGGTAAATTAATAGTGTAAAAATTTAATCCTGATTAATTTTGTTAATTGATTGATTGATTTTTTTTTGTTTAGATTAATAATGACAAAATTATTAAAAAATTAAATAGTCTAGGTGTTAAAAACTTTCACTTAAATTGGTTTGAAAGTTATCTAAAAAATAGAAGTCAATATGTAGAAATATCAAAAACGGAAGGAAATCAAATTGTAAAATATCAATCAAGTTCTCAAACAATCAAACATGGGGTGCCACAAGGCTCCATACTTGGACCTTTATTATTCATTTGCTACATAAAAGATATGCCAAACTGTCTTAGTAAACTTAGTGACATAAAAAATCAACTTATCCTATACGCGGATGATTCCAACCTTATAATGTCTGCAAAGACTGACATTGAAATGGAAGTGAGCTCCTTTATAGAATTAGGTCAACTTCAGGATTTTTTTTCTTCTAACAATTTAATATTAAATTCTCAAAAGACTAATTATATTCAATTCACTACAAAACAAAATCGAAATAATCATGAGTTTAACATTTTTGTTGACAATATTAAAATAGATAAGGTTGACAAAACTAAATTTTTAGGAGTTCATATCGATAATCATCTTAGCTGGGACCTACACATTGACCATCTTCTAGCAAAAATAAACTCAGGAATTTACGCTTTAAAAAGATTGTATTACCTCTGTAGTTTAACAGTTTTAAAGAATGTGTTTCATGCCCATGTTCAATCCCATATTTCTTATGGAATCTGTGTTTACGGAGGAACAACCAAACAAAACCTCAATAAAATTTTAGTTGGCCAAAAAAGAGCACTAAGAGCCATGTTAAATCTTAAGTTTGATGAGTCTGTAAAGCAGCATTTCATTGAACAAAACATTTTAACCGTTTACAGTTTATATATCTTAGAGTGTGTAATGCATGTTAAAAATAATAAAGAGAATTATGTAAAGCATGAGGATATACATGGTTACAATACTAGAAATAAAAGTAGTATAGTATTGCCCTCTCATAACTCTGAGCTATTTAAGAAGAAACCATCCTATGCCAGCTCTGTATTCTTAAAACACATCCCTAAAGAAATAATTAGGATAGAAAGTGGAAATAAATTTAAGAAAGCGCTTAAACTGTTTTTAATAAATAATGCATTTTATTCCTTGGAAGAATTTTATGAATTAAGTAGTGTGAATGCTGTTTAACTATTTATAACAATGATCTGAAGTGTAATGAAAGGCCTGAAATGTACTGAGTTAGTTTTAAGCTTGACACTATTTAATGTATTATATGTACATGAACAAATAAAGAAAATTTGAATTTGAATTTGAATTTGAATTCTTGACTCTCGCAAAAATGAGAGAATAACTATACAGATTGTAACCTGGAAACTTGAACCAAGCATTCCCCTAATAAATCGACTGATGCACATTCTACTGAGTTAAGAGTCTTACGTTTGTCGATGCAAGACTACATGTGATATGACATAAATGCCATTGTTTGCTATCAGTCAAGATGACTGACAATGGTAAGCATTTCAGCTAATTCTTCAACTCTTTAGGAGCTAACTGTAAAGAAAACTGCTATGTTTCATTCTTCCATTATTTTTTCTGATATTTGATCCAATATATATATATTTCACTCTTCCCTGAAAATTCTGGTCTCACTTTGTTGCGCAAAGAAGTAATGCACTAAAATTTACAAACGGACATCGTTGAAAGCACACGGGATTATGACAGCAGAAGATGGTAGAGCAATTACAGTGGTAGAGGAGACTTTTTATAATCCTTTTTAAATTTACGCCCGCTCATCACCCCCACATCGATGCTTTGAAAGACAAGCGACATACTGAAATAGTGTAAGGGGACTTTTCGACTACACTGTATATAAAATTATACATTATAGCCTCAATATTCTGTGAATTGATACATTTGACAGATTAAACATTACACTAAGGGGTGTTTTCCCCAAACATGTTTAACTTAAATTTAGTAGTTTAATTGAATAGTAACCAGGGGACCGAGAATTTGCTCGGCAAACTTATACGATTCTTTTGCAATAAGGTTTTGCGCTAGTTCATTCACTAGTTCACATAGTCACATTGGACTATGATCATGAGTCCAAATAAGCTTCTTTATTTTCAATATGAGCTCGTTCGCTTTGCTCACTCACTTTACAGGACGATTTTGTTCAGCACTCTGGTATTTACTAACTGAAATACATGGTCAAACTGTAATACGTGGGTTTTACTTTGTTAGTTATCAACTGATTTTACTATTATTAAAAATTCTTTTATTTTTATAAGGAATTCTATTTTAAAAAATCACATTTTATATTAAGAGAGAAAAACAAAATATGTCAACTTACCATGCATATATGGTGTGCCAAAACGACAAAGTGTGCCAAATATATGTGTAATTTAAAATATTTTTACGAAATTTTGTATAGAATAGAAAAACTTTTAATTTAATCATTGTAGGTATATGCATGATAAGTTAACTTACTTTTTTTTATTGAAAACATAAATTTACAATGAATTTTGGTTGAAAAGATGATTCCTTAGAATTTGAACTGAACTTTTCAGAACACTTGAAACTATAACTTTGTCCATTGCCTTTGGTAGATTGAAAGTCCTTCGAAATTTCAAATAGTTTTTGTTTGGTGTTCCTCTGGAGCCGAAAAGAAGTCCAATAACAGAAATATTTTTGATTTTGTATTTTTCCCTAAAATATGGTATGGTTGGGTCGTAAATAGTCTTTTTTTCTTGATCAACTTCCCTGGTTGTTTAAGATTAGTTTCAAATCGGATAGTGGGGTCAATGATAAATGCTTTATTATTTCTTCTGTTGATCGCTAGAATATCTATTCTTCTTGTACTCCCACTATCCGAAATACAGTTTACTTCTTCATAAACTTCCCAGTTTTCTTTCTTTAATTCTTTGGCGATTATACTTCTTACTTCATGATGCCTTTTATTTACTAGGAGTTCACTGTGCCTGCAGGAACCCAACACATGAGCAAGGGATTCATACTCGTTACAATGCCTGCAACGGTTTGTGTTGGGTCCTTTGCCAGGCACAGTCCTCACTGCCGGATTACAAGCTGATAAATTATTTGGTTTATAGTACCATTCGATAACTCAGTTATGGGTGTTGGCTACAAGCAAGACAAAACCACATGTTTATACTGGTACACGTGGTCTGTACTTCCACAGTTGAGTTAGCTTTTCAGCTATTTTCAGCTTTTCTTTTTTTAAATTTTAACTCCATAAGACCAATGTTAACATTTTTTTAAATTAAATTAAAGATTATAACGAAATAAGATTTTTCCTAGCATAGAAATCTATATATTATTTTTATCCCATAACTAAGTTTTTTGTGGTTTCAAGAAAATCTTTGAAGTTGTGCTCGAGATCTGTGTGCCTATATACATTCATATAAATATACCTTACTTGTATTAGAGTGTATAGATTAAACATATTGAAAACTTTGGTTTAAACTGACATGAAAAAAACTAGCTCTAGACTAAGTTTTAAAATAGTTAACTCCAAACAACATTTAAAAACAGTAGGGGTGATTTCAAAACCCAACATGCTACTATGTTTATAACCAACTAAGACAAAATAAGCAAGCAGTTATGATATGCATGAATTAAATCAAATAAATACTACGACTACGACTACCAAATTAGAAACCTGAAGCTGATAGAAACAAGAAGTATAAAAACTAAACCCCAAGGAAGTAAATTTCCAAAAAAATACTGTACACTCTCATGTATTTGGCTCAAACTTATAAAAAAATGAAAATCCAGAAAAAATTCCACAACGTATTAATTTATTCAGTACCTTCCAACTGACCATAATTCTTTTGTAATTCATTACTTTTCTGAGTGTTTCAATAAAACTGTGGTGTACCATGAGCACGCCAGGGGTGTACTGATGTGCATCAGAAGATGGCAGATAACCCATAACCGGCTACCGTCACCTACACCACAGCACTTGCCTACTTGTCTACTTCGCTTTATACAGTGATTTGTTTTTTTAATTTACAGTTTATACTGTTTTATAAACAATTTAATAGTATATAAATCATGATGAAGTGAAAATTAATTTTTTTATAGTGCAATATTATACTGTGTTTTAAAGTTTAATTAAGTTTAGGTGTTATAAGTTTGTTGTACTTTTGATTTTTCCAAAGTGCTATTTTCCAATAGTAATGCAATACAATATAGTGTACAGTCAAACCACACAAACTCCACTAGATGAGTACCTATCGGTGTTATCGGGTTTGGAGAGTGTCGAGTTTCCTGAGCCGATATTACTTTGCCATCTACTTAACCAGATCTCAATAATGATCACATGAAGATAAAAACTGGTAATTTATTGTACTCATATAAATGGTCAAAATTATCAATCAAAGACTGAAATATAATACGTTGGTCATACCATAAAAAGCAGCCTCATTCACCTGTCCTATCTACCGCATAATTGAAAGTGTACTGTATTGCAAAGTTTCAAAAATAAAATTTCTCATAAACAATATTTTCAAGTAAAAACAAAGTAAGCAAAAGAAGAAAGTAATTTAAAGAACATCTTGCCTGCTGTAATTTTTTACACATCTTGTTGGCCCAGTCCCTTTCTGGTGGCCATTCAGGGATAAAGACAAAGTCAGCTTCGCTGGTCAGGGCAGCTACTAGCGCAAGGTACCTACACTCACACGAGCATGGTCAGTGTTACAAGCACAATCAACGACTGCAACACATCTGCAACGTAGAGACCTACTGCGCACAGAGTACGATAACACAGATGTGTGGCGGTGGCCGAGGCGAGGGTTTGGCTGGTGTTGAAAAACAAGCAAAGCGACATCACATAACAATGTTAACAGCCTAAACTGACCTAAACTGATTATACCGGGTTTGACAGTTTTGTTTATATTATAAATATATGAGAATAATTAATTTATGACTGAATTAATTTACCAAAATAATAAAAAATATGGTTTATAATTATTGAAAAGTACTAAAAGATATTTCATACTTATTTTTACATTGTAATGATGATGTGCATTTAACTAACAGAATTTTTTTAATAACTCAACTAAATCTGAATATTTTTATCTTAAATAATAGAATTAATTAGATTTTTAGCTTAAATTTTACAACTCAACTTTAAAAAATGAAAATACTGACACGCCCTGGTATAACGGTGTAAAGACAAAAAATAAAGTTTTTATTCAATTTGGCAAAAATATCAACTTTCAAAAAGCCACTGAAGGGAATTTTGTGAAGTAGGGGAATGACTTTCTTCTAAAATTCTCAATTGATCTCATGAAATTTTCTTTTCTTCATATTCAATGCTATGTGTCATCAATGTTAGTTTTTATAAGTTAGCAGAAAAGTTAACAAGGATCTATCATATAAACCAGTACCATTAATAAAATTTACCTCATACCATCCAAAAATTTCCAAAATAATATACCGGTATTAAATGTTAAGAAGGATCTATCGTATAAACCAGTCCCATTGCTAAATTTGCTTCATACCACTCATAACATCCTAAAAATCCCAAAGTAATTTATTAAAAATGCAAATTAAAGTGTTAGTTGGAGATTGTAATAAAATTAAGTATTGAGTACCTAAATCTTTTCTGATAGAAGTTTAGAAGTGTACATAATGCAAGCCTCTCGACATTCTAAGCCTGGGTCTAAATTTCCAGGATTTCAGTAACAACACTACATGCAAAATAAAAGAAACTTACAGTCAGAAATGATCTCAGATCAAAGACATTGAATACAACTGTTGCAATTGTCTTATGGTAATAAACAAATAAGTGAGAAACTTCACACTTGGGTGGGCCTACTTCATACCTCTTTGGGTTCAATACTGGTTCCAACTTAAAGTGACAAAGTTTGTCATTAGATTGCTATTTAATGAATTTAGTTATAAAGTTAATAGGTCTACAATTATATATACAGGGTGTCTCTGAACTCTCTACCGACCTTTTCAGCTATTATTCCTAGACCAAAGACAAGTCAAAATATCATATTTAAATTGTCCGGAAGTCATTAGTTACTCACACAGCCGCCATTTTGTTTTTTTCACATAGTAATTTTTATCTCCGTAACGGATGGTTGTATTCAGTTTATATTTGGTATGAATCTTTATCATACCAATGTACATTTTCAAGAAAAAAAATAATTTTTGCCACTAAATATTTTCAAAATGGCGGCCATTTTAAAATTTCAAACTCAAATATCTCAAAATCGGTAAATTTTATAAAACTTTTACAAGACACAAAAAAGTTGACAAATTAAATTTTTTAACCACTGGTACCATGTTTGTAAGGATATGACAACAAATAACAGAGTTACTGCGATTTTATCAATGAAAAACATTGATTTTGCATTAAAATCAATGCAAATGAAAGCCATTTTAACAGAAAAATCAATGTTTTCATGGAGAAAAATTGCAATAACTCCGTTATTTGTTGTAATATCCTTACAATGTGATACTTGATAATGATACTTGGTATCATTGGTTAGATGATTTAATTTGTCAACTTTTTGGGTCTTATAAAATTTTCATAAAATTTACCGATATTGAGATATTTGAGTTTGAAAATTTAAAAAGGCCGCCATTTTAAAAATATACGGTGGAAAAAATTAATTTTTTTCTTGAAAATGTACATTGGTATGATAAAGATTCATACCAAATATGAACAGAATACAACCATCCGTTACGGAAATAAAAATTATTATGTGAAAAAAAACAAAATGGCGGCTGTGTGAGTAACTAAAGACTTCCGGGCACTTTAAATATGTTATTTTGACTTGTCTTTAGTCCAGCAATAATACCTGAAAAGGTCGGTAGAGAGTTCAGAGACACCCTGTATAATAAAAATAAAACTGAGATAAATACTAAATAAAAATTAAAATGACCTTCAACAATGCAAGATACTATTCAACACGATGTGTGCTTTGGGTTTATTTTTCACTTATAAAGCACAAATTCCTGGCTGAGATAAGCGGAGTGATAATTAAGTTCCAAAGAGTGATTTATAAAAAGTAATTTGATAGGATGAAATGTTAAAAATATTCATTTATTAAGTTTACTGCTAGATTTTGTTTCAAACAAATACATATTTCGCTCAGAATCGGTACTGAACCCAAATTTTAAATCTAAGCGTAAATTGTTAAAAAACTACAATCAGAAAGTTGTTTGGTCGACCAATGAGTAATCGTTATGAGACCAGTGTCAATGAGGGTGATTATCACAGACACCACGGCATTAGTCAGACCAGGCAGGACGGACACGTGGGCTTGCCTGCTCGAGCTTGTTGCAGAGTTTGGTTGGCCAGTCGAGCGGTGGCGGCATCTCTGGGATAAACACATAGTCAGCCTCGCTCGTCAGAGCCGTCACTAAAGCCAGGTACCTCCACAGAAATAACGGCTTGTTAACGCTAAATTTCTTCTCGTTAAGTTAAGTCATCGAGGGATATTTTGTGACTTTGCTATTTTGACTTTCAACTAGAGTTGTTAGTTACACAGCTATGTCAATAAAATTCCATTTAAAAAAATGTCTTTAATACTATGGTGTTGAAAAATTATATGATTGAGGCAATTACGGAACTAAAAATATTACGTTTGAAAGGATTTTTTGTCAAACAATGTGTGTGTTGAGCGAAGCAAAAAAGTCATGATTTTTTTATCTTTAAATTATATTAATTGACAAATAATTTCTACTTTTTCCCTAACAAAACATTTTTATTTTTGACTTAAAGATAAATGTTGGATGTAAAACATTTTTTATAAAATTTTTACAAAAAATAAGATTTTAAACAATATTACTTTTTTTAAAATAATAAAAAATAATTAAGAGGCTGCCCAAATTTCAAGACAAAAAAAAAAAAAAAACAATCTAGACAAATCATTATCAATAAAATACAAATATTCAAATTGCATGAAAAATTATAGTGTAAAAAGTTGATAGAGCATATAGATTTAAAAAGCTGTTTACAGATACCACACCAAGCCAAACCTTAAAAAGAGAAGATAAATCACAAACAAAATTCAATTAAAAAAAAGGTAAATAGTAAAACATTAGAAACAAAGAGTTGAATCAAGTTGCCTTTCTCTCTGAGTTTTAAACTTTAAAACTATAGTGAATGTAATCTCATAAAAAATTTTTTTACAAAAAATATTTTCTTAACATTAAATTCTTAGTTATGCGATTTGAAATAAATTTTTGTTTCTAAATTGAAGTTATTATTGAAAATTGACGTACATTATCGATTCCTTTTTATTGCTTTATTTCATTTTAATTCATTCAGTGAAAAATCAAAATGAATTTTCTAAATAACTCAGCAACTTAAAACCATTCAAATACAGAAAATTCAAGATAAAAATTTTAACCATTAGTCTGGTCATACAACTTTACCAAGCATTATAGATGATTGTGATAATTACCTTCAATATAATTTAATTAACAAAACATGAGAAAGTCCTAAGTATAAACTGTAATTTTACTGAAAATTACAGTTTGAAAAGGCTTAGTAACTTAAAAGCAACTATCATAACTTAAATGCAAAACCGTAACTCACCCACAATGTCGGCCCATGACCTCCATGATGAAGGTGCGCTGATGAGAATAAGCCGTGGAGACGATCGCATCGATGGCTTCTATGATCCTGTGCAACGCAGAGTCCGTTCCTATGGTCATGTCAGTGCCACAGAAGTCGTTATCTATTGAACCGACAAGTCCTGCTATGTGAAGATACTTGTATTTCTCCCTCTGTTCTTTTGTGATTTCACCTAGAAAATAAATTAAAACATACATTAAGAAAATTTAACTACCGTACTCAATAGTCCAGTTACGGACTTAACAATAAATTACAGATTTACTAATAAAACTAATTGTTTCATGTATCAGTATAAGTAAACCAAATGGAAAAAATCATAAAAAATGTATTATTAGACAATTGATTTATGTCTAGAAGAGGGTCGCAGCCTCTAGTATGAATTGCTAAAATCCAAACCAACTGCTTTACTGAAAACAAATGTTGGCTCATTCATTCTTATAATTTGTATGCACTGAATAAAACATAAACCAAAGTTCTGAGACATTCCATTCAAGAAATGTAGAGAAGAAAGTGTGATCCCTTGTAAAGACAGAAGCGAGTAGAAACATTTAGACAGATTCCTCATAGCCCAAGATGTTTGTCTTCTGACTCCGTTCAGTTTACCATCACTAGTAAACTGTTATTCTTTTACGGTTTATTTTCATCATAGATTATATTTAATAACTATGTTGGTTTATATTAGTAATAATCCTTAGTTTGAAATACTTCTTCCATACTTTAGTGAGGTAAGCAGGAAAATTTATGACCAACTTACAAGCAAGAAATATAGCTCTAAATAGTTTATAATAAAGTAAGGTTACAATATCTCTTGCCATTGTCTATATGTCATTTTGTCAAGATGACTAACATTGGCGCATTATCAAATCTTGAAGTCTAATTAAATAAGTCAAACACAAATTCATTGTCATGGTTTAAAAGAACAGTAAACATACAAATAGATAAAGGATGACATAAACAGTGTATTTATAAAGTAAAACAAAAATAATTAATTAATTCTTAAACGCGTCCTTGTTAGTCATTCTTGTCTTCTGTTACTAGGGCAAACTGATGGTATTGTCCTTTGTGTGTGTAGAGTGTTCTCTTAAATCAAGACAAACATTTTTTAATTACTCTTCAAAACTTGATAATAGAGCACACACTGCAAAATCAGTCGTTTAGACAAAATTCGATTAACGATAACCAACGTCATTGATAACCTTTTATTATAATTATATGAGAACACAATCAATATCATGAATAAATTACAGGTTTTAGTAATTAATTCAAAGCAAAATAATCTACTGCAAACAAATTCCAAGTACACCAACCGTACTTCCGTGGAAGCTCACATAACCGACCGCGGATCAACCGCCTGTCGGATTACCCGACCATTTTCCAGGAATATAAAAACTTCCGCCATGAGAGCCGATGTGACAATGATCTAAAAATAACTCATGTTTCAACAGGTGGATCATACGTTTCTGTGGCAAGTCAAATTCAGTCAGTTGCTCTCAATATTTCCAGCAGGCAGTTAATACTATGATCTGTTTGCTAATTTTGTTATTTAACAGTTTTTAATACCAAACCGTCTTACTTCACAATATTACGGTAGTATAACTAACTAGCCAACATGACTTTATTAGCTAATTGGTTGCGTTAGGAACAGTTGATTGCATTACAACAATTTTTTGCCTGTTTTATTATTTTTAACACATATTTCTGATATTATTCGGTTTAACCAAACTTTTTTCACTATCCCACCATAGTCCGGCCCCATAGGGGTCGGTTAAGAGAGCTTCTACTGTAGCTGTAAGCTTTATTAATTGTGAATAACTAAAAAAGCTTATGAATCCCCAATTTGGAGATAGATTTGATAGAATCATCTGAAGACACAAACCAACTAACAATTGTATACTGGGAGTCAATTTTACACAAATCAGAGCTGCCAAAACATGATGATTCTATTGGTGATAATCAGTATCAGCAGTAGTGATAACTACTTCATTGGATCCTGTTTAGAGAGTTTTTTATGCATAATTTTTATAAAATAATTTACTCTTTTTTATGAAAAAGCTTTTTGTATGCCAGAATGATTATTTCAATCACACCAGAGGAATTTTTGTATAGTTCATGAAAGTAAATTTGTTAGTCGCAAAATGTTGTGACTGATTAAAGGATTAATTTATAAGTAATGTAGTTTAGAGTTTAGTTTTTTTGGGGTTTAACACAAATGAAAAGTAGAAATTTGCATCGTAAAGGAACATTTTTTAAATAAATTTGCAAATTGGAGAACAGATTATTCCATTAAAATAAAAGACCTTTTGATTCTTAATGTCAATTTTATTAACTGCATTGCCCAATGAAACTGATAATAAACAGATCTCACTTTACAAAGTCAATGCTGTTATCTTATCAATACACAACTACTTTAATTAATGATTCTTCATATACCAAGTTAGATATTCATCAATTAAAAATTATTCAGTAGGCCTATAAACAACTTTAGGAAAATTAGGAACTTAGGAAAAATCCTTACTCAGTTATCATACTTGATTTTATCATCTTGATCACAGCAAACATTTAAATGTTGATACATCACTTAATCACTTGATAAGACACCACCGCTGAAATGGCGTATTTTAAGGTGAATAATAAAGGATGAGTGTAGAATGTGTGTGATGCCATGTTTAGCTTTTTTTTAGACAAGAACAATAAATCTCCGGTCCTTTAAAAGTTTTGAAATCACACCCATACATGATTATAAAAGGCAACTCAAAGATCAATTGACTAGTTTCTGAAAAACTTTAGTATTATTTATTTTAAATGTCTACAAACCATTTTCTAGCAAAGAGTCCAGGAGGCTTGGCCACTCTTGGCGGAAAAGGTTGGCGCCTGTGAGTGAACCATCTCCACCGATCACCACTAAATTTGTAATTCCTTTTTCTATCAAATTTTTGGCTGCCTTTTGTCGTCCCAGGCGCTCTCTGAAATCAGTGCAGCGCGCAGATCCTATCACAGTGCCGCCCTGAAAATGCATGGTGACAGAATGTAAGCTTAAAAAGAGTTTTCTTAAATATTCATAAATAATATTACGAATTACTTTTTCTACGATTTTTCCTGTTATGTAGGCAATAGTATACAGCAGTCTCATGAACCTTGTTATTTTTTATATAAAATTTTACAAGGCGTAGTTGATTTATACAGTCAACATTGAAGAAATAATAATAGGTCAGAACCAACACTTCATAAAGCTAACAAAATTGAACCCGGTGAGGGGGGGGGGGGGGGTGGTTGGTTAGGACACATTGTTGTCCAGCTACCTGGACTCTTCTGTGACCTATATTTGTCGGTGATACATCGGATCAAAACACTGAAAGTCAGTGGTAGACAAATAATGGACTTCCTTCCGGCCGTCCATGCACCAGTTCGCGGAACTAAAGAGCTGAGAGTTGGCATTAGCAGTTGTCTCCACAATTATTTCAGATATTGCAAATACTTCAAGAAAACAAAACTTCAAAAACTTCAAAATTTCAAAAACTTAAATAACAACAAAGTCAACTAAATATCCCCTATTAGTTTCTTTTAATGTAAGTAATTTACGCATCTTATAATATATGATGATATAATATATGATAGTATATATTATATACTAGGGTAATTATGGTATACAAAATATCCGCTTAATCCAAAAATTTGCTAAAACAAATAAAGTCCAATCCCAATTTGTTCAGATTAGCAAGACGCTACTGTAATAAAATTAAACTCACTAATTTACATAATGAAAGTCCTGAAATTTAACTCAACTTGCAACAAGGCCTGTAGTTCTAAAAAATTTTTTAAATACATATTATTGATGTACATAAATTTAAAATCTATTTAATCAACTATTTAGATGTTTGTCAATTAGATAATAAGCTAACACAACAGTTTCCAAAACAGAAAACTCTTAACTTAGCATTCCACTGAGAGTTCAGAAATTTTCTTCACTGTTTTATTTAGACACGTTTCTTACAAAAAACAAATGACCTTAAGGGCTAGTTTATAATAAAATTTGGGCCTATATTGATAGACTCACCATTAAAATATAAAATGCAAACCACTTGAAAATTTAAAAAAGGTTTACTGAATAGCCTAATCAAAAGTAGCAATCTCGTTTTAGAACTTGATCCTGTTTATATTTGTTAATAACATTCTATTAGTTATTGTAAGAAAGTTTTAAGTACTGGAAAAATGATCTTGCATTCATTATTCACCATAAGCTATGGATAAGCGTAAACCTACTGATTTAAACACCTACCTTATGAATAATTGATGAAACAGAAGACCAGTTAGCCTCAACGATATTAGGCCCTCCGTCCACCATTCCTTGATATCCCTCTTTAATGAAGAATACTTTGCATCCCAGATATATACCCATTCGAACTACAGCCCTCACAGCAGCGTTCATACCTGCAATTTAGCTTTGCTTTAATTTAGGATCAACAATATTTAACAAGGAATAACACTAAATACAGATAGCACCAAACAACAGAAGCTCTAAAAACCAATTTTTTGTTGATTTGAATATACGTGCTCAGCGTAGTAGAAATAGCAGGGGACAGAGAAGGTGATCAAAATAAACAAACGAGACACTCATTGACTCTTTGCCTTGAAAATGTTTAGAAACCTTCAAGTTAATAAGATGGATCTAAATCTTGAACATTTGCTGTTCCGTTTATGTTTGCTTTCTTTGTTTGTTGCTTTGTAAGATTAAAAAATTAATAATCTGTACTCAATTAACATTTATCACAATAGTCCATCAGTTCAATAACGTGATTATGCACTGATCATTTTAAAGACAGAGTGATAAATATCTTCCACGTACTGTTGAGTCTAATGGGGTCTAAAGAAGAACCCAAGTTAAAATTGTAATGACATGATGGAGACATTTTAATACTCACTCATCATCCCCCAGAAGCTTTTTTACAAAACAAATAGGCCTAAATGCTTAAAGTAGTTTTTGCTGTTGTGCAAGTGCTTAAGTTAATAATATATACGAGCATAGGACTTTTGAGATTTTTCAAATAATTCATCAGTTTCACTTTCACTAATGAAGTTGAATTTTAGATCCAAATCTTCAGAAAGTATTCTCACCTATCAAGACTGATCACAAATTTTTACAATTTTTAAATACAAGCAACTTTGATCTAAGGTAAAATATTACAAGGGCCTCGAGATGCACATTTTGGTACACACCCTGTGAGTCCCCTCCACTGGTAAAGACTGCAATGCCCTTTCCTTTATGCGAGCCTCGCTCGATGAATCGTTTTTTCTCTTCATCCATGTCTATTTTACGGATGGGCGGAGGGAAACAATCTATAAAACAAAATAATAAATATAATTTAGATTTTAAAACAATTGGGTGCCTAGTTTTATTATTTTATACACATTCAAGACTAATTAGAGACTTTTATACAGACTTTGTAAATTTTTCAACCCTTTCCCATCAGTCAACAAAATTGGAGTTAACCACTTAACAATTGGGTTCAACCTTCACTGAAAAAAAATGAATGAAAAACTGAGGCAATGTCACCCTAAAAAAAACAAAGGATAATGTGTCGATTTACAGCAAATACTGTAATATCCTTTGTTTTAAGGAATCATCTCTTTTTGGAAGTAATGTTTAATTAATAGAGGAACTTAAACATTATTTTAACCAATAATTAAAAATAACATAAATAATCTAAGACTATAAGCTAACATAGGCTAATAGGATAAAAATATATCCATTGTTCAAAAAATTAATTTAACTTACAAGGAATATGAAGTAAACAGTCACACAACCTCAACAACTGACTTTCTACCAACATCAACTTCTACCAGAGATTGCATCAGATTCTATTGAAATAAAGGTTTCATTCTCTAACTCAACAAATAGTAAAATACTAAGTTTAAAATCTGAGAAAAAAAAGAGAATTTACAAAATAAAACTTCTTGAAACAAAATTGACCTGTTGCTAAAACATGTTTTATTAATTACCAAATTAATAAGCCTAATGATTGAGTTTCAAATTAATACTAGGATGTATATGTTAACATTCACAATTTGTACGTAAAAAAAAAACAAAAAAAAAACACCACAGGTAAACTAAATTGTGAATAGCAGTACATCCAGTACTGTGACAGATAATTGAAATCTTGGCACCAAAATGAATTGTGAAATCATTTGGTCAACTTCCAACAGCAGATTACAATGTTAACCGATTCATATTCAGACAGAAAGAAAAATTTACAATATCCCTGAAGCACCAGACCTGCTTAATGAACCAGTTTTTTATAGGATTTGGAGATTTCTACATTAAAACAATAATTGTGTGGTTTGGATGTGATAATGCACGTAAAGATGTAAACACATACAATCCCTTGTACATATTTTATTGTTTAATGCTTTCTTTTTTCTTTTGTGGACTTCCTCATAAAAAAGGCTTATTGTGTCCTTCCAAGGCTATGTTTCACAGTGAAATATACGTCTAAAACTACCTCAACAGAAATCAACGTATTCAAATACAAACATTCTTTTAGAGGTTGTGAATTAAAATTATAATTTATAATTTAATTGAATAATAAAATTTTAATAGCTTCATTAACATTAATGAAACAAAGAAATAGGTATTAATCCAACAATTAGTCTGAAAAAAACCAATTTGAAAGTATTAACTTAGATGCATCCATAAAATACATAAATTCAAAATTTTTCTTCATCCATACTATATGTAGTTTATAAAGTTATACTAAATTCAACGTTTATATCAACATGTAAATCAAACTAAAAACTAAGATCTTCTACCGGTAAATTAATTTTAATAGCCAACAAATATTTTGCATTTGGGGTAAAATTAGGTTTTTTCACTTTCAGATAGGTAGATATTATGTAAATAATATTTTATCATTTTAGCCACTCTGTATTTTTTTGTATTATTTTTATAGGTACATTACATGTGCAGTATTTACTTTTCTACAACGAGTCATTTGTTTACAGGAGAATATTTTTTGCTGTTAATGTAAACGTTATATGTATTACAATTTACAATAAAACAATCATGTATCAAACAAATCTTTTTAAACTTGTAAAACAACTATGTCCCGTATTTAATATAGAATTAAAGCTTCCTTGATAATTGAGGCTGCTATTGACAAAGATTTAGATAAAAATGATGTTACTAATAAATTCTGTCTATGTCTACAATAAAATTTAAGAAGGCCTTATACAATTTACAGTAATGATTTCACAGTAACTAAGAGGAGCACCATTACAATAAATGAACAATGAGTTATGAGATAAATGCTACATAATTTACAATAGAATTGATCAAAATATTTATAATAGACTGATTTATCAACAAAATCCCTCACGGGTTTCCAACGAAGAGTAAGAACATACTGGCACATTATTAGTAAACATGAGTAGACGACAAAATAACAAAGTAATTTTAACTGCAGAAAATTTCAAATGCGTACCATCACACCACAAACTTCTGGAGATGGTGGAGATTGGAATAAATGCCACTACACCAAGTAACAAATAAAAGTAATTTGCCATAGCTGCAGTAATTTTATGTTTACACGATATTGGAGGTAGTACTTTATCTACATCTTCATCATGTTAATGTTGGTCTAATATTGTTATGTCATACTATTAATGATTTCTTTCATTCTCAACCGTAAAATATTTTACAACCAGAATATCTTCGCTGAAATCTCAAACCAAACTAATAGTTTGATAAGATATTCAAAGCGCCGAACATAATCATAGGTTCATTGTAACATTTATTGACTACATTCACTGAATATTAAAAGTTCGCTAAAAGTAACTAAGACTTTTACCAAGGTATAGAAATTTAAATAACTTAGGGACAGTTGTGTTGTGTTTGTGAAATATTTTATGGCTTGTGTTATACCTGTGTTAAGGAAATGTGGATTCACAGTGATTGGTAATATTTTTTATTATTTTGGATATTAAATTTATATTCAGCTGATTATTGTCTGATTTCACTGATGATTTTTGTATAAATATATACAGGGCCGTATCTAGGGGGGGCATGGGGGGCACGTGCTCCGGGCGGCAGATTTTAGAGCGGCGGAAGGGGCGGCAAAATTATTAAATTTTAAATCATACAAAACCAAAATAAAAATATTTTTAAAACAATCACAATATTTTTACACTTTAAGCTGTTATCACTCAACTCCATTGGAGTTTTACGAGATGTGTATTGTACCCCTAAACATAACAACAATTCTAATAATGTATTTTGTGTGGGAATAAGTGAGCCAAAACCACTAAACGCCAGGGTCTCGAATGCCGAACGCCTGACCAACCATGTGATGCGCGCGCAATCTTCCCCGTCCCCTCCCTTGTCACCCATGTCAGTGTTTCCAGACTGTACAGTAATTGTGGGGACGTACGGTAATTTTGGCCCTTGTATGGTGTACGCTAATAAGACTGTCGTAATGTTGAAATGTACCGGTTTTTGGTGGAAATAGCAAGTTTATTAGCTAATAGTGAATTTCTACATAGTACTAAACCGAAGGCTACACGTACAAAACATTACCAAATTTACAATTTTTAATGTACTTCAATTAATTTTAAAATCTTAGGAATTTAATTGATATTGGCAGCACTATTATGTCTCAAAGCAATAAGCTCAATCGAAATCAGCGGCAACCTAACCTGAAATTTAAACAGTGTTAATATTAATTAAAGGCTATAAGTTATTTCCATTTAAGAGCTATGGCTACTGGGCTACTGTACCGCCATATTGGTTTTATTATCCATTTTAGATAATTTTATTATCCATTTTAGAATAATGTTACCGCGTATCTCTAGGATCCCATTTTTATTTTCTATTCAAGTTATACTAGACCCTACATGGTTTTGTTTACTCAGAATGAAGTAAAGAGCGAGTTTAATGAGAAATTTTGTATAAATATTACAAATTACCAAAAAATTGTCAAAGTAACAAAAGGTTCAAATGTTTCTGGAAAAAAATCCTTCTTTACTTTATTATACGTAACAATAGAAATTCATTTAAATAGTATTGAAAATAATAAAAATAAAATTAATGCCGGTCGTAGGGAGATCAAACCGATATAATAGCAAAGATCGGCGGGCCGGCTCTAAGAAAAAAAAAAAAAAAAAAAACAGAGTTACCTTTTTTACGGTAATTTTTAGCCAAATTCCCCACAATTCCTTGTTCAGAATTTGGTAACACTGTCTGTGATTGACTCATTGTGCCGGTCGGTGTCAGTATTAGCAGTCTGTCGTCTTCTACACAACTCTAGCCTTTAAGATTGCTTTCAGAGTTGTGATGTGACATCAATGCGAAACTGGCGTTTAACACTGATAGTTCGTAAATAAAAGTCATAAAACCATAATCTAAACACTAGTGTTACATCTGTCATACGTTCAAATTAATTATGGATGGCAGAAAACGGCTCGGTGCAGCCGAATAAAGGAAACGAGCCAAAATGAAGAAGGAAAAAGGTTATTTTTTGGCAGAAGAAAGTTCAATCAAAAGGCCTATGATTTCACCTAATATTTTAATTTACAATATTGGGAATTTTAGTTGTATGTATTTGTTAAGACACCGATTTTTTACTTTCTCCCCCTATACCATAGTATATGGAGAAAGTATTGTTTTCGTCAAAATTTTCGAATTTGAGTTGTTGGTGGATTTATCCATTTTGGTTCTCCCTGAGTCCAAAAAAGTGGTTTTCGGAGTGATGTCTGTGTGTGTGTGTGTGTGTGTGTGTGTGTGTGTGTGTGTGTGTGTCAGGATGTATACAGAGCTAGAGAATGCCCCAATGGTCCGATTTTGGTGAAATTTGGTACGTAGGTCCAACTCCACGATAATTCCAGGCGTTTTTTTCATTTTTTTGAATTTTTGATTTTTAAGGGTAGTTCACCCCCAAAAATCCTCAAAAAACGTGAAAAATCAACGTTTCTCAAAAACGGCTCTAACAATTTTGATTAAAATTTTGTGGTTTATTAAGATTAAAATTCTGAATAAAATGACACCACCCGCATCTCCAAGAAAATGCGCGTTCAAAAGTTATACAATAAAAAGTGTTTAAAAAATCAATTTTTTGGATTTTCCAAATAGCTGTTATCTTGAAATAAATTTTACTTATCACCATTAAATAAAGCTAAAAAAACTAAATAATTCAGTATTTTAAATTATTGCTCTACGCCAAGTGGTTGCGGAGAAAATTCAATTTTTCGTTAAGTGGTAAACGCAGTACGTTGTTATAAGTCACAGACGCGAGTAGGGTCAAACTCACGCTGCTCAGTTGGTAGCTATCCGACTGAGACATCAAGACATTAATGTTTGAAGCTTTTAACCATTTTTTTTATATTGTTGGGAGAAAGTATGTGTCAGTTATCTGATACCGTTTATTTATTTTTAGACTAACTAACACATTAAACTTTTATGAATTTTTTTATCAGTAAAGAATAGTTTTTTCTCCTTTTAAGTGACAGTGTTGTAATATGTTAATAAAACTTACTTATCATAAGACTTTGTAGTTTTACTATCTGACTACATATAAGTAAAATCAAATCACTAATAAAGGGTATGGGCTGGGAGCTGGGGGCGGCAAATTAAGCTTTGCCCCCCCTCACAAATCTCCTAGTTACGGCCCTGTGTATATATATATATATATATATATATATATATATATGTTCTATATATATATATATATATATATATATATATATATATATATATACATATATATATATATATATCCATTGTTGGGCTATCTGGAGTATAGAACTCTTGTTAAAGTGTGAGGATCAGCATTAGTGACTTAACATTGCTTTCTCCAAAATGATTTAAAATTAAGCACAAAATATACACTATAGATTTTACTTTAATTTAACTAGATTTAGATATAAATATTAAGTTCTCACAATACCAATCGATATATTTTTAAATACAGAATGAAACACAGTTTAAGGGTGGGTTTACACGTGAGAGTTTTTCACTCTCGCAGAGTGGTTAGTTACTCTCATAAAAATCTCAGACAGCTGTTGATAGTACTCGCAGAAAACTGTCTGGGATTAACAATCTTGGAAAATTTCCTTGTTGTGTAAACACCTCTGCGAGTACCTGCTGAGAGTACGAAACTCTCTGAGAGTGAAAAACTCTCACGTGTAAACCTACCTTAAAATTCAAATGTTTATTAGTGGGTTGGTGTATATTTTTTCCATGACTTAATGATCTACAAAACCAGTGGGTTTATTGCACTCGTAAGATAAAACTTGAAAACATATCAATTTTATCAAAACCATACATTACAAAATCTTAAAATAAATTGTATATTTATATTAAACCCATCATAATTAATTCTTTTTATGTCTAAAATTTTTAACACCCACAATACCTCGAAAGAAACGAGACAAAATACTCTACACACCACTCCACACAGAAAAGTACGGAGACTACCTTAAACGATCACTCTTTAACTATTCCATATTTGATTATCATTAAGGCTGATCACCATTTTAGGACCACTCACTTTCATTTCACGTACAAGTCAACATGTTAAAACCCGCTTTGAGTTATTCACTTTACTGTCTAATGTATGTTAGTCACTACTTTGTAGTGTGCAGGACTATTTTCTTCAGGTATGAAATGAAATGATCTTTATTTGTCTAAAGAATGAACAATACATCATTGACAATGTCAAAAATACAGTGAAAGCAAAGTCAAACGCTACGAGATAATGCTACAATACACCATACAGTAAAATGACTATACCAACTAAAAATCTAAATTTGTTGAATTGAAGAACTCGATTAAGCTATAAAATTGATTTTCCAAAAGCCATATATAAAATTTCTTTTTGAATAGTTTAAAAGAATACAAATTTATTTTATTTTCTAAAAAATTATGGATTTTCAGTGAAATAATAATATTGACTATTGATTGTTTTGGCGAGACGTGTAAATTTAATAATAGCATGATTTTCCTAATGTGTATTATCATCATGAACATAATTTTTGAAACTTAATAAAGTAGAATTGTTTATTATGTAGATAGCCAAATAAAAAAAAAATATAAATTTACTACGGTTTAATTCAAAATGAATAAAGAATGGTTTACAGTGCTCCCTTGGATGGCATTTATGAACTGTTCTAATAGCCTTTTAGCGAATTTCCCTATAGGGAATACGCTATTACGGTAGTAGCCTTGGTAAGACCTAAGCCCGGGACCACTTTACTTTTTCATTTTGAGGTCCCCAGAAGCCAAAAACACAGTTTGTTCATTTTCATATATATGTATATATATATATATATATATATATATATATATGTGTCCGTGGTACCGATAACTTTTGAAGCGGACCTCCGATTTTGATCAAATTTGGTATGAAGGTGTAAGACCAGGTCTATTTTCATGAGTTCGCAAAACAGCATAGTCGGGTTATGGGAACGGGGTTTTATGGGGTTTCAAAGTGGTCAAAAATGGGTTTTTGGCATTTTTTGACCTCAATTTTCAAAATTCATGCATTTTAACTAGAACCATTCAAAAGAGCATAAAAAAAACAAACAATTATGTATTTGGAATTTTTAACTTAGCTTAAGTGGTTACGGAGAAAATTCAAATAAAGTTTCCCATGTTATTCTTATGGGTAAATCTTTAAAAAGTTATATATCGCTTGTTTATCAACATATCTTAATAAAAAATTTTATGAACCTTCACTAGGTCGTGAGTAATTAAGATTTTTATAAAAAAACCCACATGGCACTAAAACTACATGCTAAATCCCATGGTATTCTCATGAAAAATCTATACTTAGTGTATTTAATACGCTAAGGGTTTTTTTGTCATGAGAACTCCTCCTACAATTTTTAACCGATTTTCAAGTTTTTGGTGTCGTTGGATAGGGCTTGGTCTGTAGTTGTTTCCACCAAAAACTGATGAGAATTGGACAAAAAATAAAGCCGCTATCCACCGTTGAAATCCCAAAATTTCCCATTCAAATATTATCGGGATTGAATCAAGCATTTTAAACATCTGTTAATAATCAGCTGTTAATACGTATAGATTTTGGTGAATAAAGATATTCACAATATTGGATTGGTCAGATGTCATTGATTAAAAGCTAAAGTAAAATTTGTATTGTATTAAAATAAATTGCTCGATTTCGAGCAACACGTATACTAGTAAGTGTATAATGGGAGGATGGAGAAAATAAGGTATCTGTTCCTAATCAGCTGATCAGCTGTCTTCTGCATATTTGTCATATTTGAAATGCTTATGTTTTGTTATTTGTAAACAAATCATTCCTTTTGCATGGAAGCTTTGGATATGCACTTTTATCACTGTTAAAAAGTCATTTATTGCAATATAAATATTAATATATAAATTATTAAATAAAAATAATTTACTCAGGAATATAATGCCATTAAATATATTATATTTCCTTGTAAAGATTATTAATTATATAAGATAGCCACAAAGTTCTTTGATGTTGAAACATTAATTCTTTGGAAATTCGCTGAGTACGCAGGTCTGCTGCGACGGGGGTATTTTTAAGTTTTAGTATTTCTTCGATTTTTAGAGCAATTCCCGTAAAAAACTATTCCATATCAAAAAATGGATTGAAAATATGAAGAATAGGCTGTTCTTAAGTAGGATTGGGAATAATGTCAACTAATTTTTTAAGGAGATAAATGACTCGTGAGAGTTTCTTTTTTAGGTTATTAATATATGAATTCCATGTTAAATTTGGATCAATGTGAATAAATAGAAACTTAACTGGATCCTCAACTGGACTTTCATATTTTAGGCCTAAGGTATGAGTATGCCAAATTTCATGAATCTCGCTAGTCAGGAAGTTGGAAAATTAGTGATGAATTAGTAAGTCAGTCAGTGAGGGCTTTCTCTTTAATATGTTTAGATTAAACTAATTTAACTAATAAACATTTTTACACCAGTTAAATTGTTTACAAAGAGATAAAATTATTGTCATATAGCCCGTCGCCCTTTAAATGTATGATTCACTAACAGCTGATAGCTTTGAATCTTCAACAGTAATTACATCAAATTTTTAAAGTGAAGTGAGGCGAAGCCTTGATGAAATTTCGCAAAACCGTCTCTTAGTGAGCACCTATAGGCAAAGAGGAACTTCCATTCCAAATTGCAACCCTGTAGGTCCTATAGTTTTGGAGATTCGCTGTTTCCTAGATTTGTATTTTAAGTGCTCCATAAGAATAACACTGTATCGAAATTTTGAACTCGTGGGGGCGGAGCCCTGTAGGAATTTCGCAAAACCGTTTCTTAGTGAGCACCAATGGGTAAAAAGGAACGTCTATACCAAATTTCAATCCTTTAGGCTGGCTAGTCAAGACAAGACAAGACAAGACAAAATACTCTTTATTGACATGAACATTAAGTACAGTCATGGCGTCATTATTTTTCTTCTTCAGTGATGAGGTTGGCCTCGTCCCTCCAGGCATGCTTCAACAGAGTAAAATTCTTTTCTCAGTAGCCAGTCAAGAAGAGCTCCTTTGAAGTTGCAGTTTTTTTTGTTTTTTTTTTTGTTTTTTTAAGGGTGTTGAAGAGTTTTGCTCTGATGTAGCTGCTGGTTTTTTTTTTTTTTTTTTTCATAGGCCGACAGATGATGTGCAGGGAGTATGTAGTTGATGTGGTTTCTGGTGTCATAGTGATGGGCCTCTGAGAAGGGTATGGGCCTTTTGTTAACAATGTGGGTCAATGCCAAGCTACCTCGGCAATGTATAGGTTAGCTACTGTACTGTCTACAGTTTCAGCCTTTTGAACTCCCCCCCTCATGAGTCGCGAAATGCCAGTCCAGGCATGATTCTGACTACCTTTTTCTGTAGACGTTGTGGTATTGTTGTATTGTGGTGGCCATTATATGCAATGGGAAGGAGGTAGATTAAATTCAACACTGATTAAACTTTAACTACCGGCAACCGAGACACGGCCATAATGGAGGTGAGCTGGAAACTGAGGAAGAGTTTTAGTGGAAACCCCCGCTAAACATGGACATGTTTTAGTCGGACATGGTCCTCTTTGCCCCATGTCCGACCATAAGTGGTTACTCTTAGACATTTTGGTCGACACTGCCAAGGATATTTGTATTAAGGTTGAGAAGCGAAGAATTAAGAAAAGTGGAATTGATGAATTTCTTAAAAATGAAGAAAATGTCTGAAAAATGAAGAGTTACCAAAAGAGGGTGATAGGAGATCGGTTGATGATTTATTTAAGGATTTCTATGATAGTTTTAGGTATTGCTTTGTTGTATGTTTTCTATTAACACTTGTCAAGATTAAAGAAGGAAATAACTCGAACTGGATCAATAGACAATAGACAATACATCTTTATTGAAAATTTCATTGAGAAATACAATAGTGTCATAAAAATCAATTGTTTTTTTCTTGCTTTACAAATTCAGGGTTGCCACAGAATTTTTGAGGCCTTTTTTCCTGACTTTTCCTGACTTTTACTGACCAATCTGAGGGATTTTTCCTGACTTTTCGGCACCACGGGGTTTTCAAATAAAGACTCGTTTTTCCTTTTAAATAATATTTTTTAATGCAATCTCCTCCATCCCCATAGTTGCCCATCGCTCAAATTTTTATTGAAATTTCCAACGGATTTTTTCAGCGAATTTCCAACGGTTTATTTAATTTACTAAAGAAAAAAAAAATATTTATATACCTATAAGCATTAATTAAGCCCATTGAGATTTTTTTGGGAAATGTAATAATTTATAAGCAATAATACAATGTAACAAGCAATATACATGGTTTTATTGGTTTCCCTTAAACAAAAACATGGAAAACTTGTTTTTTTAATTTTCTCTGTAACCAGTGAGGCTAAGTAAATTATTCAAAATACTAAATTATTTGTTTTTTAAAGTTCTTTTGAATTGCCTCTTTAAAAATTGATGAATTAAAATATTTAGGGTGAAAAATACCAAAAACCCCTATTTTGACCTTTTTTAAACCCCATAAAACAGTGTTCCAATAGTCTGATCAACCTGGTTTTCGAACTTAACCTGAAGAACGCTGTCTTACACCTTCATACCAAATTTCATCGAAATAAAAGGTCTGGACACATAATATGCATTTAACAAACAGTGTTTTTAGCTGTTATGGACCTCAAAACAAAAAAGTAATATGGGCCCGGCCTTAAATCTTACTATGAGTATTATCGTAATAGAGTATTCCCTATAGGGAAATTCGCTAATATTCCCTGTAGAAAAACTGGCTAAAAATAAAACAAAGTGTTCCAATAATAATGTAAAAACTAACATTATAACAATGAAAAACACAATAGAAATATACTTGAAATACATTATCAACAGGTAATTAATGTATAAAATTAATACGTTTAACCCACTACTTAGTAATTCTGATTTTTGGGAGCAATCAAAAATCGAGAAGGTCAGTTTTTCCTGCAAATTTTCCTGACTTTTGGCACTTTTTCCCTATTTTTGCCTGACTTTCGCCATTTTTTCAAACATTTTCCTGACTTTTCCTGACCAAAACCCAAAAATCCTGACTATTCCTGACTTTTCCTGACTTTTAATGTCTGTGGCAACCCTGAAATTGTTTATTTTTTTCTTCCCACTTCTACTATGTCCTTGTTCCTATATTCTATCTTCTTCTTTCTTTCACCTTTCTTTTTCTTCTTTCTTCAAAATTATGTCAACACATTAAAAAAAGTCTGTACTTAGCTCCTTCCAGTTTCTTCTGTTTAGATAGTCTTCTATTGAGTAGAAAGGATTTACAAGCAACCATTTCTTTACTTAATTTTTGAAATTTCTTGCATTAGCTTTCTTCAGGTCTTCTGGCAGGTGGTTCCATAATTTAATGCACATGTATGAGGGTTTCTCCTCAAACAGAGCCATCCGGTGCACAGGGAGTTGGACGATATTGCCGCATCTGGAGTAAAACTGAAAGATCTTTATTGGAGAACTCGATTCACAGATGACGAGTTGGTAAAATTAAATTATAATCGAGCCAAGAAAGAACATTCTCATCTAGTAACCTCTTCTAAGAAAGAATACTATAGGAGTAAAATAAGTAATTAAAAAAATGTAAGCAGAGAATCATGGAGGGTGGTACATAGCCTGACAAAGGACACATTTGTACACTCAAACTTGGAACTTAGAGTGGATAACGCAAAGGTCTGCAATCCGGTAAATGTGGCCAACATATTTAACGATTACTTTCACGAGGAGGTACAAAAGCTTGTGGGAGGTGACACTGTGGTGATGGAATAGCAGGAGGCTATATCTGAAGATATTCGTCAATTCACTTTGAAACCGACAAATGAACAAGAGATGTTAGATATAATAAATATAGTTTGTAATAAGACTAGGGCTGGAGTGGACGAAATTCCTGTAATCTGTTAAAGTCCTCGGCCAATGTGGTTGCAAAACCGCTATATCAGTTATAACTAATAAGTCTTTTGGTGAGGGGAAATTTCCTGACCTGATTAAAACATCAAAGATAATTCCTATTCATAAAAGAATGATAAATACCCCCCGTCGCAGCCGACCTGCGTACTCAGCGAATTTCCAAATTAGTAATATTAATTTTGACCAGATAAATCTGTAAACCAAATATCATCACTTGTTCATAAATAGGGAAATAAATGTCTATTCTCCTTATGATAAATATAGGAAAAGAGTATGCAGGTATGCTGCCATAGGGAACACTAAAAGTAGGTTTTTAGCACAAAAAAATTATTTCGGCCATATAAAGCCATATACTAAATTTAATCAGTATCTGTCCATTGCTAAAGGAGTTTGCCTATTCTCCATATGATTAACATGGGAAAAGAGCATGCAGGTTTGCTGCCATGATAAGCACAAAAAACAAGTTTTTTACCATAAATGGATGAATCTCAACTACCGGTAAATGAAGCTGAATACAAAGTTTCATCCAAAAATATTGGTTAATAAGTGAAATATTAACACATCCTTATTCTCAATAAGATTAACATTGGGGCCTCAAAATACAATGTACTGTCTTTAGACTTTTTAATATCTCGGTAACCAATGGAGATAGAGCAAAGCTTCAAAATACTAAATCGTGTGTTTTTTTGAGTTAAATCCAGTGGTGAAAATAAAAATTAAAAATTTTTAATAATTACATATGAAAATGCAAAAAACCCATTTTTGGGGTACAAAACCCCCCAAAACTACCCCTTCTGGTTGGTCGACATGCCTGGTTTACGAACTCATCCGAATAAACGCAGGATTACACATCTCTACCAAATTTGGTGTCGATTGGACCATTTTTACGAGAGTTATCGTGTCTAGGGACACATAGGCCTATATACATATATACATACATATATATATATATATATATATATATATATATATATATATATATAAATTTGAATGACTATTATTTTTGGTCTCTGGGCACCTCAAAACGAAAAAGTAACATGGTCCCGGGCTTAGATCTTACCATGAGACCTACGGTAATAGCTTATTCCCTAAGGGAAATTCGCTAAAATGAGGCTAGTAACTATCGACCGGTAGCAGTTCAATCCGTGTTTTCGAAGATTATAGAAGTAGCGTATTTAAATAGATTAAACAATCCCATTTCTTGAACAAAACAGCTTATTGATTAATAATCAATTTGGCTTTCGGAAAAATAAAGCTACAGCGGATGCAGTGTTTTCACTTCTCACTGCAGTGCACAGCGGCGTCCGGACTGCTTGGATGAGGTCTATGGACTGTTCTACGGCATGACGAAGGCCTTTGACTGCCTGCATCACGGTATTTTGAGAAAAAAATTAATTGGATTCAATGTATACTTTATACTTTACTTTAGATACTTTTATTTGAAACACTGACGCACTCTGTGGTGCGTATTTTAAGGTGAGTATGACTGAAGGGGCGAGTGTGATGAGTGTGATGGATCAGATGAGGTGTAGCTTTGTTACTGACAAATATCAGCTGTGTTATTTGTCAGGATCATTAATTAATAGCCCAATGACCAAAGGCAGCTGGGTCCAGTATAGGTAAGCCTCTGGAATGGTTCATGTCTTTCCTGAGGGATGGATCTCAATTGGTTATCAGTGAAGCACATGGGTGATGACAAAGTTATCAGGCAGGTCCGCTCAAATATCCACCATAATATAAACACAGGCATGGGCTCACATATGGGCCCTGTCATTTTCTTAATTTTTATGAACGATCTACCTGAGGTGGTGCAGGAGGGGGAGTTGCTTACTGAATTATTCTTCGTGAATCCGTTTATATCAGATGATTCTACCAGATGTTTTTTCCCTCTGATTTCCCGTTAGGATTAAATTAATATACAGGGTGAGTTTCTTAAAATGATCCAATACAGTAGCTAACTTTTTTATTCTATATCTGACAGTATACTTCTTATGGGGGACTCCTTTACTTTTTTATTTTGCTTTCAGGTATGTATTTCAATTTTCTAAATTTCCCGCCTTTTTTCCAACTTGGCGTCCAACTTTAAAATTTCATATAGAACACCCTAAATTTTATGGTGTTTTTTGAATTTCCATGTGATTTAAAGACTTTTTTATATCTTGCCATTTTTCTCTAAACCTAACGGTTAGGGAGCTAGAGGCAATTAAAATTCTTTTTTAGTTCCATAAGAATAACATGGGGTACATTTTTTCTGTTTATATCTCCGAAACCATTGATTAAAAAATACCCCCCGTCGCAGCAGACCTGCGTACTCAGCCAATTTCCAAATTAGTAATATTAATTTTAACCAGCTAAACTTGTAAACAAAATTTCATCACATATTCATAAATAGGGAAATAAATGTCTATTCTCCTTAAGATAAATATAGGGAAAGAGTATGCAGGTATGCTGCCATGGGGGACACTAAAAGTAGGTTTTTAGCATAGAAAAAATTTATTTCGACAATATAAAGCCCTATAGTAAGTTTCATCAATATCTGTCCATTAATAAAAAAGTTTGCCTATTCTCCATATGATTAACATGGGAAATGAGTATGCAGGTTTGCTGCCATGATAAGTACAAAAACCAAGATTTTTTACCTTTAATGGATGAATCTCAACCAAATGAAGCTAAATACTAAGTTTCATCCAAAAATATTGGTTAATAAGTGAAATATTAACACATCCTTATTCTCCATAAGATTAACATTGGAGCCCCAAAAGACAATGTACTGTCTTTAGACTTTGTAATATCTCGGTAACCAATGGAGATAGAGCAAAGCTTCAAAATACTAAATTGTGTGTTTTTTTGAGCTAAATCCAATGGTCAAAATAAAAATTTAAAATTTTTAAAATTTACATATGAAAAATGCAAAAAACCCATTTTTGGGGTACAAAACCCCCCAAAACTACCCCTTCCGGTATTTCGATATGTCTGGTTTTCGAACTCATCCGAATAAATGTAGGATTACACATCTCTACCAAATTTGGTGTCGATCGGACCATTTTTACGAGAGTTATCGTGTCTAGGGACACATAGGCCTATATACATATATATATATATATATATATATATATATATATATATATATATATATATATATATATATATATATATATATATATATAAATTTGAATGACTATTATTTTTGGTCTCAGGGCACCTCAAAACGAAAAAGTAACATGGTCCCGGGCTTAGGTCTTACCATGAGACCTACGGTAATAGCTTATTCCCTATGGGAAATTCGCTAAAAAATACTCAAGATTTAAAATGTCTTAAATTGATGGTTTAAGAGCATTTCACTCGTAAAAATTATCATTTACGCGTAAATTAACTCCTTTCCAATATGGCAGGAAAAAAATTTAATTTTCAAAAAATTTTTTGTGATTATGAAAATATGTACTATAATTGTAAAAAAATATTAAAATAACGCAATTTTTATGAACGGAATTTTGACATTTTTGAAGTAAAGCTCGTTTTTAGGATGAAGGGGGTGAGATTCGGAAAATGTCAGGGGACCAAACTTAGACCACCTAAAATACAAGAACTTACAACAAAATAAAATAAAAACATTTATCGATATAACTTAGCACTAAATTTACCAGATTTAAGTAGGGCCTACTGTAAATTACAAACACTAATAGGCTACATGGAAAAGTTTTAGGATTTAGTGTTTTTACAATTTTTTTGGCTTAACTTGGATTGAAATTGGCCAGTGAATGCTACTAGAAAGGCCTATATTGGGTCATAAAATGTGACACTAAATTTCACACATCCATTTGCCATAAAAGTAAATAATTTTTTTTAAATTTTGGATGTACCGCCCTTTTTAAGGATGAAGGGGGTGAGATACAGTGAAATGTCGCAGGACCTAACTTGTAGAGCGTTTGATTCGCAACTGACGGTTTTCCCTCAGATTTGAGAAAGGACATCTCGTTCAAAAGTTATAGCGAAAATAGAAAACACTTACATATTCAGGTTCCCGATATCATCCCTTTTTATTTTTTTGAAGGGGTTAAAATGGAAAATAGTTATTTTTCAGACTTTTCTTAGTGATTTCAGGCCGAAAGCCACCTATGTGCAAAATTTCTAGCTCAATTGGAAGTGGTCTAGAGTTTTGATTCTTTTCAGTGAGTGAGTGAGTTACAACTGCGGTTGTATATATTTTATAAACTGCGCCTGTATATATTTTACATATGTCAATTGAATAGGATAAAAAATTACTGTCAAATACACAATTAAGCTTGACAAAATTTATTCAAATCTAACAGACTAACATTAATAACCTAATAATGCTTTATTGGCAGGTATCATAACAGATACATAGCAATAATAAGTAATTAAACTTAGGCTAAATATAATTTTAAATTTTACTATGATGTCCAAAATCTTTCTAGATAGGCAGTCTTCAACAGTGTATGGTGTTTTAAAACATGAAGAACCATCCAATGCCCAGGAAAGTTAATATGTGAGAATGGACCATGATACACAGGTAATCGTTTGTGTACATTCTACGTATGTATGATGTATGCCACGATGTATTCACACGTTTTGTGAAAACGTGTTTTGGTTTTGTTAATATCAATTATGTTAGGTTATATGGTTATTACTTATTTTTATTGTGTAGCCTAAATGTGGGAATAAAAAACTAAAAAAAAAAAAATAGGCCTGATAGTAATTAGTTATTGTCATTTAAAGTTGTTACCTATTTATGTATAGATTAAATTGATAATTGATGTATCTTCCCTACCTATATTGATCAGATCTAAAGATATTTTCATTGATAGTAGTGTAGGTGCTAAGTTATATGAAACTGTACCCCTAATATTTTTCTATGTAACTTAAATCACTGAGACAACATAACTTAAAAATTAAAATAATTTCCTTCAAATTGTAAAAGTAATGTGAATTTGTTTAGGTAGGTAAGTATAGCTAGTAATGCACATATTAAATTTTAAAATTATTTTTTTAAATTTTATCAACATTTAGATACTTAAAAATGTACCTTAAAATGTAGCTGAGACTTTCTTTCAGTTAGTTCACTAACCTCTAATTTAAGAGTGTAACAATTCTGCCAAACTCAAACTCAAGTAATTCTGTAATTATTCAGAATCAGACGACCTCTGACAAGGTCACATATGTTTCAAAAAAAATTATTTAAAAAACACTATTTTATCAACAGTGTAGCCAACAACACCGGTTTGTTTATCCTCAAATTTATTTATATATAAAAAGTACTAACTAACGTAAAAACAAGAATTCTAAAAAAAAGATTGTCTAAAATAGAATGTACTACATATAAAATTTGCATTTTTTCCCAATGAACTTCGCAAAACTTATCAAGGTTCATATTCTAATTACTGAAGATGAACGGGTATATTTCATAGAAAGTTAAACGTACAGGAAATAGTTGGCAATTGTGAGCCGTGACCCACCAGCACCAGCCAACCACTGAGACCACAGTCTAATATACAGGTTATCCCAATAACCTATATATTAGACTGTGACTGAGACTGTGACTGCATGTGCATGTGATTTTTAACATAATGAAATGGCGAGATTATGAATTGAGGTTAAATAATGTTTATTCAGCTATAAATTTTTCATGTTCCATAGTTCTTGTTGGTGATTAAAACACTTTTCTTCATAAATCTCTTGCTGGTTTAGATATTCATTAGTTATTGTGCTATACGCGGTGAACCGATTTGTTTTTGTTTTTGTTTTTTTTTAGTTGGAGAGACATTAGAGAATACCACACTCTGACCTAGGCCTTGTTAGTCTCATTAAAGAAATGATTATTTTAAATGTGTAAGTATTGTTATGTTGCATTCGTACCTTCATTTTCACCAGAAATGACTCAAAATTAGGGAGGATACTTACTTTAAGTAGGTATAGGCTAACTCTTCTTAACATGTGTTCATGTAACTTCACTCAATCACATTAGGCCTAGGCCTACTTATAGGTAACTAGTATACGTTTTGCTCGAAATTGAGCAATTTATTTTAATATTCAATTCAAATGTTATTTTTAGCTCTAAATCAATGACATCCGACCAATCCAATATTGTGAATCTTGGCGAAACTTCGTTATCCGTCTCCACCGTTAAATTATTATCGATGTGAAAATTTCGAAATTGCGATTGAAATTGAGCGATGAAAACAATCAAATCAAGAACGACACAGAGAAAAGATATATATCATAATAATAATCTAACCTAACAGTGTAACCATAAACCTCCGTCACTTTAATTCACAGCGATGTTTATAACAACAAAATCAATGGTCTTTGGAAACATTTAAAATGCATATTCCCTCAATAGGCCTACAATAGCAAAAAAATAAAAATAACTTTCTGATTTGTATTTGGCAGCATTTGTGTGACGCCATTTTAGATCTAAGTCTGCTTCTCCCAATTTGAATTTAGATACAACTACACAACAAACTCGGTTAGTTTATTTTGTATTGTTCTTTGTTACAGGTTACAATAGCTACAATTTTTACTTTTCTGTTGTTGTTATTTTCAGTTACTTATATACAGTACATTGTTTTATTGTCAAAAGGTTTATTTCATTATATTAGAACGAGAAACTAAGTCAGGTGATAAATCGTAATCGTATCGTGCAGGGCCGGATTTACGTTTTCTTCGCCCATGGGCATATAATAATCTGCCGCCCCTTCACCCCCCCCCCCCCCCCCCACCGGCTGTTTTTGTACTCTCCAAGGAGCCACATTGTGGCGACATTGCTTTTTTTAAAAGAAGGAATCTAACTTTAAAGTTTGGACAAGCACTTCATTTTCCTTCTTCTTCTTCACTTCTTCATTCTTCTTCTTCTTTCAAATTAAATGAAATCTCACACGAACCACAGCATTAAAGAGTTATGAGCAAATCAACAACACACAGTTGCACACGCACTACTGCATAACAAGCAAGCCGCAACCGCAAGCGTACTCGTACAGGCTGTCAGTTCTAAGACGAATGACGTTTGTACACTGACCGCCCAAGCGGAAGCGAAATGGCGACTTGGCGGGATGGGCTGATGACCGGTGGGGCATACGGGAGACATTCGGAGCAAACTATGACGTCATTGAATTAGTTCCTTGAGTTATCGCTACGAACAGTCTAGCGCTCAATACGCTTGATTTCAGAGTTGTCGTCTGCAACAACTGAATAATATTGTTTACACTAGGCCTAACCTCTATATCTATAGGATTAAATGATGATAAATGGAAATGGATAAATTCTATCATGGTCCTCTTTTTAAGGAGAATTTGAAAACTCTTTTACAAAATAAAAATGTTTATTTTTGCTATAGGTATTTTTTGTTTTGTTTTTATCAGGCCTAGCTTACATAAACTTGGGCCTGCTTTAGTTTTAATAGAAAAGATTCAAAGCGTTCAACGTTTTAGGCCTAGCTAGGCTATATTTTTGGTTAGTATGAAACGTAATTTTATGGAACTAAGTTTAACTGTCTTAACAGTCAGCCTATTCCTTAATTCCCCATAAACGAAGTCGGATTCGGTAAGATGTATTTACAGTCTAATTACCGGTAGTAAAGTTTAAATTTGATAAAGTTTTTTTTGAACCAAAACTTAGGTGCCGAATCCTACACTAATCTATCACACGCCCAATTTAACTTAACACTACATTTAAGAGTGCCAATCCAAAAATTGTTAAGGATTATGTACTACTATAGGGATACTGTATCTATTTCTAATCTTACACATGAATACCGGTATATTTATTAGTAAATAAAATGCTTTTGAGATTTTTAGGCTTAGGTTTTACTTATTTATTCATCTTTATCAAGATCTTACTACACTAACAACGATTCCTCAATTCAATACTCAAAAACAAAGAAAGAAAGAGGGCAAGCGAGACTAGCCGAGTAGCGGCAAAATATAGAAACTTTAATGTTATGACATCAGCATCATAGCCGTCACACAGTGAAGCGACGTGGACGTCATTAACCTGCTCCGAATGTCTCCCGTATGCCCCACCGGACTGATGACGGCGAGGAATACGAATACGGCTCCCCCCTCCCTCACGGCACCACACCACTAGCACTTCGTCTGCCGCGCGCAAATAGACGCTCGTCCACGCATCCGCGGCTTCCGTGCAGGCTGACTGCTAGTGACTGCCATGATGTAAAGGATGAGTGACTGCAGTCTGCCCTTTGCCGCCTCACCACGACACGGCTATGTGGCCTGCGACCATGACGATGACAACGAGCCGTGCATACAGATATAAATTTTAATTTCTCCAAAATTTTGCCGCCCTTGAAATTTGCCGCCCTGGGCATGTGCCCATGTTGCCCATGCGGTAAATCCGACCCTGGTATCGTGTAATTGTATCATCGATATAATAGCAATATCATCGCAATATCGAAATTTCCACATCAATAATATCGGTGGAGACGGATAACGAAGTTTCGCCGTGAATCTCTTTAACACATTCACTGCTGCCAAAAATGTCAACAACTACCGGTACCTAAGAAGCTAAAAATAGTTATTGCATGGAATCTTTCCTTTAGTAATTGAAAGACCATAAAATGGCTTAGAAACCATATTTGGACGACAGCATCCTATTTCCTGGACCTACGAAAGTCATGGGTCACCGGTGACGCAGCAGCATTGCGCGACGCAAGTCCAAGGTTCACCGCCCGCAAGGCCGCCGTAAGGCACTTTCTCCAGAGCGATCAAGTTCGATTGACCGGCTTTTGTATGATCCACTGTAATAAAAACAATAGCTAAACACTAAAATAATTCATATCAACACTAATATATACAGCAGAAAACACGATTTACAACAAAAAAGTTGTGCATCACGGGAGACGCACGCAGCACCCCGGGCGAATGAACGAAACACACTACATGGCAGACTGGTATCCGAGCCGCAATGCTAGCTCGTCTCGATCGTCCTCGACGAGTGGCTGAACTACGCTGGCTCCGTAAATGAAACATGGAGCGCTGCGTCCCCGGTGACGCACGCGATACTCGCTATGGCACGCCGTGCGTCACCGGTGACCCGCCCGCAGCGTATGTGTTAATCAACAAAACTACACGTATTTACAGCTGATTGTTAACAGATGTTTAAAATGCTTTATTCAATCCCAATGTTATTTAAATGGGAAATTTTGAGATTTCAATGGTGGCTAGCGCCTTTATTTTCAGTCCGATTCTCATCAGTTTTTGGCGGAAACAACTACAGACCAAGCCCTATCCAACGACACCAACAACTTGAAAATCGGTTGAAAATTGTAGGAGGAGTTCTCAAGACAAAAAAACCCTTAGCGTATTAAATAAGTATAGATTAGGCTACCCCTGTTTTGTTTAGAGCTTTTTATGCCCATATTTACATTAAAAACCCAGACATAACATAATTTATATCAACAAAATCAAAACACGACTAATGATAATGACAACTTTAATTTTAACATTTAAGTTCATAAGAAAAACAATTATGTATGCATTCTACCTATAGTGGTCTAAACTTGAATCTAAACTTTCCAAGTCATAAGTTTACATGAACTTACAATATACAACCTGATTGAACATAGTCTATAACATGTAACCAACTTAAAACATTTTCACATTTGTCAGTCTCCAATTTAGGGGATAACCATAGAAAAGATACGAGGTAACAAAATTATAGTTAATTTTGACATGTCATGTATTTTTACCTTGTGATCACAAAAATTAGGGCCTTGATCTGACCATAGCCTACCTTTAATGTAAATTCTTCATAGAATGGAATGTGAATTCCCATACAATTCTTATTATTGTCAGCGGAATAAAATTTATGGCGAAACTTCGTTATCCGTCTCCACCGTTATTATCGATGTGGAAATTTCGATATTGCATTTGAAATTGCTAACATATTGATGAAACAATTACACGATACGATTACGATTTTATCACCTGATTTAGTTTCGTTCTAATATAATTAAACAAACCTTTTGACAATAAAACAAATATATTCAAACAAGTAACTGAAAATAACAACAACAAAAAAGTAAAAATTGTATCCAATGTAACCTGTAACAAAGAACAACACAAAATAAACTAACCAAGTTTATTGTGTAGCTGCATCTAAATTGTGAGAAGACGCAGACTTCGTTATAGATCTAAAATGGTGTCACACCACACAAATGCTGCCAAATATAAATCAGAAAGGTATTTATTTTGCTATTGTATTGAGGGAATATGCGTTTTAAATGTTTCCATACACCATTGATTTTATTGTTATAAACATCGCTGTCAATAAAAGTGACGGAGGTTTACGGTTTTACACTGTTAGGTTAGATTATTATTATGATACATTTCTTATCTCAGTATCGTTGTTGATTCGATTGTTTTCATCACACAATTTCAATCGCAATATCAAAATTTCCACATCGATAATGACGGTGGAGGCGGAAAACGAAATTTCGCCAAATTTATTATTATTTACTTTGATGATTCTCTAAAACTAAAATCCAACCAAACCACATTTAAAGTTATAAATCTTATTCAACCCAAGTTGGTACTTAAGTTTTCTACTAAGTTGGTAATCTAATAAACACTCACTCAAACCCCACGAAACAACTCAATTATTGTATATGCCTGTATTGGAAATATAATTCCTAGGCCCTACCTCTAGGCTATTTCAAAAATAGAGCAATATTTACAATACTGTTTTATTTTTCATTACTTATACATTATTAGGTCCAAATGTCTTTATGTTATTTACTAATGTAAATTATGATAATATTTAGGCTGTAGCCTCTAATTGTATATAGGGCAGGGTTGAATGAAGTCTGTGTAAATTTGTTTAGGGAAATTAAATAATGTGATAAAACTGAGTAGCCTTTTAAAAAATTTTCTTTATTGAAAAATTGTGGCCAACTGAGGCATTTTATTCATTATTCTTCTCATAATTTGTTAACTTACTTTTAAAGGGAGAGTAATGTTACTTTTTTACAATGGAATTAAATGTTTAATAACTCGTGAAGTTTTAGTTATTAGGCCTAAATAAAAATTAAATACAATATTAAAAAAGAGATTACGCCGAAAAGTGTAAACAAAAACTATAAACATTATTTTTAACACATATAATAATTAAGATTCAAGATTTTTATTGACTTGAGACTAAGTAAACTCATGTTGTTACAATAATCTTTATTTTGGTAATGATGAATTACAAGTCAAACTATAGAAAACATTAACCCTCCAAGCGTTCAATACAGCACCCCTGGAGCGTTACGCATTTTTTAAAGGTTTTGCATACTTTCAACTAAAAATTAGTATAGTAAAAAATATGTTTTATGACCTTGCACTATGGATGTATATATTAAGTTATATGAAAGTAGATAAAATGGACTACCGTATCTAAAAAATACAAAAACTATTACCCTTACTTATTGTTATCAAAATTAGGCTATAGGTTAAAAATCAAAAAATAACAAAAAATATTTTGTGTAACTTTGTTCTCCCCTAAAATAATTTTAGAAACACATAATCAAAATTCCAAGATATACATTTTGTTTAGAATTTTATGCAGTCTAAGAGAATACAGGGTGTAAAAAAAGTCAGTACCCCCCCCCCCCCACTTTAATTTTTTTTAATTTTATAAGATAGACCAATATTGTTTGGGGGGTGATAGTAACTTAACACAAAGTACCTTTTGACATTATTAAACATTTTTAGTCATGTTAGGGGGATGGCCCACCAGGAGTCAGATGAAAATCTTAAATGTAAGCATAGGTTGATATGTACATCAAATTAAAGGTCTTACTTGGTAGAGTACAATGCCGCAAACTAGACTTAAAATGGATAACCCAGACCCCTAGAGGATGTTTATGTTGAAACTTCTCTAGCCTTTGTCACATCATACATCATTTTAAACGTCTTTGCATTTGGAATAATTGGCCACAAACCCGACGTCAAAAGGTTGAGTATTAAGAAAGTTATTGCATTTTTAAGTTTTACCCGTATGATTTTAATGGAAACTTTGAATGCCTACCATTTCTGTCTGGGTTATCCATTTTAAGTCTAGTTTGCGGCATTGTACTCTACCAAGTAAGACCTTTAATTTGATGTACATATCAACCTATGATTACATTTAAGATTTTCATCTGACTCCTGGCGGGCCATCCCCCTAACATCACCAAAAATGTTTAATAATGTCAGAAGGTACTTTGTGTTAAGGTACTATCACCCCCCAAACGATATTGGTCTATCTTAAAAATTAAAAAAATTAAAGTGGGGGGAACAGACTTTTTTTACACCCTGTATAGGCCTATAATTAATATAGGCTAGGGAAACATTTGAAAAAAATGTTTGTTGAATAAAACCAAATATGTCCTACGGTACTTTCCCTAATCCAATAAGAACACATACGTAAAATCAAGCTAGGAATATTATACGTACTAATTCCTACTCATATTTATGGTTATAAACTGCATTAAACATATTAATTTATTTCAATAATGTAAATTAACAGTATTAGTAACACTTTTAGTCATTTATAACCTTAAAACAATTGGTAAAATATGCATTTCATTGTTACATAGTTAGCAGGTGGGTTTTTTTCCCCAGATGTTCCATTGTATATTACAAACAAACAATCACGTTCCGCCATTTGAAATGGGTGTTTTGGATAGCTTAGCGTTCACAGGTCCGTTTCTGTCATTCACTATAAAGTTACGTCACGTTTTCGAACCGTCGAAAAAATCAACTCAAATGCTCGGAGGTCGATAAGCTGGGGCGAAAAATCAACGAATAACGCTCGGAGGGTTAAATAAATAATAACTTACTCTACACACAGTGACTTCATACATTGAACCATAAAAACATATAAAAAAATTAATTTAATTAAAAAATAATTTTTAATTTTGACTATGATGTCCAAAAATCTTTAAATAGGCAATCTTCAACATTGTATGGTGTTTTCATTAGTAGTTTTTCAATTAATATTCTTTTAAATTTTTTTACTGGCAGTTCCAACCAATTCAATGGTATCGTATTAAACCATTTTTTTCCATAAATTGAAGATTTTTTTAGATTTTGTGTACTTATTTGCATGTTTTCTTTAAACCATTTTTCACTTATTTTCAATTAATGTTTGCAAAAGTACAATCCATGCCTTATCTGGTAACTTGTTAAACATTCTAAGCTTCATTATTAAATGACTACCGGTACTATTAACTTCTTGTCTAATTTTACCTGAGGTAATTCTAAAAGGTGGTTTCTTCTAGTTGGATACTTACGTAGGCCTAAATCCTGTCTGACTCTAAAAAAAATAAGATTCTCTTTAACACTAACTTAACAACAAAATATATATAAACTTGGGAGGGTCACAATTTGGAATTCGCTAAAAATTGGTACACATGACTCTCTAGGTGGTACATTTTTCATTATTCTTAAAGCCTTTTTTTGCAATTTAAACACTTTCTGAGAATTACAGATATTGCCCCATAGTGTTATGCCACACAGCAAATGTGATTGAAAGAATGCATAGTAGGTAGTGACCAGCATATTAAGTGTTACACAGTTTCTGAGTTTTCTTAAAAGAAAAGTAACCTTTGCCAATTTTTTTACACCGTTCCTCAATATGATTGTGTTCCAACTCAGTCTACTATCCTACTCCCAAAAGTTTTACTGGCTTAACATCCTTGTAAATTGAGTGATTTAATGAGAATATTATTTTTTCTGTTTTACTATGATTTACCATAAGTTGATTTGCTTCAAACCACTCGGGTGCTTTTTTTACTGCCTGATATCTTCCAATTTAACTAATTCGTCAAGGTTTTTTAAAAATTCAAAAGAGTGTTAACATCAGCATACAATACAGTGGAACATGGGACACTAGAGACCAGATCATTGATAGCAATTACAAAAAGCAAAGGTTTTAAAATTACCTTAAGATACAGTTAATATGAAATTGTTAACATGTTAATTGTATCACATGTTAACTAAATATCAGGAGTTAGGATTTCCATCACGTTTATCAAAAGATCTTTAATTTTTCTGCATATAGGACCTCTTATTTAGAATATAATTACATTTTTGGATTTTCCATACAATTTTAAAGTAAGACCTTTTTACCTTTGTACCTCCCACGTAGTCCCGTAGACCCTCTTCCATAGGGGCATGAGACCGGTCATAAACTTGTAGAGCTTCTCTCAGATGGAGGGCTGTCAATTAGGATGGTTTGGAGACAAGATTAGGTCTTTTATTAGGGTGACTTCCAAGAAGGAGAATGAGGGTATGAAGTTAGTGTAGGAATGTCATAGAAATTGTTACCACCAAAGAAGTTTTGTCTAATTTTAAGTAAACGACTTAAAGAGAAATGTCAGTCGAAGAATTTTTGAACTGTAATATTGACATAATTGTATAATTGACCTGATTGTAAAACTTGATGGTGCCCATTGTATCTTGTATGTCTAACGGCTGATAAATTCTTGATTCTGTTCTATGTGTCCATATTTTTGGTAAATAGGGAGGTGTCATCAACAAAGATTGAGAAGGAATTTTCTGGAAAATGATCAGGAATATCGTTGATATATTAAATGAATTAGATAGGGCCAATGATATAACCTTATGGCAAGCCAGAGGGGTTGGAGACTAAATTAGAAAGATAGGTTATTTGAATGTTGGAAGGGTACTATATTGTTCTTTGGGTTCTGTTCAAAAGATAAAATTTAAGCAAGCTAAAAACAGTGCCAGAATCACACAAGTAGGCCTAATCATAAGTTTAACTTAGTTGTTTATTTAATATTACAAATAAATATCTTGTGGCTTTAGCCAAAAAAGGCATTTAGTCCTTAACTTTTTGCCACTTTATTGGTGAATATAATAATCTTCACCTCGTCAATAGAGAATCCAAAGATCTTTGGCCTTGTGTATTCGTAACGAAGTACTGTAACGTATTTAACAAAAAGTTTGTCACACCTTTTAAAATATTAGGCACCTTGAATAAAAAATGTTTCATTTCTTTTTTTCAGAGGACATGCAGTGACAACTTAAACACGAGTGTTTATCTGTGATGATTGTTGACTGGCAATATTTTTCTTCAAGATGAGTAATTTTGAGTGTTTAAACACAAATAATAATGAAGAGTCAATGAACTCTACTGAAAGCTATGTCAACAATGATGAAAAATGCATCATTGAGACACAAGATGTTAACAATTTTAGTAAAAATACCAAAGAAACTTATAACTTGCACAGTGTTACAAAAGGGAATATAAGTGAAGAAAACGAATGTGGAACAGATGAAAATGCGAGTGGAACTATTAAAAACGATTTAAGTGCACATTCGAGTGACATAATTGTCCCAGAGGAACAAAATGAAAAGCTCATGTTGGCTATTCAAAGAGAGGGTAAGTATCAGAAATTCCATCATGATTGTCAAGAAGCAGAAAGCCCTCAAGTAGGTCTATCCAAAGCAAATCACAATTTGATCAGTGTTGCCAAAGAAAATATTGGAGAAGGAGGAAATAAAAGTGATACTACTAACGACTTTGAAAACAATACTTCATTGAATAATGAACTTCTTTCCAGTCAAAGTGCTCCAACACCCTTCATTGATAATGCTATTCTGTGTAACGAAGTCCAGCCCCAAAATCCTCAGGTTATGACCTCCAATTTAAACGTTGTTCCCAATCCAAACGAGTTTAACCTTGTTGGAAAAAAGAATACATCACTTCTTAATCCTGATATCCTCAAGTTAAGTCATTCAGCTGATGAAATTCTGGGTTTGTCAGACAATTCCATTGTGATTTCAAACAGCAATGCCATCCCTCAGTCGGACAGTATTGTGTCCAGTAACTACTCGTTGTCTCAGTTGCAACAGTATATCAGTGATGAGGACGAGGACTCTGTGATCGAAGAGTCACCGATCGCCCCGCTGCAGTACAGACGATCTAATCACCAGATTGAGGATTCTGATGACTCCGATTCATCTACTAGCAGCTCTACTTCCATCCTAATTTCTGACTCTACCTCAGACTCTGATAGGTGGGTTTTATTTGTTGTTAATTAAATATTTTTAGGGTTCTACAAAAGAAAATTGTTTATATTAGATTAAGATATTGAAGGTTTTGTTACTTCTGTACCTAACTAGATTTTTTTAGCTAGTGTGGCAAGCGAAATGTTCATCATAGGCTATTTATTGGTAATGACTTAAAATGTGAGTTTCAATTGGCTCTATTCAAGAGGATAACTTTTACGTTTGTTAATTTGGTGTAAAGGCACCAGTGAGTGACCTGTTCAGAGTCACGTAGCTTTAAAATATAATATGATTATGACCCATACAGCACACTAACCTCTTCAAGATAGTTAAAAAAAGTCTTGCTCCGACATGGTCAACGTCTTCAAAACGACTTGCGAGACTCCTAAACCAGTAAATTAAACGTTTATTTGACCAAACTTTTCGTACACTTAATCGGTCTAGAGGAAGTCTAGATTCCGTCTCGGAGGACATTTTCAAGACATATTTTAGCCGTCTACGGCTATATATTTGACCATAAGGTAAAATGGCATCCCTCTTTTAACCGTTTTAAAGCCTTCTTTGTAATGTATTGACATATCTTGAACACATTGATAATGTTAAAGAAGTCTTGTCGATGTCTCTTCGAGATGTAATTAAGATGTAAATCTATTTCGTACTAGAAGATGTATTTATTTATATGCCTTGGAGATTAAAATTTACTGATGTGACATACAATAGATATCCTGGAAATGTTTAAAATGTCACAGATTTCTTTTTGGAGCCACTTTGAGATGTACTCAAGATATGAAATCACCAAATAAAAAATGTACTCCCAATTATAACTGTTTAAGGTGTTACTGTAACATTAAATTGAGTACATCATAAAAAGTCAATAGGCTATGTATATCATTACACTAGGCATTTGATAAGTTTTACTGGATGTAACATAATTTTCAATAATATGTAACAAAATATTTACTACTTCAATTTTTCTAATTAATAATAATCATTAAACTCAATTATAATAAAAATTTAAAAAAATTGAAATAAATGTACAGCAAAGGATTTTAATAAAAAGCCAATAAAAATGAATCTTAATATATTAAAGATAACACATTAATTTAACAGATAGATTTACACTGTAGCCCACGTAACATGTACAATGTCAAAAGAAGTTTCCCGTTTCCTAAGAGTGACTCATGCGAGAAGACCAGCAACCCAAATCTGAAACAAAAAGAAAAGAAAATCATTAACAACTGGAACCAAACCTTTCAAGCAGGGAGTTAAAAGCGAGGGGAAGAACTTCAAAAACAAATTGTTTAACAATTATTTTAGAGATGAGGTTAATTTACTCAGTCCGACTGAAAAGAGGTATTTAAAAATCTAGGCCTTTATATCTTTTATTGATTCCACAGAGAATAAAAGACAATAAAAACATAGGCGTACATGAAATAGGTGTACTATACAACACAAACTATAACCTATAAGTTCGTAACTTAAAATTCCAATTTTTATCTTGTCAGGGTTACAATTTTATAAATGAGGTGCTGCCAAGGATATGATTAAATTAATAGGCCGATTGTTATATTTAGAACCAACAAAATGTTCTACGGCAGCTTTGTCAATGAGGGAGTGTATGTTCTATATAGCGGGTGGGCTACATTTCAAAGCTGTATTGAACAATGTATTTTACCAAGAAAAGATCCCCATGTGTTATGTTAAAACAGTCATCATAAGATCCGCCCAAAGCTTAGAACTCTTACTTAATACTGGAATGTTGAGTCGAATTTTAGAAAAAGTTTACAAATGTCACTAAAATAAAAATAACACATGTAGTCTACTTAACCAAATCAAAACTTAGCGCCACTAAACACTTTGATATTAACATTAGTTAAATTAACAGAGAAACAAAATTAAATCTTGAAACTGTACAGCAATACTTCACATAAATAAACCAAATCAGTAGGATAAATTGCCGCCGACATTGTTGGTTTACAGAAAAAAAAGAAAAAAAATAATATTGGAGTACAGTATCAACAGTCTACTGTACTGCGAGCATTTTTGAAAGCCTGATTAAAGCTCGGAGTTTTCTAAAAATAAACCTGCTTATGAATTTCTTTTTTAAGGCAATTAGCCTAAATTACAACCAAAACTGTTAATGTATGTAACTTTAAGGAGACTTGGGTGAGATACTTTTAGTAGCTACCGAGCAATAGCCACTTTCCTTAAGAGATAACAATTATTTGGCTTAGAGCTGTATCAAACAAACAATAAACACTAAGGTTTCTTTGTCAAATTTCATAGAACAGTAGACACCCTCAAATCCGGCCCCCGTAGGACCGGTCCACCTGCCGGTTTTAAAAATGGCTGGATTAACCAGAGGTTTATTGAACAAGTTACAGTTACAAGGGACCTTTTTAAATGTGTTCCTAAGATAAACTATTAGGTGTTTTAACTAGAAAGAATGGCATAACATTTAATTAATGTTTTGTTACAGACTTTACACTAAAAGGCATAATTTATTCACTCAGATGTTAATAATAGGGCTGAAATTCATTTGGCCATTGGATAAGTGATGAAACTGTTTTCAATGAACAAACACCAAGCAAATGTTTAATCGGCTTTATTCGGACAAGGTATACAGGGTGAGTTTTTAATGTCCCCCCCCCTAATTTTTTCTGCATTCCTTAAAATATTGACTCCTAACCACCACCAAACATCATTGATTAGTTTATACTATTTTTTGGTATGGTTCACTTTTTTGGCCGCCTTCTTGTATCCGCCATATTGGACTGAACTTAATTTTTTTTTAATGTAAGGGTAGAAATGTGACCCATCATTTCAAAGAGATTTTTTGTGTAGAACAAGACACCGCAATCCGTTTTTGATTATCTGTTTTTGTCCCGAGATATTGCAGGTTTTTTTTAAACTAAAGTTCAGAATAAGAAAATTCAAAAATCTCTGGTTTTATCTAATTTTTTTCTAAATAACATCGACTTTTTATCACCAGATATCCCATAATTTAAAAGTACTTCATTTTGATGGGACTTAAATTTTTGGCCGCCATCATGGATCCGCCATCTTGGAATGAAATTAAAATTTTTAATGTAAAGGTAGGGTTGTGACGCATCATTTTAAAGTATTTTTTTGCATTTAGTACGTTGCCACAATCTGTTTTTCATTATTGGTTTTCGTTCTAAAAATATTAGCGATTTTGTAAAAAAAATTAATATTTGTACAAAAAAACCCTAATATTTTTAGAACAAGAAGAGATAATGAAAAATGGATTGCGGCAACGTACTAAACGCAAAAAAATACTTTAAAATGATGAGTCACAACCCTACCTTTACATTTAAAAATTTTAATTTCATTCCAAGATGGCGGATCCAAGATGGCGGCCAAAAATTTAAGTCCCATCAAAATGAAGTACTTATAAATTATGGGATATCTGGGAATAAAAAGTCAATATTATTTAGAAAAAATTGGATAAAACCAGAGATTTTTGAATTTTCTTATTTTGAAATTTAGTTTTAAAAAACCTGTAATATCTCGGGAACGAAAACAGATAATCAAAAACAGATTGCGGCGTCTTGTTCTACGCTAAAAATCACTTTGAAAAGATGGGTCACAACCCTAGACCCTTACATTAAAAATAATTAAGTTCAGTCCAATATGGCGGATCCAAGATAGCGGCCAAAAAAGTGAACCATACCAAAATATAGTATAAACTAATTAATGATGTTTGGTGGTGGTTAGGAGTCAATATCTTTAAAAATGCGGAAAAAATTAGGGGGGGGGGGGGGGACATTAAAAACTCACCCTGTATATTCAGTGTATATACATGGTATATATATTTGGACAAGGACAAAGGTCCTTGATAGTCGTGTCATTGTTTCACGGTATCATACACCTTGGTAGAAGTAAACAGCACGAATAAACGATTAAATATCTTAAGCTTTTTAAACTCTCCCCATTCCGCAAATTTTCAAAACCTAAAAGGGTCCAGTCTTGATTAGTTTGGATTAGCAGGATTCTACTATACTTTGATAAACAAGGCTGCGTAATCACTAATATAGCCTACATGTAACATATACAAATAAATTAAGAAATTATTAAAAGTATTAAGTTAATGGTTCGAAAACTTTTAAAGATAATCTTGTCCCATTTATGTTGAAATTTGATTACATTATCTAATATCAGAACATGGTGTGTCTAGCCAGCGCACAATAACCACTCTATCAGACGTGCTGCAAAAATGTTCAATCTACCAGACTATAATATAAAAAATACATAGGCCTACAAAGTATTAAAAAATTGACATACAGTCGACTCCCTCTCGTTCGACTCTAATGGTCGAGACGCCGGATGGTTAGGACGAGGTCTTGGAAGTGAGTCATCAGCGCACCGGGTTTCTCGAGGCCAAAATTGACGGAATTGAACGTGTCTTTTTTGGTCAACATGTAAACAAAGAACCTCAGTTCGGCTTACAATTACGCTCGTTCCGGATAGTCATACCAAAGTGTGGCTAATTTTACTAGTTACTGTACGTACCATATATTGTTTGTGTTTTATTAATTTTGAATTGAGTTATATTATTATGAGATTAATTTGTAGGTAAAATTGTATTAGAGTAACTGTATAGTGATTTTATGAATCTAAAATTGTAGCCCTTTTCTTTACAAGAAAAATTAATCTACCTTTAGGCCTACATTTTTGTGTTATTTCTTATATTGTCTGGTGTCAATTTTGTTTTTATCGATGTCATAAAAATGAGGTTCCAACAAGTTGGTAGCAAAACAACATAATGTTTTGTGTATAAAATTGTCTTCAAATATGTTTAGGATTAAATACACACTATTAAAGATTTTAATTTGCGTAAGTTAACGACCGCCGGGTTGCCCGAAAAAATTTCTATCCGGACAATGGTCCGATTCCGAGGAGTCCGGATTAGAGGGAGTCAACAGTATAGTATAAACATACTCTTAACATATAGTAGTTTTAAAATAAAACTCCAAATATCCAATAAATTTTATAATATACGTAACAAATGCAACCAACAAATTATAAAACTTATTGGATATTTGGAGTTTTAATTTAAAATTACTATATATATTCCAAAAGGAAGAGCTAACCAAAAAGATACTCTTAACAAACCAATTATCACATCCAGTCAAACTTTAACTCGCCTACCATGGAAAGCTAATGCTACCTTCCTCATCAGTTATCTTTAACAATAAATGTCTTTAGCCAGGAGAAGTGTATTTTAGAAATGGGTACGGTAATGGAAACTGCTGATCCGTCTATTCAATTAGCCATCGTACTTCTCCTCCCGAGGATAACTATTAGTGATAGTTCCACTATATAATATCACATTTACTCCATGGAAAACTTAAAGGACACACATTTTTACTTGTCAAATCATTTCCAGTCTTTGTCCTGAGGTTGGTCAAAAGAAAGCTCTTTGTACAATAAGATGTGCGATAAATAAATATAATAACATTTAAAAGAAATGGGACAAGCTCATCCTTAAGAGTTTTCTGAGCATTGAACTGGTTTGTGCTACACTGATTTCCCTTTATGTAATTATATATTCTTTTTGATTCACTCAGTTCCCATTGGCCTAAGCTTAAATTATTAGCCTACAAAGTACTGAGTGCTGTATGGTACAGTATGCCTTGGGTACGGATTAAGAGGTCCACTACAGATGTACAAAAATATTCTATGATTTAGAATGGGATTTAGTGGTTTTCTCTCATAATTTACTATAAAAATTAAGCACACCAAATAAAACGTTACCGTACCTTCTAATTTTGGAAGAGAATCAGCACAAGTCAGACTTTGAGGTCCTTTGACGTGGTTCCTGATGGGATGATCCTGATGTCAAATTGGGTTCCCATCTCGAACAAAACCTTAAAAGAATGAAAAAAAAAATGCTTTTAATAAACAATCTGGTTTAGGTTATCTAGTCATAATAGTTGTAGATTTGTATGAGTGTTAGTCAAAACAAATAATACTGTCACAACATGTTTGCTGCAAAATAAATTTTGGTATACATTCTCAATAAATAAGCACTGTGTAAAGGTTTGCTGCCTTGGAGGTGTTGCAAACAAATATAGATTAATCAGCACGGTACCCAGTAAAGTCACAAACTAAATGATGGGTTTTACAAATTTTTTCCCATAGGCTAAGTAAGTAGGGTTACCAGACTTCCGAGTTTACCCCGGACAGTCCAGATTTTGAGAGTCTGGCCGGAGTCCGATTCAGGGTTGTTAGGCCTACATTGTCCGGAGTTTTCAATATTGGTGCTATAGGCTACTGTATTGTCATTGACTATGAAAACAACGTGAGTAGACTTCTCATAGCATAGGCGAGTGTGAAATCTATTGACGGTGGAGTGGTCTCGTGCGGTGTACATTGAAGTACACTTAGCATATGATAGATAAATCAGTACCGGTTGGCCTATTACCACTCTTCTCAACCAAGGATGAAAAATTTTATAACTGAAAGTTATGTTTATAAGTTTAGGTAAAGTGTTTTTGCAGCACTGTAAATTCAGCTGAATAATAACAACATCGATGGCAGCAACTCTGGTGCCGCGTACACCAAACTTCCAAATTTTTGCCTCAAACTAAATGCATTGGATGAGAGGTCTATTCACGAGAGTGTAGTCAATGGTATTGTTAAGTTTGGTCTCACAATACACTTTAAAGTAGATTTCACATGTTAATTTTCAGTAATATATGTTAAACGTGTTTATCCTTTACGGTGGACTCCCTCTTAACCGGCCACCTTTTAACCAATCTCAGGTTTAACTGGCCAAGCTGACACAAAATCAACATTTTTTTAACCGGCCATTACTTATCTCAACATCACTTTAACGGGCTGTGTTTTACCGGAAACGTTGTTTTCTTGTCTTTAATTCAATTCAACACTATTGTACTGACATTCTCAAACATATTAAATCCTGGACGGAAGTGAATACCACCAGAAGTGAATGCGGTTGTACCTGCAATCCAGTAGACCATAATTAAGAAAAAACGATTATTAGTTTAGTTTAGTCGTGGATATCATGGGTGTCAGAAATTAGCTATAATTTATGGGCTACACAGAAATATTTTTAGAGTTTTTTTTTTTTTTGTTTCAAGTATAACTGCATTTAGGCCATATAAAATTGTAGGTTGGCGTTCTTAAATGTAGGCCTACATCAGTTTAACTGGAGCCAATTCATTATCCGGCTGCGGTCTGGTCCCAGGGTGGCCGGTTAAGAGGGAGTCTACATTTGACTTTTTTCTGGCGAGCGATGAGGTGAATTCAATAATGTTACCAAAAATGTTTCATCTGTTTATCAATAGGTAATGGATAATCAGTTGCCCGTGCCATTGCTATAGTAATATCTATAAAGTGTTTCTATGAACGATAAGATTTCTATTAAGATTTAGGCCATTCTTATAATTTTTATGCTCCAAACAACTGAAATAAGACTATAATTGAGGAATAAGCCGAGGCGATTCAGTTTCCCTTTCTAAAGAAAATTTGAAAAATGTATTTTTCAGTAAAATGACGCAATTTTAAGGGAATTCTGTTTGAACATTTTGTTATTGTGTTCAACTTAATATATCGGTATGGCTATCAACACTGCCTTGGATACATACTGTGTAAGTTAAAATGTGTTGACATTTTATATTGTCGCTACAAAACACATATCTCTTATTATTATTTTCCATAGGCATTGGGGAGGGGGAGGAGGGATTGAGATATCACTACTGTATCGCAAAAGGGTCATGGGTTGGCTTAAAAAAGATCTGGTAGTGGTAAACCCTACACGTAAGCCTCCGAACTGGCCTCAGGCAGTTGCGACCACATTGACCAGTTTTAAGATTTTTAGAAGATTTGAAACTTGACCCAGGAGCCTTTGTTTCACAGAATTGTGCATCACTTACAGTCATTTACGTTATTTTTTGCTTGGTTAGCACATGAGCACAGCCTATTTCGATAAATGGCTGAACGGGTATTAGAATTTATTGTTTTATTACATAGGCCCCTAATGCCATAGTAAAATTAGGCCTATTTCTACATATTTTACATGTTTATGTAGTCGCCCGCTTTAATTGACCTTTTAGGTTATCCGACCGTAGGCACGGTCCCGAGACTGGTTAATAGAGGGGGGTCTACTGTAGATATGAATAATATTGTTTTTGGCTTGTGGGTACATCAAAATGAAAAAGTAACATGGTTTCAGGATTAGGTCCAACCATGTCTTCAACCAGGGTAGAAATATTTGTTAAACAGGGAAAAATATTTAAGGAATTAGGGTACACGTTGACGGGTGCAGTTTCTTAACTGGGCTACCATACTATAGGCTAGAATAAAAAAAATCAATCGATCCAATCTACAGTACGGTACATTGTATCGGATAGAAAATTACTGCCAAATACAAAATTTGGCTTGATAAACCCAACTGTCATAACCTAAACCCATCTCTATTCACATTAAGAACCAACCTATGTATTCATTCCCAAGAAATAAAAAGAATGTAAGAGTAAACCTTGTTTTTTTTTTTTTACACAGCTTATATATAGCCTACCGGTATACCTATTATGTTATTTTGTCAAAATTTCAGTTGTCAGTACAGTTAATTATTGTCTTTGTTATTTAAGTTATGTAGGTAGGGAAATTGAATCAATAGTTGAATCAATGTATATTGATCAGATCGATCGATATTTTCATTCGATAGTATGGTATCCCAGTTAATAGACGACTGTGTCACCGCAGTTCATTCGGAGTTAGGGTTGATAGATATGTTATAGGCTAGTATGTAGGTCGAACTTCATTCAAAATTACTGTAAAATGAGATAAAAGAGTGGATTTAATTTCTTCATTTTGGTGAATTCTCCTATAGGCCCTAAGTTTAAGGGAATCTGCTACTACGGTAATTGTTACGCAAAGACCTAAGCCTGGGACCATATTGGATTTTATGTTTTTAACTCCATAGGAAACAAAAACCAATCTTTCAAATTCACTGATAGGCTATCTATAAGTTATACGGTACCGTATAAGTATTGGAACATAACTTAAGTCCCCCAACTCCCAGAAAAGGTTGGTTAATCCGAACCAGTTTTCTAATAGGGCCAGATAAACCAATCTCATTCGGGGACCAAATAAAGATGGTTACCATACCTAAGAGTTATTCTGAGTAGGCCCTATCCGTTGATCTGGGGTCACTTAATTTAAGGAGAGGATCTACAAATTGATGAAAAAGTTAATGATCAATCTATAATCAACTACATTTTTGATCCTAGATCTGCAACTAAAGCATCTAAAACTGTGATTGCTTTGAGGCTGATTAATGGCAAGCCTAATTTTAATAGGTTTCTTTTACAAGGCTTCAATTAAAAATTACTGATTGGCTACAACATATTTGTACCATAGGCCTAACTTACTCATTGGTTTTTTTACAATTGCCTAATTTCCTCAGGTGTTTTATTTATTTTATTTATTTTTTTTGGGGGGGGGGGGGGAGATCACAATGGTAGTATTCCGGGCCCCTCACCAGGAGTTACCGGTGACTAGCCAGCGCCTTAGAATGCCTTGTTAGCAGATGACAATTGCCATTTTGGTTAGTCACCGGTAACTCCTGGTGAGGCGCCCGAAATACTACCAATAAGTAGGCTACTTTAAGATCACTATCAGTAGGTAGGCCTAGGCTACACTTCTTTTGACACAGCTAATATGTTTCATCTTATCACATGATAAAGGTGGATGGATACCTAGATAATAAACATAGATTACAAACATAAATAAACAGCGAAGAGCCCGATACCAGTGACAAACTTTTGGCTCATCTTAGACAAAGATAAATTATTATGTAGCCAAAACCGTTTTCAGTCATTAAAATTTAAAAGCAAATTGATCTGGCAATCAGTTTAAAACAGGCAAGGGAATCGTCTTGAGGAAATTGATAAGTTGTACCTAGGCTATAAAAATAAATTTGGGAATAACTTAGGGTCTATTTTAAGGTCCCGATCCAAGATTACAAATGCTATTACCGTACCCTGGCATGAATAATTACGAGATATAAAGGTCTGTTGGTCTAATACAAGATATAAAATGTTAAAGAATTATACTTACATTAGTAGACAAAACAATAGGATTCCTACAGTAGGTTTAGTTCATAGAAGGGTATTTCAGAGTCAATTAGGTTAGATGTCCTTTATAATTTCAATGCCTTTGGTTAGAGTACAATATATAACCTTGAGAGATTAAAAAAACGATTTTCACTTTCATAAAATAATACTTTATTGCTATATGAAGGTGAAAGCTTGGTAAATAAGCTTATGGAAACAAATAAATGCTTACCTTAGGAGAGGAGGGTTGACGGTTAACGGGTTGACAGACGACGAGACGACAAACTCAAATCATCAGCAGAGCACACAGAGTATTGAAAAGCAGTTGTTCAAGGCAGAGAGTAAAGTGGTGAAAACTCAAAACAATTATTTATTGTTTTAGATTAAACAATCAAACAGTTTATAAAATTATTAAACTGTTACTGTGGTTTATTTTATGAATCAAAAGCAAAAGTTCAAGCGAACTAAATCAAATTAGTTTAACGGTGAAACCCCACGTTACCACACGAACTAACAAGACCAGCGTAAGTTGTTTAGATGAAGAACATAAGAAATAAAGTGTCATACTTTGCATTGGGTTTGAAAAAAATGACTTGTAGTTAAATAATTAAATATGTATTAAACTTGAAAACAAATACCTAGTTCATTTTCATCACCTTGGGTGGAAACATTAACTAAAAACTAGTGAGCTATACTTTGCAGAGGAAGTGACTTTCTAAAATCATGTGTAAAATAAACAGAACAATTTATTAAAAGAAAGATTGAATGTCGCATGAAATCAAAACTGTTGAATTGCATTTACATTTATCGTAGCATTCGTTTGATTCAATCATTTTCTTAATTCTTAGATTCATATACACTCACACTCAGTAAGAGAGTTCCGCAATATTCCTAAATGTCAGAAGAATATATGAGTTTTGTAATCGTGCTTCAAAATAAAATCGGAATTAATTCATATGGCATGTTTTATGATGTATAGGATTTTTCTAGAATAATATACTTTGTAATTAATTTCTTACTGAGTAAAATATTGTTTTATCGACGTGATCGTGAAAGAAATAAAAATTAATTAGGCGATTTCGTTTCGAAAAATTGATAAAATCAGAAATCTTTTGTGGATTGTTGATCGTCTACAAACAGTTATGGCATTCGTACTTTGCACCTTGAAGGAGAGGTAGTGTGACTGCGTTTCTTTGTTTTCGTTTCTGATAAGGATTAATTCCATTACTTGAGCTGAGACCTGTTTTCAAAAGAGACCTCAAAAGACTGTCTCAATTCAAATAGGCTACTTTCTTTGCATATTTTATCAGGTATTTGAATATGACAAGAATCTTTTATTGGTAAAACATTAGTTCAGGCTTCAAACATATTTTGACAAACTTAGTTAAAAACACACATTTAGATTAGCAAAAACATAAGCTTTTAAATTATTTTTAAGTGTACTGAATTCGGGATTTTCACAATTATTAATGACTTTGCAGGAGCCGAGCGGTGATGTCCCTAAAACGTAAATTTGACATCTTTTATACGGTAACGACAACAAACACGGAAACATTTTGATGACGTTTTTTATTCATCTTCAGTATGACAAAAACTATATTTAAAAAAATGGTAATTGTTATATTTTATTGAATTTTTCACTTATTGTTAGTTTAATAGTTACAACATGCCAATATTTACTACGTATAAGTTTATGAAAAAATTGTCCTGAATTATTATAAAACTATTGTGAACATATAAAAAAATAAAATGTTAGATTTATTGATTTATTGATCAAGTGAAAAACAATTTGGATTCAGAATGGGGCTTAATACAGAATTTGCATTGATTGAGTTTATGGGTAGGGTGTCTAATAGCATTAATGATGGGAAAAAAGTAAGTGGTTTGTTCCTCGATATAACAAAAGCTTTTGACACAGTAGACCACAATATTTTGTTAGAAAAACTATACAACTATGGGGTAAGGGGTGTTGCAAACAATTGGTTTAGAAGTTATTTGGATGATAGATTGCAGTGTGTTAAAGTGAATGGTGTTTTAAGTGAAATGGGTAAAATTAAGTACGGTGTTCCACAAGGAGCGGTTTTAGGAGCAACGTTATTTTTAGTGTATATAAATGACCTATGTAACGCATCCCTAAATGGAAAAATAACCTCTTTTGCCGACGACACTGCTTTAGCCTACACTGGGGATTCATGGGAGGAAGTCTCAATCCAAATGAACAATGATCTGCTCTCCATTCAGTGGTGGTTCTGTAAGAATAATATGGTTTTAAGTGCAGAAAAAACTATATTTATTAATTTTACTCTTCGCGGAATTCAAACCTTGGAAAATAAAATTATTCTAAAGTGCATACCATGTTTGACAAATGGTACGGATTGTTTTGACCATTGTTTTGAAGTCAAGAGTGTTCCTTACATTAAATACTTAGGAGTTGTTCTTGATCAAAATATTAACTGGAAAGAACACATTTTAAATCTTAAACGAAAAATCAACAACACAATCCGGTTGTTTTATTTTATTCGAAATATGTGTGGAGAAAAACTCTTGAGATCTTTGTATCTCTCATTAGTACACAGTAGGTTGGAATATGGAATAGTGTGTTGGGGGGGTACATATGTATCAAACCTTAAAACTATATACACTGTTCAAAAACATTTCATGAGATTAATAACTAAAAGCAATAGGTTTGATAGCTCATTTCCACTTTTTTGTCATTTAAGAATACTTCCACTGAGATACATTTATGTTTATAAGGTCTTGAAAGTATATTTTGTTAGAAGTAGGAATAACAAGGAAAATAATGATTATATAAGTAGACTGCGTAGGAATAAAAACGTTTTTGTGCCAAAACCATGTAATACTTTTTTTACTAAATCATATAATTTTTTAGCACCAAGAATTTTTAATATGTTACCGGCCTCACTAAAAAATATAAGTAGGACAAACATTTTTCTGGAAAAATTGAGGCAATGGCTTTTTAATATTCAGAACATAGAGGAGTTGCTTTTCCAAATTTCCGTTTAATACATACAATTTCTGTTGCGTGTTTTGTTATTGCAGACTTATGTATTTTTTCTGTATTTCTTTTGTCAAACAATGTATCTTTTTATGTTTTGTGTGTTGGAATGCTTTTATTGTAGGAGGGATTTCAAGTAAAATACTTTTTAATTTTGTTTGTTTTTGTACTGAAAGTTGTGCTTAATGATTTTTCTATTTGTATTCAATATTTTGGAAGATTATTTTGTAAATTTAATTTTATATTCGTTTTGCATGTTTATAACTTTAGGTAATATGTGTGATGTTTTTATCATGTTTGTAACTGTTTTTCATAAATCTGCCATCAAAAACAATTAATTCTCAAATTATAATAAAGCCTCCAAACAGGCTATGCCTTGGAGGAAAGTCATGTTTCTCCTTATACCAAAGGTCAGGCCTGGCATCTATTATTCAAATAATATTGTAATATTTGTACTTTTGGTGTTTTTATGTGTACTTAATGTAATGTGTGTTATTTTTATGGAGAAATAAATTATTCTTATTCTTATAATTTTTCTTGTATATCATTAAGACATCTTAACTAAGGTTAATGCGATTTGGTTTTATGAATGAATAAACGAAGACGTACTAAAGATGTAGAAAAATAAGACGTATATTGTGAGAGGTTTACAAAACGTCTTTAAAAAAGATAATTGCAAGACGGTTAATTTTTAGCCATCCTACATGTTTATTCGACGTGATTTAGACTTTGTGTGCTGTATGGGGATGTATGAAATATAATATGATCAACCATAAAAAATTAAACAATAAATAATCATAAATCATATCAATTATAGATTAAGTTCGCTCTGTTACTTACCGTGTTAATGAGAGTTCCAATAGCAATAACCACTTTAATTGGTAAGTCAGATTATTGAGTTGTTTAAATGTTTATACATGATCATGATGGGGATTTATAAGATTTGAGATCCAGCCTACTTTAAAATCTTTACTATTACTATATTATTATTTAGATTTTTCACCCATTTACATGTACTTAGGCCTAAGTTGTTTTATTGTAGGCTAGTTAGATGCTACATTTTGAAAGGGGAAATTATTTTGGACTCAAAGTGTTCCTCAACAAATGTAAATAGGTACCGATAAGGCACCGTACTCATAATTTCTCAATCGTAGGTTGAGACTAATTTTCAACTGTTTCTTACCTTAGTCAGGCTTTTCCCTATTCCCAGTTTCATAAGGATTAAAATTAATTTTAACCTAACAAAATAAATCAATTCTGAGAACAGATTTCCTTTCATTAAAGAAAATAATATTCATTTACAAAATCCTAGATGTAACTTAAACTAGTTGGTTGTCAGCATGCTAGTAGGCCTAAATAATTAAAACTTTTTATGATACGCATATTTAAAAGCAATGCTAAATCTTTGTAAAAACGAAAAAATCATCATCAGGCAAAATGTGATAGAGGGCTTTGCGGTATGTACAAGTTGTCTCCAATGTTTGATTGCAATAATGTGGAATGGAAAATAAAAAGTTTTAATATGCTTACCTTATCACACCCAATATTTTAACTGCACAATATATGTGTTAGTATAAAACGTGTTTTTATTTTCTTTAAAAAAATTTTCCAGAATTTCTAAAAATGGAATAATGTCTTCTTGGTCATTAGCCTATATCAATACCCTCTATACAACAATGTATCAGAATCAAAACTATTAAGTTATATAATTAAAAATTTGATTCTGATACTGATTGTACAACAATGTATTCTATCGTAATGACCTAACTTAATTAATCTAGTAGTTTTGTTGTTAAGCTTGAAAGAAATTGTTTTGGTAAAAACTTTGAATTTCACTGTTCCTGATAAGTTTTAAAGTTATGCTAAATCTAAGTTATGATTGAATATTTTTGCAGTGAGGACGAATATGAAAATTTCAATAAACCAGTTAGCAAACCGATTAAAGCTAAAGGAGAGATGGACTTGAATGACTTGCCACCAATTGAAGATTTGGCAATCAGTGTTCCAGAAGAAGAATGTATTGCAGTTGGAAAAATTTACCAAATAGTGGACCAGCTTGGTAAGAATAACTGATGATAAAAGTATATTTTTAAATATAGTTCTAAAGCTAACATGCTTTGCTAAAGTTAAAAAAAAACAGAGGCAAATAAATATTTACACAATGATTATATTAAAATTACATATACAGAGTGTCTCTGAACTCTCAACCGACCTTTTCAGGTATTATTCCTGGACCAAAAACAAGCCAAAATATCATATATATAAAATTTCCAAAACTTCATAGTTACCCGTACAGCCGCCATTTTGTACTTTTTAAAGAATAATTATTAATTTAAGAACTGCTCGACGTAATAATTTGAAAGTCGGCACACAGCTTTTTTAAATAAAGACCCAGCTTAAAAAAAATAATAAACTTTTTACTATTCATATTTTCAAAATGGTGGCTGTTTAAAATTTTAACCTTAAATTGTATAAAAACTTCATAAGGTAGCAAAACTTTATGTTATTATGTGTTTTTTGGAAAATTTAATTGGTGTAAAAATGATGAAAATCGGTTCATAAATAAGGGAGATAGAACAATTTATCTGAAGCTAGTCACTGTCGTACTGCTTCACCGGGAGTAGTTTTGGTAAAAAACCATTGTTGAGCTGGCGCTTTTCGCACGGCAACCAGCTCAGACGTGACTATTTGTATTAAAATTCTTCTATCTCGCTTATTTATGAACCGATTTTCTTAATTTTTACATCGTTGGATTTTAGTTTAAATTTTTCAAAAACACATCTACTATATATTTGTCAAATACCACTCACTCATGTATCAGAGTATCTCAATGACCATAGGGTATAGAGGGTTGAAATTTGGCATGGACATTCCTCTTTGCTGAAAAACGCTCACTAAGAAACGGTTTTGCGAAATTCCTTCAGGTCTCCGCCCCACAGGACATCAAAATTTCTATTTAATGTTAACCTTATAGCCAATTTTTTATCCAAACCAAAGCAACAACGAATCTCAAAAACTATGGGACCTACAATGTTGAAATTAAGCATGGACGTTCTGCTTTGCTCATAGATGCTCACTAAGAAACGGTTTTGCAAAATTCCATCAGGGCTCCGCCACACAGGACTTCAAAATTTCTATCTAATGTTATTCTTATGGCCAATTTTTTATACAAATCTAGGAAACAACGAATATGGAAAACCATAGGACCTATGATGTTGAAATTAAGCATGGACTTTCTGCTTTGCTCATAGATGCTCACTAAGAAACGGTTATGCAAAATTCCATCAGGGCTCCGTCCCACAGGACATCAAGATTTCTATCTAATGTTAACCTTATGGCCATTTTTTTATACAAACCAAAGCAACAACGAATCTCAAAAACTATGGGACCTACAATGTTAAAATTGGGCATGGGCGACGTTCTTTGCTCATAGATGCTCACTAAGAAACGGTTTTGCAAAATTCCATCAGGGTAATCCTCCGCCACACAGGACTTCAAAATTTCTTTCTAATGTTATCCATATGGCCAATTTTTCATATGAATCTAGGAAACAACGAATCTGAAAAACTCTAGGACCTTTGCTGTTGAAATTTGGAATGGACGTTCATTTTTGCTTATGGGTCCTCACTAACAAACGGTTTTTCAAAATTCAAACAGGGCACCGCCCCACAGGATTTCATTTCTGATCTAATGCTATTCTTATGGCCAATTTTTAATATGAATTGAAGAAACAACAAATATGAAAAATAAGATGACGTAAGGGAATCATTTGGAATGGGAGATCCACTTTGCCTATCATCCACGTGCTCACTTAAATACGCTCTTGGAAAGCACCTTCAGGGCTCCGCCCCACATGACTTCGAAATTACTCTACGGCCAACGTGGTTGAAATTTGGCAGGAATTACCTCTTTGCTCATAGGTATGCATTAATAAACGGTTTTGTAAATATAGTTTTTCTAAATAATTTAATGCTCCGCCCCACTGGACTACAAATTTACTCTAGGGCATACAGGGTTGAAATTTTATGTGGACATTCCTCTTTTCTCTTATGTACTCACTAAGAAACGGTTTTATAAATATAGTTTTTTATGTCCTTTAGTTCTCCGCCACACTGGACTTCAAAATTACTCTATTGCATATGTTTTTGAAATTCGGCTTGGGCGTTCCTCCTTGCTAATAGGTATTCACTAAAAAACGGTTTTGCAAGTATTGTTTTTTTAAGTTTTAAGGGCTTCGCCACAATGGACTTCAAAATTCTTTGGGGCTTCGGGGTTCAATTTTAACGTGGACGTTCCTCTTTACTCATATGTACTCAATAAGAAACAGGTATTCAAAATATACTGTTGGTTTAGAAGTCCTTTAGGGCTCTGCCCCACTGGACTTCAAAATTACTCTAAAGCATACGGGGTTCAACTTTGACGTGGATGTTCCTCTTTACTCACACGTACACATTTAGAAACGGTTTTGCAAATATAGTTTTTGAAGTCCTTTTATTGCTCTGCCCCACTGGACTTCAAAATTACTCTAAAGCCTACGGGGTTCAACTTTGACATGGCTGTTCCTCTTTACTCATACGTACACATTTAGGGTATTCAAAATATCTCTGGGGCCTAAGAGGTTGAAATTTGACATGTACATATAGAGCATTAGGAGCTCACTTAGAAACGGTCTTGCAAATATAGTTTTTGAAGTCCTTTAGGCCCTCCCTCCCTACAGGTCTTTAAAATTACTATATGGTTTATGGGGTTGAAATTAGACAAAAGATTCGGCAAAATTTAGTGCTCTGCTTACACTTCTTCAGTGTTTTAATATAACTCTTAAAAATGGAGATTTCGTTTCTTTTTAAAGAGATTTTATCACATATGAAATAAATTCAATCACGGGCGATGCCGTGACGGGCAACAGCTAGTAATAACATAAAGTTTACTACCTTATGTAGTTTTATGCAATTTAAGGGTTAAATATTTTAAACAGCCGCCATTTTGAAATATGAATGATAAAAAGTTGATTATTTTTTTCCAGCTGGGTCTTCACTTAAAAAAGCTGTGTACCGACTTTAAAATTATTACGTCAAGCCATTCTTAAATTGATAATTATTCTTTAAAAATACAAAATGGCTGCTGTACTGGTAACTATGGAGTTTTGGAAATTTTAAATAGCCTATGATATTTTGGCTTGTCTTTGGTCCAGGAATAATACCTGTAAAGGTCGGTAGAGAGTTCAGAGACACCCTATAGTACGATCAGCAGTCAATAATGCTTATGTAAGATGAAACCATTACATCTTCTAACACTACTTGACATATTCAATCTAATCCTCTAACAGTAAAAATAATTTTGAAATTCCAACACTCTGGTAGTAATCTGTAAATCTATATATTAATAGGCAAGCATGTTTCATTTCCTCCTTTTTTCTCAGCTTGTGCGCATCGTACATTAAATCTACGCATACCGTTAGAGAGGTATCTTCCTGTAGATGAGCAGAATCATATTAAAATTCACATCGGTCCCCAGGGCTACGCCCTACAGGCTTTCAAAGTTTTAATGTTAATCTTATGGGAGAATGATAATTGACTGAATCATTAGACAGCTGTTAGTGATGTAATAAAAATTGTAACAAAACAGGAATAACAGATGTTCAGTTATAAACTTTTTTAACTAATTGGGTCCAAATCAACTGACATTTTGGTCGAATTTCGACCAGTTGGCGATCTCTAGTTATTATTATTAGGCCCAAACACTTCTCTGGCCATGTAGTAGACTTGTACAAAATTTAATAATACATACACTGTTTCCATGTTTTATATGTACAGAAATTAAAAAAGAGTCTATGCCTATTCCAGTTCCAAAAATTGGGTTGGCAGTTTTCATTACAAATACTACAAAAAAAAAAAAAAAAAAACTTTTATATGTGTGAAGTATGAGCTGATTTGTTTTATGTACAATTTTAGACTAATTTTAAACATTAACTAAGAGAATTTTTTAATCATGAGATGTGTTTGGTGTGCATGTTGCTAACTAAAGTTCCTTAACAACTGTAAGGGCCCCACAACAAAACCAATGCTATTGCAATACACTGTTTCAAAAATGGCAATCTTTTAAATCAGGTTGCTGTATAAGCCACTAAAATATATCATAAGAATGTACTCCAAATATTTCTGGCATATATTTAGTTTCTCAATATCTACTTATTTCTCTGAAACCTGTCTAGTGTTCTATACTTTATACATAAATAATTATTAAGCCGGCACACATCACATAGATAATACAGTGAATCAAAAGGATTTTCCATGTAAATTTCCATTAATAATAATAATAATAATAACTAACTAATAATAACTGATAATGTATGTAAATTGGATGTTTAAAACTGGGCTTGACAAGAGGTAATACATTAGATTTTTGGGATACAGAATTTACTTTTCTTTCGACGAAACATACTTTCTGCCACAGAAAGTCAATAAAAGTATAAATAAGTTTAAACCAATTTTTTCAAAATAAATAAGGTTAAACGATGTAAGATGTATGTAATAGTTCAATTTATAAAATAATAAGTACTCTTCTGGCCTAATTTGTTTGATATTAATTAACATAAGGGAAATTCAGAGGATAAATGTTTATTGTACGGTCATGTCCGACCCTCTAACACAAATGAAATTTTGTGATTACAGTGATTGTACAAGCTAACAAAGATACACCCGCATATGATCTGGACACTGTACTGTTCACACAAGGAGGCAAACCATTAGGCAAAGTATTTGACGTAATGGGACCAGTCACCGAACCTTATTATTGCATCAGGTTCAATTCAAAAGATCACATCAAGGAAAAGAAAATCTCTCTGGATCAGACAGTATATGTTGCCCCAAAGACAAAATACTCAAAGTTCGTTTTCCTTGCTCAACTTATGCAGTGAGTTACCTACTTTTTTATATTGTTTAAAGATAAGTTATTTAGTTATATCACAAATAATTGTAGATACCCTTTTAGCATGCAGTTTTACTCTATGTCTTGATTGGGCTTGTTAATTGGATTATAACCAGTTCAGTTTTAACTGTTGGTGAATTTTTTGTTTTTTAATAAATTTTCATACTTACAAAATATTACTAGTGAAAATATGTTTTTGTGAATTATGGATCTATAGCATACTCTTTAGATTAAAATCTAACTACAAGTTAAAAAAAAGTGAGATTTAAAATTTTGTAAGGTTTTAATTTGGTGTTCAATATTTGAATAATTATATTTTGCCAATTATTTATTTACATACAGTTACACCATTTTTACACATTTTACATGAAATAAATTCACAATAATTCATTGTATGGTTCAGAAAAGCCACAGTATCAACAGTATAAAATACTTCACAGGCAGTTGACAAGAGCATGCAAATAACTTGTAATCACTCTAATAACACTATCTGAAAATTTACCATTACTTGGCATACATGGATTGATATTTGGAGAAACTTCATTTCTTATGCAGTTCTTAAAATTAACAAGTGTTTTTTTAGGTTTCGAAATCAAAACTTAGTTGTTAAGGTAGACCCACAAAAATCGTAAACAGTGACATCCGGGAAAAATTCAATGTTGCCAAAGCATTTTAAAAATGAGATGTCGCGGCAACAGTCTTTGTAAGACAGCAGCCATTAACATAGCTGCTGTTTGCGCAGTTTCTGAAATACAAATCTAGCCATACAGGTTGTTTTAACTTTAATCTAGAAGCACTATTTTTTATATTGTTTACCTACCCTATGTAGTATTCCTTCAAAGAACTGCGCCGTGATGAGGAACATGGATCCCCAACCCAAACAATTAGCATGCGAATAACAGTAACAGATTCATCATCTTTTAAATAAAGCTTTAAAAAAACCATCCACGGCTTCATCATTACTGAATTGGCATTAGCTGAGCTAATTGTTGCAACAACAATAGTCAAACATAATTACAACAGAGTAATAGCTTCTTTGTTTAAAGTTCATTGTTGGCGATGGTGAGTTCATGATATTGTTTATTAAACTGTTATATATATATAACAGGAATATATAACAAAACTGCATCTCAATCAAACCAACACTATGCAGTATTTAAATTACAAAAGTTGTCATCCTACTTACATTAAAAAATCAATCCCTAAAAGCTTATATTTAAGAGCCAAGAAACTACATACCAAAAATTCTGATTTTTAAATTATGTAAGCAAGCTAACGATCTCTCTTATACAATCTGGGTACCCGGAGAAAGTAATAAAAAATCAAATTAACAGACCAAAAACTCAGGGGATAAGTCGGTTTACTAGTAATGAACCAAAGTTTATTACTCAGTTCTACCCAGGACTCCATAAGATTAATAGTGTGATAAAAACATCCTTCCCCATTTTGCAATCCTCACCGGAAACAAAAAATCTGTTTTCCAAAGCGCCTCGGGTTATTTTTAAAAAACCACCTAACCTCAAGAACATGTTGGTAAGTACTAACCTGACGTAAAAGACCAGCGCCAGGATTAAGAAGAATGTATCGAAACCATGCGGGAAACCGAGATGCGGTACATGTACCTTGATGGAAAAACAAAATGCAAATTTAAGAGCAGCTCCACAAATAAAACTTATCCAATCAGAGGGGAAATGGACTGCAACAGCAGAAATGTTGTATACCAACTTGAATGCAAATTCTGCGAAAAACAGTATATTGGCCAAACTTCAAACTTTTTGCGTGTTCGGATGACAGGTCATCGGGCCGACATCGTACACGAGGACGAAGACAAACCTGTAGCAAAACATGCTAACTCACATAACAAGAAAAAAATTGAAGAATGCTACAGGTTAAAAGCCATAAATAAAGTTGAAGTTAATAATAACAAAAACAAAAATGCCATCAATCTCAGGCGTTCTGAACTGGCCCACCAGTTAGTACTACAAACGAAACATCCCTCTGGCCTCAACCTAAGATAAAATGCGGAATTTTATATAATTATAAACTGATGGAAGACCTACCAACTTACCCATTCCTCAAATGTGAAATCATCTGTTTATTTCTATTTCTGTTTTTATTAATGTTGTCATTTTTTGTTTAGTTTTGTTGATAATTTTTTATTGTACATATTTATACTTTTTATTTTATATTTTTATACTATCTGATGAAGTCTACTAGATAGACGAAAATTAATTAAATTTTTTTTAAACTTGTTCGAAGAAAAGAGTATTTATTATATATATATATATATATATATATATATATATATATATATATATATATATATACAGGGTGTCTCACGTAAGGTGTCTCAAATTGATTACAGATCAACAGTTTGTCCTACAATCTTGAAATAAAATAATTTCCCACTAAATTGACCCCAAGGAATAATTTAAAAATATTTTTAACGTTGTATAAATACAGGGTGTCCCAAAAACTGGGGGTCACAGGTTCGAATCTCGGAAATTTCAAATACAAACATATGTCATATTATACATCATTAGAAAGGTCTATTTAATGCAAACATTTTGGTGGAAACAGAATTTTGTTATCTTTATGCGTTTCAAAATGGCGTCCATTTTTGTAGCCAAAATCAAAATTTACGGAATACCCTGTAATTCTTTTATTATTTGTCATAAATGACTTCTGATTCAAAATACTTATTTGAAATAAGCTAAGCTTTACAATGATATGTCACAAGACAAAATTTACAAAAAAATTAAAATTTCAAAAATTTAATATTTTTGAAAATTTTTACATAAACAAAACTTAAAAATTTTAAATACAAACACATGTCTTTTTGTACATTATATTAAAGCTCTCGTTAAACTGAACAACTTTGTAATTTACACTAATGCCATATCTCTTTTGGTTTTGTAGTAATAATGTAAAAATGTCATTTTCCCATTTAACTTGCATGTTAATTTAATGGTATGGCAACAATGGAAGAAGGACTGCCATCCTATCATGTCCTAATTAATTAACATGCAAGTTAAATGGGAAAATGACATTTTTATGTTATTACTACAAAACCAAAAGAGATACGGCATTAGTGTAAATTACAACGTTGTTCAGTTTAACGAGACCTTTAATATGATGTACAAAAAGACATGTGTTTGTATTAAAAATTTTTGAGTTTTGTTTATGTAAAAATTTTCAAAAATATTAAATTTTTGAAATTTTAGTTTTTTTATAAATTTTGTCTTGTGACATATCATTGTAAAGCTTAGCTTATTTCAAATAAGTATTTATATCAGAAGTCATTTATGACAAATAATAAAAGAATTACAGGGTTTTCCGTAAATTTTGATTTTGGCTACAAAAATGGACGCCATTTTGAAACGAATCAAGATAACAAAATTCTGTTTCCACCAAAATGTTTGTATTAAATAGAACTTTCTAATGATGTATAATATGACATATGTTTGTATTTGAAATTTCCGAGATTCGAACCTGTGACCAACAGTTTTTGGGACACCCTGTATTTATACAACGTTAAAAATATTTTTAAATTATTCCTTGGGATAAATTTAGTGGGAAATTATTTTATTTCAAGATTGTAGGACAAACTGTTGATCTGTAATCAATTTGAGACACCTTACGTGAGACACCCTGTATATATATATATATATATATATATATATATATGTAAAACAAATTCATGACGTTTCGGGATCTGGAATCTGATCCCGTCCTCATTTGGAAGATATATGTAGAACATGACAATGTTAGTAAAAACACACCTGGGGAACTTGGAAAAGTTCATAGCCAAACCTGAAAACTGAAAAGGCACTCACAAAAATTAAATAAAACGGTAATAAATGTGCAAAGCATAAACAGACAACTGTAAAAGAAGTAAAAAAACACAAAAAAATTCAATTGAAAAAATATACAGAACCAATCAGGAGACAGAACACAGGAGCCAACCACACAACAGCAATGTCGGGCACGTATGGTAATCAAAGTCAAAGATCCTTTATTCATAATAACGTAACAAGTACATCGAATAGCATCATAGCCAAAATATTGATATTTACATTACAACTGTACTTACACTAATAATAACATTTTACAATACAGAAGAAATAAAAGAAATAAGACCCTTACCCTATGTTTATTCAGCGTTCCAATAATCGTCAAAGGAGTAAGGTGAGAATTGCAAAAGATATTTTTTTAATTGTTTCCTAAATTTAACTATACCTATTGCTTTCTTCTAAAAAGTGTCTAGGCAAATGAAATAAAAATTTACTACCCATGGAGTGAGGTTTTTTTTTTGGAAAAATTTATTGTTTTACCTTTCTGTTAGCTCCAGTGTTGTACTGATGACTATTTCTGGTGGGATTTTTTTTTTTTTTTGCATTATTGTTTCAAAAATATATAACCCATAAACCCAAAATCTGTTATATAGGCCTATTGTTAAAAGTCCAATTTCTGAAAAATGCTGTTTAACTGAAACTGTCCTCTTTAAATTAAAGATGATTCTTAAAGTTTTTTCTGCAGCAATAGAATTCTATCTAAATTTTTTTTAGTTGTTGCTCCGTAAATGCTTACACCATACGCTAATTGAGAATGAACCAATGCAAAATAAGTTTTTTTTAAAGAATTAATATTAGAGACTTTAGCCATTTGTCTCAAAGCGAATAGGCCAGAAGAAATTTTTTAAGAAATATAATCAATGTGACCATTCCAACTTAAATTTTCAATTCATTCAAGTCAATTATAAGAGCTAGACATTTTGTTGTTTCTACCTAATCTAATATATCCTTATCTATAACAATATCTGGACTGAATTTTGTTCTGGCTTGTTTTTTAGAAAATGAAATAATACCCCCTTCGCAGCAGACGTGCATAATCAGCAAATTTCCAAAGAATTTTTGTTTCAACATCAAAGAACTTTGTGACTATCTTATATAATCAATAATCTTTACAAGAAAATATAATGTATTTAATGGCATTATATTTCTGAGTCAATTATTTTAATTTAATAATTTATGAATTAATATTTATATTGCAATATTTAATTTTTTTACGGTAGTAAAAGTGCATATGCAAAGCTTTCATGCAAAAGAAATGATTTGTTTACATATACCAAAACATAAACATTTCAAATTTGACAAATATCCCGAAGACAGCTGATCAGCTGATTAGGAACAGATACCTTATTATCTCCATCTCTCTTGCTCCCATTATACACTTATTTTCCATGAGAATACCATGGGATTTAGCATGTAGGTTTGCTGCCATGTAGGTTTTTTATCAAATCTTAATTACTCAACAGCTAGTGAAGGTCCATAAGTTTTTTTATTGAGATATTTTGATAAATAATCGATATACAGGGTGGTAATAAGTTCCAAAGCATATTTCTGTAAGACTTCATTGGGGGACGTCCCATAAAGGATGTTTATGTTGAAACTTCTTTAGCCTCTGTCACATCATAAATCATTTTAAACGTCTTTGCATTTGGAATAATTAGCCACAAACCCGACGTCAAACAGGTTGAGTATTAAGAAAGTTATTGCATTTTAAGTTTTAACCATATGATTTTAATGGAAACTTTGAATGCCAACCATTTCTGTCTGGGTTATCCATTTTAAGTCTAGTTTTCGGCATCGTACTCTGCCAAGTAAGACCTTTAATTTGATGTGCATATCAACCTATGCTTCCATTTAAGATTTTCTTCCGACTCCTTGTGGTCCGTCCCCCTGAAGAGTTATTGGATCACTGAATATGTGATAAAATAGAGTTTTATGCCCTGTAACTTTGTTCCAAGTATTGTAGCTCTTTTTAAATATTTTTAAAATATATATATCTATGTGTGCGTGGTACTGATAACTTTTAAAGGGGACCTCCGATTTTGATGAAATTTGGTATGAAGGTGTAAGACTAGGTCTATTTTCATGAGTTCGCGAACCAGCATGATCGGGTTATGGGAACGGGGTTTTATGGGGTTTCAAAAGGGTCAAAAATGGGTTTTTTGCATTTTTGGAGCATAATTTTCAAAATTAAACAATTTTAACTAAAACCATTTTAAAGTGCTTAAAAAAATAAACAATTTAGTGTTTTGAATTTTTAACTTGGCTTAACAGGTTACGGAGAAAAGCCAAAAACAGGTTTTCCATGTTAATCTTATGAGAAATCAACGAAACCCTGTATCTCGCTTATTTATTGGAATAACTTGATAAAATTTGGTATGTACATTCACTTGGTAGGGTTCAACCAAAAATTGCTTACAACACCCACATGGCGGCAAACCTACGTACTCACCCCTATGGGGTTTATGGGGAAAATGAAAAGAACACCATAACGTGATAATATTTGGTATGTACATTCACTAGGGAGGATGTAACTGATATTTGCTTACAACACCCATATGGCGGCAAACCTACATACTCACCCCCATGAAGTTTATGGGGAAAATTAAAAAGTGCCAAATATTGAGACAGTTTGACATTTACCTAACGTAACTATTACTAACAAAACTAACATTTTCTAACAACATCCCAAGTCAGCAAACCTACATACCCATTCCTATGGTGTTTATGGGGGAAATACAATATCTTAAGATCTTTGGAAATTCGCTGAGTACGCAGGTCTGCTGCGACGGGGGTATTTTAACACCAATTTTCAAAATTAAAGAATTTTAAGCAAAACCATTTCAAAGAGCTTAAAAAACCAACAATTTAGTATTTTGAATCATTAAAATAGCTTAGCTGGTTGTGGAGAAAATTCAAATCAAGTTTCCCATGTTATTCTTATGGGTAAATCTTTAAAAAGTTATATATTGCTTATTTATCAACATATCTTCATAAAAAATTGTATGAACCTTCACTAGGTGGTGAGTAATTAAGATTTGATCAAAAACCCACATGGCAGCAAAACCTACATGCTAAATCTCATGGTATTCTCATGGAAAATAAGTGTATAATGGGAGCAAGAGAGATGGAGATAATAAAGTATCCTATACTCTTATACGAGCAATGTTTGCTTGTTTGTTTGCTTGCACAATTATCTCAAAAACGGCTCCGACGATTTCCTTCAAATTTTGGAATATGGGGGTTTTGGCCACCAGAAATCGATTGGAGCTGGTCCCATAGCTGGGAAAAATCCGGTTTTCGCGCTAGAGCCCTTCAAAGATCCCATGTTATCCTTATGGAAATTTTTTAACTGAACAAAAATCAGCTGATAACTGTAGATAAAATAAACCAATGTGTTACATCTTTAACCTGTGGTTTTAGGAAAATCATACCAATGTGCAGCAAACCTTCCGCCTGGCGAGTGAGCGGAGCGAACGAGCTTTGTGTGAGAAACGAAAGTAATAATTTTACCGAGCTTAAGCTTGGTCCCCCTGGTACTCTGTTCCTAATCAGCTGATCAGCTGTCTTCTGAATATTTGTCAAATTTGAAATGTTTATGTTTTGCTATTTCTAAACGAATAATTTCTTTTGCATGGAAGCTTTGGATATGCACTTTTATTACTGTTAAAAAATCATTTATTGCAAAATAAATATTAATATATAAATTATCAAATAAAAATAATTTACCCAGAAATACAATGCCATTAAATATACTATATTTCCTTCTAAAGATTATTAATAATTATATAATAGAGCCACAAAGTTCTTTGATGTTGAAACAATAATTCTTTGGAAATTCGCAGCGTACGCAGGTCTGCTGCGACGGGGGTATTTAACTTATTTTTTAGCCAAAACACTCTTAAATGCAAGGTTAAGCAAAATCTACCCGCTATATTTCGAGATCGTGGAACACACGACCCCTTCAGACAGTGCTCGTGTTTTAGTATAGTGTTTGGTATATTAATTGTAAATTAATAAATATTTACTCTCTGTACTTATATGTACCAATGTACCTACTTGTGGTTTGTTTTCAAGGCTCATTTACCTCAGCTAATAAATATTTATTGTTCATTGACTATTATTAGAGATGGTGAACTCAAAGGATTACCGCTGGGAACAGGGTGGTATAAATTATTTTTCTCTTTTTAAGATTCAATAAATAAATAACCAAGTAACTTAGAAACATGGGAGTTGTTTTATTAAATAGCATATTAAAAAAAGTTTTTAGCGTAATACAAAAAAATAATTATGTTACATAATTCTTTTTAGAAGTAAACTAAAACGTTTCTATGTGCTCTTCATAGTTTGCACGCAAAATTTGCAGCATGAATTCAACCTCAAACCATCTTTTTCTGATCACTGCTAGAGTTATGCCTCCAATAACCTATCAACTCTTTTCTTAAGTTCCTCAAAGTCTTAAACATTCTTTGCGAACCTCTTTCCTTGTTATAAACCCAGAAAAAGAATCCTACGGATATGATGTCAGGAAACGTGAAAGCAAAGGAATTTGACCATTTTACCGGCTTTTTAAAATCACATTTGTATAATTTTTGGAATATTTAAAATTATTTTTTGAAGTTACTGTATAAAACTGTTTTTAATATGCTATTTAATGAAACGATTCCCATGTTTCTAAGTTGCTCAGTTATCAATTTATTTAACAATAAATTGTCTCCAATATATTTATACTTATTTTCAGACTGAAGGGTAGCGATGCATCTTGGGAGAATGACCTTGAACCCCCAGAAATTTACCTTGATTACTCAGATGATGAGCAAGAACAAAGAGCTAAGAAAAAATTTTACCGAAACAAAAAAGTAAGTACTGTTTTTACATAACTCTTGCCTTCACTACACCCCACTATTGGCCTATACACTTCACATTTGTTAAGGTGTGATTTGTTTTATCACACCATTGTGAGAATTGATTAGATGTTTGGGGAAATAAAACTAAGGATAAACATAGCCCAAAATATTGAGTTTGCAAACAAAATTACAATCAGCCTACAATAAGTTAAAAGTATAGACTGAAAAAGACACAAAATACAAGTGTAGTATAATCCAGCGAGCACAAAATAGAAATAGAGAGGCCAGCCGATCGCAGCGGTGAAGCCATACGGTCAGCAGCTAGGCCCACAAAATTGATGGGGAAACGATGATTCACTCGAGTCCCGAGCATAAAAATAAAATCAGCTGTTTGTCTCATTAAGGCGGGGTCCTAGCTGAGCGGCGAAAATTCGCACAGCGTTGAGTGCGTTCGACGCACGGACGACCGACTAAAAGGATGTCCGCACTGGGACTGCGTCTGCCGGTGGTGCGTGCGTGCGTGCGGCGGTGGCAGTCGTGAACCCTCATTTGCTATGAAGTAATGGATGATTTAAAACATGCAGTCCGCAAGTACGCAAAAACTTTATTTACTTGACAGTTCTGCAGGTGTTTACGCTTATTTGAAGCAAAAAGCTAGAGATACTAGATTTTCAATTAATGATATTTTTAGAGAAAGTAAGAAATTTGGTGAAGGTCACCATCTCTATCCTAAGTAAGCCCGGGGACACACGGCACGGCGAAACCGCCGTCACGGCGAAGTCGCCGTGATGTGGAGATACATTCAGGGGCGGCTTTAGAGGGTAGGCAGGGTAGACATCCGCCTACCCAAAAATAAAAATAAATTGGTCTTTATTTTTTAATGTTTGAATTGCAGTATCCGTTTTGATAGCCGGATCTTTTACAGAAAAGTAATGTTCGACCATAAGCTTTAACAGTATAAAAAGTAGTTAATTAACTGTCCAGAACTGTTATCCTGACTAAGTCTACGCAAAACTTGCAAGGATACAAGCGCACTATTTCATCTATGCTAATATCATTTGACAACGGTGTAAAGATTTGGCAACAGAGGACGGCACCGGCAAGACGGAGATGAGAGGCAGAAGAAGTCTAATACTTGACTTGTCTTTTTCAACTCCGTCGTCCGTCCGTTAATCAACAGACTGAACAGACCTCACCTCCCTTTTTTTAGTGTACCGTGTTGTGGTGGTTATGTTACAATATTGAAAGATATATTGTAAAGTTGAAGAGAGGAAGTACTGGGAGTACACCTAGCGATCAGGACAATAAAAGGCCTAAGTAAGAGGAGCCACATACAAGTGGAAACGTTTCTAAGACTGATTCTAGCCCTGACTCGTCACCTTTCACCTAAAGTTGTTAATGTCCCAAACGAAACTATTACGTCTCTACCATAATCACAGATAGATATCAGCAATAACCGTAATACGGGCCCACGAAGCCAAGAATAAACCTTCCTAAACGGGTTGTTAAAGAAATTCTAGATCGTTTAAAAGTCCCGTTACGGTACGGTAAATGTTTTTTTCGGTTCTATTGAAAAGAGAGAGCTTAGCTACAACCTCCTGAATCATCCTGGTGTTTTATTTCTCAAAATAATAAATTATATTTCATTAAACGTTTAAGGTATTAATGAGATGGTTTGTTTAAAACAATTGGTTACCTTAATACAATAATGAGAAAATGAGCCATGGCTTTCAAATGACTTAGGCCTATGATTAATTTGAAACAACGATATTGCATTAAGAACTGCACAAGAAGAACTAAATGGCATGAGCAACTGGTGTAAAAGTAATAAACTCGTTCTTAATAAGGAAAAACCCGTTATTTTGGAATTCTTTAATAGAAAAAAACCTGATTCTACCCCCCTGCTAAGTCTGGACGGAAAGTTCTTACATTTCAATAACAATATTAAATACCTTGGAATAACACTTAGTGCAGATCTGAGATGGAATGATCATATTGGTGTGGTTGCCCCTCGTTTGTCATCAGTGTGCTATTTGATTAGGAGACTACAATACACTGTAAGTCAGGAAGTCTTTTTAAATATTTACTATGGATGCTTTCATAGCATTATGGGTTTTGGAATCATATTTTGGGGTGGCAGTGCTGATGCAGAAAGAATTTTCCTATTACAGAAACGGGCAATTAGACTATCAAGAAACGAGCGTCTTGCACACTGCAAACCTTTATTTAACCCTCCAGAGGTCGCTTAAAATTTAAAACGCCGTCTCTCGCTCAAGGAGGTTTCCTCCGGGTTTGGAAAAAATGCACAAAGTGTATTCTAAATACTTTATTGTTTGAAATAAAACAGAAAATGATTATAAAATAGATTTCACGCTATATCCCTGCAAAACAGAGCAAGAATGGTAAAGTTAATTTAACAAATGTAATTATAATAACTATTATGGATTAAACCAAACATATTTTCACTTTTTTTACTAAAACTTAATATTTTTCAATAACACTTTTGTAAAATAGAATAAAAATAGTCAAAATAACGTTTTGGAGTATATAAATTAAAAAGCTTTTGTATAAAACTCAACTATCAGATTATATAAAAAATACTATGAGGTTTTCCTGCATAAATCAAAGATTAAATATTATAACAATGATACTACAATCAATTCAAATAGTTATACATGGAAAAATAAAAAGTTACTTAAAATAAAAACAAATCTAAAATGGCAACTGTAGCCTAAACAATTACAAATACCCAATTAAAAAAACGATCGCACACGGACTCTTCCTCCGGGTTCACAAAATACACAAGGACGCTAACAGAGGAATCCTCCAGCACCTCAGGACAGCGCTTGCCTAACTGACCCTGGACGCTGAAAGCGGGATAAGGGTACGTCAAATGCATGTTGAGGAGGGGGCCGACAGCTACACAAAAGTACAGTGATTAAAACCCCAAGATAAATATTTTCCACAACAAAAAATATTGACCCGGAGGATTCCTCCGCTTAGCATCCTCTCGAGGGTTAAAGAACTTCAAATAGCTACTGACCCTATGCTCACAACTGATATTAGATTGTGCTACCGTATGTCAAAAAGAATCCTGACTTATTTATCATTAATTCGGAAGTTCATCGTTACGCAACCCGACAATCCAACAATCTACATGTTACACATGTGAGAACATCATTGGCCAAGAATAATCCAGAAATAATATGTTTCAAGATTTTTAATAAATTGCCAATAGTTTTTACTTTTACTTTTTACTTTTAGAAATTTTTACTTTGATTTAACAATAGAATTAATTTTTCAAAAAATGTTGTCTCATTTAGACCTAATTATAAAATAATTATGAATAATATTAATATGTGTACGTTACTAAAAATCTGAAAACTACTGGTTTGTTGAAATTTGGCGTGGGGATGCATACACTAATAATATTAGTGTTTAATATTTTGTTGTTTCTAATACTCTCTGTCTATTTCTATTCCAATATTTGCATTGTTTGTAGATAAACATCTTAAGTTCCAATGCAATACCTTTAATTTTGAGTTGTAAGAAAGTAAAATAAAAAGAATATCAGTTTGGGTGTTAAAATCAAAGCATATTTAAATAAAAATTAATTCATAAACAAATTTTACTTAAATAATGGGAAAGAATATTTCGTTGGATGACGTTTTTCGTTTGATAAAAAATCTCATCAAATGTGTTTGAAGACATCCGAAAATAAATAATAACTTATTTTTATTTTGACACAACTGTAGGAAGAGCAGTACAGTGTTCTTCCAAGCAAAATAGGGTGATCCATATACTTCGAAAACGCATTTTCTTGCGCCGATGTCTCAGAAGGCAAAGTAAAGCAATCTTCTTACATCTTGACAACGCCATTTCTCAACCACGACTGAATCCGAATCCTAGCGTCAGCCGTCAGAAGCTCTGCCATACAGCAGTTCTGCCGTGCCGTGTGTCCCTAGCCTAAGTAGTGATGTGCGATACGGCCATGTATCGCGATACGGCGATTCGATACGTATCAGAGCCATATATCGTATCGGCCGTATTGTATCGGTCCTGTGTATCGCGATACACGTATTGTACGTATTGTATCGGCCAAAATATCGCATAAACAATACGTATCGTATCATTTTCAACAAAGCAGTTAAAAATAGATTTGTAGCCATTGATTGTAGATAATAATTTGCTATTATTGTACCGTAATGAAACAGAATCAAAAGTTTTAGGCAAACATTAATTTTTATAATAAGTACTCAAAATAAATAAAATTATTGTTTATTGTAATGCTCATTCATATACTGGCCGTATCGTATCTGTCAAATCTTACTTGATAAACTTGTTTTATCTCCTCCAAAGGATTTAAGTTACAAGATGGGATATTATGGAGTTCTATTTATTTAAAACACAAATAAGTAATTTGATGCAGCTAAATCCATTTTCTTCTGGATATCGTGGTTGCATGGTGAAAAAAACAATATCGCAGGAAAAAAGTATCGTTTTTCTATGTGCCGATATAAAATCGAATATCGTTTTTGGCGATACGATGTGTATCGTTTCCAAAATATCGTATCGAAATATCGTATCACCCCTCCGCATATCGCGATATTCCGATACGATACGTATCGCACATCACTAAGCCTAAGGGAGCATCCTGAGTTGTTTAAAAATTATACTATGATGTCAATCGACACTTTTAACTTTGTTGTGAATGAGATGAAGAAGGAATTCCTTAGTTTACTAATATTATGCGGCCTATTTCTATTGAGGAGAGGCTCATTCTAGATGTTGAGGTAAGTAGGCCTTCAAAATCTGCACTAACAAGTTGTATTTGAATATAAATCATTAATTATTTACTGCTACCGTAAGTCGCAAGTAACTAAGTTCACAAGTAAATTGATGTTTTAAGAACATTTTTTATAATAACATTAAATTTTTTGAAATTTTATTTTTTGCCCGCTATATTAAAGAGAAGTTAATTCTTGCGTAAATGATAATTTTTATGAGTGAAATATTCTCCAAACATAATTTTAAGACATTTTTATTATTTAGTATTTTTTATTTTACTGAATGGGTTTGGAGATACGACAGATAAAGTTTGTCCCATGTTATTCTTATTAAAACTGAACAAAAATTAACCATAATTGCCTCTAGCTTCCTAACCGTTAGATGTAGATAAAAATGCCAAAGAATAAAAAAGTCTTAAAATTTCAGTTCATGATAATTTATAAAAATTTTGCTATCATTTTGCCTATCAGACCCATCTCCCGTGAGAGCCAATCACGCACTGACGCACTAGACGCAGTTGCCGCACTGACGTCCAAAAACAAACATGCTTATCTTTTCGTCGCAATGACCAGCGTCAACGCAACGGCGGCAACGCAACGGACGGCCAGCTAGGACACTCCCATGCCTCTCGGTGCGTTTGAAATTTCCACCGGCCGGCAAATTCGCACACACGCAACGCCGTTCGAATTTCACCGTCCAGCTAGGACGCCGCCTTAGTGGAAGTTGCCCACAAAACGAGTGGGAGAACATGGCTTCACCACCTGTAGTGTTAGTTGGATACGAGTGGCCCATCTATTTCTGTTCTGTGTTCGCTAAGAATAATCATTTAGGCTCCTAATTAATTTTAAAAAATTAAAAAATTTAAATAACTAGCTTATACTAAAATAATACAGTTGTATCTATAGCTAATTTCAATATTATATTTATTTAGAAATTATTAATATAGAAAAAATTCATGAATGAGAAAGTTTTTGCTGATTTTAGTTTTGAATACAAAACGTCTTCTAGCACAGAAGATTGGTAGAATGAATTTGAATAATAAATAAACAAACTTTAACATGATTTTTGGCTATGCATAATTTGTTTTTACTATAATTGTAAACAGGCAATTAGAAATGAAATTAAGGCTCCAGTCTACCTGAGCCCATACGACGATACCGAATGCCGCCTCGCGTCTGTAGCGCTAGGCTAGTTTGATGGCTGCAGAGGTTTACGGGAATCGTGTTTATAATTAACTAATTATGATAGAGATTGACTCTTAACATTTTAAAGTACCGTAGGCGGCATTCGGGCTCAGGTAGACCGGAGCCTTAACAGATGGTCACACAACTTTCATTGGTGTTTAAAAATTGAGCCATAATTTTATTTTGTAGGCTACTACAATTAAGTTTAGTTGAATTTTATTTTGTACTAGGGTGTTAAAAAATCTTGCATCTTAACTCTCGCTGATACCAAACAATACATTATGACTATCCAACAGGGTTTAAGCTGGGAAAAATTTTCTTGGAGCAAAAATGCTACAAGCTCTTGGATACTTGTAGCAAAATGAAACATGTTGTAGCATTTCAATCGCGCGTAGTATAATTCGTCACCAGTTACCAATAACTTTCACCTTAAAAGTATTTTTGTTTACACTGTTGTTTTTTTTTACCTAAAATAAAAGCACTAAAAAGTTCAAAACGACTTTTAATTTTATTTTGAAAACATTAAAATAGGTTCATATAAAGTTGTAGATTTACATAAGTACTTAAGCCTATATATAAACTCCAAATTGTCTTCGGATTCAAACATTAACATATGAACATGGCTGGATATTTGTAGGCCCACTCAACAATAATATAGCCTAATATAAAATTCTTGGTTTTAAACACCATTTTGCAAAAGCAGCTTCAATGTTAAAATAATTTCTCTCTGGACCTTCAATGGCAATCATAAGTAAATTATTTTAAATGTTTACACCACTCGAGCTATTTATTACTAGCTTATTTCCATGCTGCTTGAATTTATAATTCAATTTTCAATATAAGAGCTACAGCCGGAAAAGAGGCTGCATGTGACATTTTGAGCTGCTCATATTTCTCACGTATTTTCATGCTACCTTTATGCGGGCCGCGGGGGTGTCACGTGACTTTGCTCATGCGAAGGACGCTTTGACTGTCGACGAAACGAAATTTTTGCCTGCTGCACTTTTTGACGAAATACGCCTGTCCGCGTCTTCGCGCCTCGCCTTGCCTCGCTTCTTGCAGTGTATGGGGCTCCATAAGCGCCAATGCTTTCTCTGTCGCTCAAGACGCCTTTAGTCAAAATGCCCCGTCTCGCCTCGCCTCGTCTGTTGCAGTGTGTGGCCAGCCGGCCATAGATTGAGGTTAACTGAGGCTGTATTTTACTTTGATGGAAACAACACGTTTAAACATAATTTTATGACAGAAAACTTAAGATTTGAAAACCCGCGATTCTCGAGGTACTTGTTATTAATTATAATAAAATCTTTGTAGCAAAATCGCGACAGACTGTCCGAATATTGTCGAATTTTTGTGGTGGTTGTCGCACAATGCGACAAATGCAACCGCAGCTTAAACCCTGCTATCCAATAATGTAATTTACCTGTTCCTATTTGCCTGGCTTTAATTTTAAAAATTGCTTGCACTATTTCAAATTGCAATTGCATTGTTATTTTCCACTTTAGTGGTAATTTAGAAATTTTGACCCTCTTCCCCTGTTGACTCATTTATCTTTTCATAAAAAAAAAAAAAACCAATAAACAACAACCTCCATTTTTATAATCTCAGTTTTTGCATACTGTTTATAAAAATAAATTTAATTTATTGACTGCAATAATCAACCCATTCTTAAAATTACAATAATAAGTCCCAACAATTCTGAAAAGCCTTGGAAGTTCACAACCCTCTCGTTTGTCTGACTCGTTGATATCCAAAATCCACTTCATCCAAACTGATAATCTGGGTTTTTTTACATAAAAATAATTCATTTTTATCCCTCCAATCTGTTATCTGTTATACCCACAATAGATACACTATAGTATCACATCTTTCAATGCAAGGCGCTTATTCGTTCTGCATCCCTTGATGTGATAGCAGAAGCAGTGTAGAAGTATTCGCACGGGATTTTTAAGGAGACAGGAAGTAAACATGAGCTTCCAAATGTCAGTATCGCAGCTGAACCTGCACTATGTGCAAAGGGGATAATAGGCCTTTTGTTATCGAAATATCAATATTTTATCTACCCTGTTTTTGACCACTGGTGACATTTGTCTGCGCAGTCTTATTCTTATTGTCCATGGAAATTTAGTTTTTTCATGAATAAAATTGATGTTTTGGAGTATAAATATTGTAATTCATTACATTTCACGGCTGTAGTGGCACACACAGTAAACAAAAGTAATAAGTAGCAAAATCAGTGTTGACCAAAGTGCAACTATCAAAGAATCAACCGATCCCGTCAACTTCAAAGCAAGCCTAGTACCATTTATTTTATTTGGGCCTCTCCACCAACATTGCCACAGATTGTCTAAACCTTTTTTTTAAGAGTTGCCCCAAAAACAATCGCCTCAGGGATAACGACGTGGTTAGCTACTACCGCTGCGCTACTGTCGCCCAGCGAATATCACTCAGCGACAATCGCCTGAGTCGCTTAAGGGACAACACGCCTTTAGGGTTTTGAACGCTGCAAGCTCCTAGCAGGGAAAATTGTAGGCCATTAACAAAACACAGAACTAAACCGCTTCATTCTATTTAAAGGTAATAATTTGGAATAATACTGGTTACAGTTCTTTACTATTTGACCAAGTGTTTTACACTGTACTATAACATCATATGTTTTTGTATGTACATTGTATTTTATATGTAGTACCTCTTTAGGTATTATTCCTGACCTAAAAGCTAGCTAAAATAATTAAGATTTCCTAAACTCCATATTTAACCACACAGCCGCCATTTTTTATTTTTCAAGGAATAGTTTAAAATATAAGAAAGGTTTTTTGTAATAAGTTAAAACTTAGTTGAGGCAAATGTCTAATGGAAGAAAAATAATAATTTTTTACAGTTAAAGTTTTGAAAATGGCCTCTGTTTAAAATCTGTAACATTAAATTGCATTAAAACTATATAAGGTAGCAAAGTTTATGTTACTTTTTTTTATTATTTAATTAGAAATCCAATGATATAAAAATTATGGAAATCAGTTCATAAATAAGGGAGATTGAGCAATTTTTATACAAATAGTCACGCAACTGAGCGGGTTGTCGCTTGAAGGGCATGGTCGACGGATCTCGAACTAAAACTGCTCCCAGGGAAGCGGTACGACCACAAGTAGCCTCACTTAAATCGCTCTAGGCCTATCTTGCTTATTTATTAACCAATTTCCATAATCTTTACATTGTTGAATTTTAAATTAAATTTTCTAAAAAACACATAAGGACATAAACGTTGCTACCTTATGTAGTTTCTATGCAATTTAAGGTTAAAGATTAATTTCAAATAGCCACGATTTTGAAAATATGAATTGTAAAAAATTTATTTTTTTCTTCAATTGGACGTTTGCCTAAAAAAATACTATAGGCCTAACAAGTTTCAAATTATTACAACGAACCAATCTTAAATAAATAATTATTATTTGAAAAATACAAAATGGTGGCTATATGGGGTCTTGGAAATATATGATATGATAGTTTAATATTATATTTAGGCTTGGCTTTAGGTCAGGAATAATACCTGAAGAGGTCGGTAGAGAGTTTTGGGACACCCTGTAAATGTTTTGGTAAAGTATTTGGTTCTTCATTTCTTGTGATTTTTCAATCTTATTTATTATTTTATAAGTTAATTATTTTACATTACAAGTTTCAAAATTTTATTATGAGAATAATTTTTGCGTTATCTCATTAATAATAGTGGACATATCCACAACTGGTTGCCTTATCAATGACTCACAGCCAACTTTTCTTCATCTGAATTGTTTGACATCCTAAGTGGCCATCCACCTCAGTTCAGATGAACGAGAGTGTACTGTAATACATCCACAGAAAGGCATTGCTTGAACATTTTTATTTGTAGATTATCTAGGACTTTTACTTCACTTTTCTTCGCAAGCTCTTCAATGAACTTTTCCCATGTAGATGTAAGATTTTGGATAAGAACCAATCCTTTCTCCTTCTTAAGGAGTATTTTTAAGTCCGATCTCGTTGAACATTAATCTGCTGCAATCTTTAGTGTTTATATACTTTCACATAATTTAAAAAATGTTTGTGAAAGGCTTGAAATAGTTTTCCTCTGTTGAAACAGTTCAGCTAATAAAACTTGCAATTATATAACTATTTTATTAATATAAATTTGTTTTAGGCTGTATCAAAAAGAGACTTAGACCCAGATGAACCTGCTTGTAAAAAGCATTCAGCTTATGTGCAACGAATGAATGCTCGAAATTTGAGATTATCGGCAGCCAGAAGCAATCAAAATCCAAATAGAAACAAAGGTGAGAACGGAAATCTCTTGTGGAAGCCGAACCTCCCTTCTTCGGACACGTTTCCTTCTCAGCCGCGAGCCGCTGCTCCGTGCCATCAGATGTTTGGGCGACCGTCACTATTTCACATGAGAGTGCCGCAGCCCATTTCTCCATTTCCAGGACCCGGTAGGCCACAGTTTTTCCCACCCGAGTTTTCGGTTTTTAACCACATACAACCGGGGCAGTATATACAACCAGGGCCGAGTACCTCTTCACGAGGTCCTCCGTTTCCACCACCCTCTCCACCTTTCCCCAGGTATTGTGGTTCTCCAGGACCATTAACGGGAGCTTGTGCTTCCCCGAGACCCTCTAATGGTCCGAGGATGCCTCCGTTCTCCCCTCCTCCACCTTACTGCCGGTTACCGAACAATCAGGGTATCAACTCCACACCACATGGTTGGAACTCTTCTCCTAATCCTGATAATCCGTGGGCCAGCCCTTTCCCTCCTCCTTCCCTACCCCCGAGGGCTGGACCTCCTCCAATGAGGAATGCACCACCGCCTTCCTCCATCAGTCCAGTCCCAGGACCGTTCCCGAACAATCAGACTGTTGGACATCCTCCAATGAGGAATGCACCACCGCCCTCCTCCAACAGTCCATTCCCATGTCCCCCAGCTTTCCCAGGACCATTTCCAAACCGAATTACTTCTCCTCAGGGACCAAACTTTAATGCCCCAACTTTTTGGGTGCCACAACCAAGAAATCAAGGTAATTTCTCACAAAACAACTACAATCCATCTGTTCCACATTCTTCATCAAGATGTTTTGATGATCATGATTGGTAAAGCTGTTCCGAGAATAAGATTCCCTAGTCTATCAAGTCTTTTTATAACAAATGATTCTGAAAATTCAGTTAATATTTGTTAACCGAGTTAAAAATGATTCCAAGTTTATATATTACTATTTTTGGTGAAACTATTGTTAGTCGATGTTTACATTTCAATGTGACTTTAAAAATATATAAAACTGATATGATTACTAAATCATGTCATTAACATTCTAAGTTATATATACCGGTTGAAGTGTAATAGATGTATTCACTATTACAACTGTAAGATAAAGTTTTTTCAGGATACTGGTCACTTTGTGGTTTTGATATTTGTTTCGTGTGTGCCTCTAAGTGATAACCAGTATTTGTATGCTGACCTGTGATTCCCATTAAAGATTGTTTTGAGTACATGAACCTTTTCCTGGGTTATAACAGAGATTGACAATTTTGTTTACACCTCAGGGGACAGTAAGCTTATGAATGTGTCATAATTTAATACATTAAATTATGGACCACTATTTAAGTTGATCATAATTTAAAGTCTTAATATGTGAGATCATTGTTTGATATCTAGTTATTGTTCATTTTGTTGGCTGATAAACTGTAGTGTTATTTACATTATATCACAAGGAATTTATGAGGGGAAATTTTAAATTCATGAATAAAAGTTATTGAACAAATTTCGGTTTAAATCTGGGACTTATGAATTGATAATTTTCCAATGACAAAAACTTGTCAGCTCAATAAACTGAGTGATTTTTGTTTTATAAAACTGAACAAATAACCCCCAGTTTCCTGTTGATCCAGGAAAGGTTCAAAGATAAGAAATGTTAAGTTGCACAAGTTAGTGTCGAGGAGGCCATGTGATCCCTCGGTACAACAATGTCGTCAGCTATTTACCTGTTGTTGTCAATGAATAGGTTAAAAAAGTTTTGATCTTTTTTGTTAATATTTACAGATTTGTAAAGGTCCGATTTACCAGTCAACAGATATTGTGTTGACACAAACACGTAATACCTGGTTTTAAGTCAGGTTATGTAAGATTGTATTTCATATTTGAACGTGACTATTTTTACAATTATTCAATCTAACTCAGCAGTTAAGATCCAAGGGCCATCCTTCCTAGTCCAATTAATTGTCATGTTACAGTTAGTTGTTGGATGAATTTTTAAATGGAAGTTACATTGCTTTTATTGTTAACATTTATTTATAATTATCTAGTATTAAGTCTTATGTACTAAAATTTCACAGATTGCAACAATTTTACATTTATGTACCTTAAGTAACCAAGAATTTTTTTTTCGAGATAAATTGAGCAAAAGTGTTTATTAATATGGCCTTTACATAGGTTTTTAAAGAGCAGTGAAAATATTCCCATTTTGGTTTTTATATGACAGTGGTTTTTACACAATGGTTACTTCTGAGCAATATTTCCATGAATCATGAAAAAATCAGTAATAATCCAACTGACTCTCATTTACACTTTGTATTAATAGATAGGTGTGACACTGGTCATGTAATCTGCCATATGTGTTTTTGGTTAACGGATACCACTTACTAGTTCGGTTGTTATTAAGTTAATTGATTATAAAAATGTAAGATTTACTACATTGTTGCACTGCAGTGTTTGGCCTAATAAGGTGCTTTTATTGTTGATTGATGTTTTGTTTTTATATTTTAAAACTAGGTACCTGCCAAACAAGATTTTTTATAGTTACTTTAGTTTAAAAACAAGAGCATTCAACATTTTATGGCATTTGCCCAATAATACCGTAGCTTTCAGTTTGGTAATAGCTATACAAAGGCACAGTTAAGCATATAAAACATTCATCTTTTGGTTGGTAAAATTCTTAAAATGTTTATCAGAAAAATTTTACTTTTATTGAAATTGTTCCTAATTTGATGTTATGTATGCCTATTAATCAATTAGGAAAAGATTGCACAAATATATCAAATTTGTACATGCCATCACAAAGTATTTAAATGCATTTAAATACTACTGCATATTTTTGTTGATGTTCTATTTTTATTACTAGAAAAGTAAAACAGTGTTACCATTTGACTAATTTGAGTCTTTTACTTTTTCCTTCTCTTATACCAATACCCAAGGAATCTAAAATAAATAAAGAGAAGGTAGGGGTCAAGACATGCAACACCCTCTATGCACCAGGTGTTATTTTGCACCTATGACATCATCATTACCAGTATTAGTGAATGGTGATGTTATTGGTGCAAAAGAACACCTGGTGCATAGAGGTCGTTGCGTGTCTTGACCCCTACCTTCTCTTTATTTATTTTAGATTCCTTGCCAATACCAATGTACAGTAGAACCTCGATAGTTCGACACTTTGTGGACTTAGAGAGTGTCGAACAATCGAAATGTCGAACTATAGGGAGTATATGGGAAATTTTAACACTGGAAGTATAAAAAACATAATTTGAATTTAGGAAACACTAAATTTTAGTGAAACCATAACCTAATTGAACTTTAACATAAACAACATTCAAATCATTCGCCAATTTGTTTACATTTTCACATTTGTCAGGCTCCAACATGGACACTATCAGTCATTATTAACATGTTAAGTTGTCATGGACCATGTCGAACTATCAGGAGTGTCGAACTATCGAGAGTCGAACTATCGAGGTTCTACTGTATATAGAACCAGGTAAAGTAGTCACATCCAATATAAAAAAATTTAGTTTTGCCCTCGAAAACCAGAGTAAAATAAAGCGCTGATGCTAGGATTACTTCTCCTAATTGCCACAGGAAGCGTGATTTCTACCTTTTAGGGTCGCTTTCCTCAAGTCAGTTTAGCCCTAAACCAAAGTTGACCATATGTTTAATAATGAATTAAACTAAGTTTAAGTTAAACGTGTTTTGGGAAAGCGCACCTTAAATGTCAAAATAAGCATGTTTTTTTACCAAGAAAAAAAAATTCTGCAAAATTATTCTAATTATTTTAAAATATGGTTACATACAAATTTCCGTCACAGCAGTCCAAACTTGGTCCAAGTGGATGACCCAAGTTTCGACCCTACTGGGTCATAATCATATCCATTCAGTGACTCATATTAAAATTTGTCGGTCGTGATGACTTCGTCAGTTTTTCAGTTTTACAAAAAAACACATAACACAGTTTTTACACACAAGACTACACGCACAAACACCTAGGGCTAGGGACAAATACGAGCGTGCCGAGACAACTGGTAACTGCTCTGCACAATTCGTTCCTTGGTCCCACTGCCTTTGTATTTTGTTTGAATCTGACTATACTGTCAAAAAGGGTGTTGGAATTGAAATTTAGCTGTTCGTTCAGTATTTCATTGGGATTGTTTTTTAGAGCTCTGAAAATATAAAATTCCTCAAGTGTGTCCATGGTTTTATTTTTTGGGCAGACATTCAAAATCTCAAAATGATTTTTATCTGTGGAGTGGCATTCATCTAACAAATGCTGAGCGAAGCTAGATTTCAATTCCAACACCCTTTTTGACGGTATAGTCAGATTCAAACAAAATACAAAGGCAGTAGGACCAAGGAACGAATTATCAACAAGGGGTCAAAGTCCATCCAACAAAGACTCGGCGGCGGACAGTTCAGGAACGGTCAGTGCAGTGCAGAGTTATTTATTTTACTTTTTAGCGAATTTCCCTATAGGGAATACGCTATTACGGTAGTAGTCATGGTAAGACCTAAGCCCGGGACCATGATACTTTTTCGTTTTGAGGTCCCTAGAAGCCAAAAACACCGTTAGTTCAAATTGATATATATATATATATATATATATATATATATATATATATATATATATATATATATATATATATATATATATATATATATATCTGTGTCCGTGAACACGATAACTTTTGAACGGAACCTCCGATTTTCATGAAATTTGATACAGGGGTGTAAGCCAGCGTCTACTAGGTTGAGTTCGCGAACCAGAATGATCGAACCATGGGAACGGGGTTTTATGGGGTTTCAAAAGGGGTAAAAATGGGTTTTTGGCTTTTTTTACTTTTATTTAGAAAATTTTACAATTTTAACTTAAACCATTTAAAAGAGCTTAAAAAAACAAACAAGCTAGTATTTTGAATTTTTTACGTAGCTTAAATGGTTATGGAGAAAATCCAAAAAGTATGGTTTCCATGTTATTCTTATGGGAAATCAAAAAAACCTTCTATCTTGCTTATTTATTGACATATCTTGATAAAATTTGGTATGTACATTCATTAGGAAGCGTTTAACTTATATTTGCTTAGAAAACCCATATGGCGGCAAACCTACGTACTCACCCCTATAGGGTTTATGGGGAAAATAAAAAGAATACCATAGCCTTATAAAATTTGCTATTTACAATCACTAGGTAGGGTTTAACTTATATTTACCAACAAAACCCATATGGCAGCAAACCTACATACTCTCATCCCCATGGATTTTATGGGGAAATAGAAAATATACCAAAATTCCATTGGAAATTTGCTGAGTACGCAGGTCTGCTGCGACGGGGGTATTGTATTATTTATTTATTCCATGTCATTACATCAACATTGTGACAGGACATAGCGTCATATATACAGTAGAATTAAAACTAAGAATAACAAAAGTGACTTATTATTAATCCAATGTAACATCCCTACTTAAATAACATTCAACAGAATAAAAATTTTTTGTTTTTAACCAGGTCCTCAGGGTGGATCTGAACTTTGTAATATTATCAATATTCTTTATGTATAGCGGTAACTCATTGTAAATTTTAGGGCCTATATATTGGGGAGATAAATGAAATTTCTCTAATCTATGGGTTTCAGGCTTAATATAACTCTTAAATCTAGTGTGATCTACCATTATAGATGAAAATTTAAGTTGGGATAGTCATATTTCCCATATCTGTAACAAAATCTCTTCCAGTATTTTTGCTTTGAAGCAGATGTCTCACTTTAGCAGTATAGAAACCTTAAAAACAATATATTTTTCTCTTATCCATTCTTATTTATCTTATGGAATTTGTATTTACGGAGCTACTACCAAAAAGAACTTAGATAGATTACTTTTACTGCAAAAAAGATCTATTAAAATAATTTTAAAATTAAAAAATACTGAATCTGTGAAACATTTATTTACTGAATTGGGTATTCTAACTGTGTATAACTTAATCATTCTTGAAACTGTCTACTATCAATGAATACAAAAACATAAAGAAGGTCACATCTTATGGAAGAAATGGTTAAGAAAGTTTCTGTTGACGTAGTAGCGCACTCCACCATGATCACGAGACACGAGACAATGATCTACTAGTCAGACTACATTCTGACTTTGTTGCAGATGGGCACCAGCAAAGAATCTCTCTCGTCCTCACGCTGCACTCACATATCATACATAACCTATGACAGTTTTCAATTACTGGACCAATTCTCACAATAATGTAGGAACACTTTTTCCGCCCGCCTACTTTAGTTAGTGCTCATTTTGGAACCCAAAAGTAAACAAATTTGAAAATAGGAGGATACCATGACGACGTTTATAACTTAGTTTATTTTTGTAAACATATGATTCAATAAAATATCTTCATTAGAATAACATTAAAGTTGGAAGCCCATACGACAAAGCCTTAACAATAAAAGGATTTAATGACTTAAAATAACGATTCTTCTTGAAAAAAGCTTTCCAATGAACCAAATAAGCTAGGTAACCAATGTTTAAAATGGTGTTTTAACGACACGATACTAAATAAGAAATTTAATATTTCCCTTTCTCTCGTACAATGTTTGGGCCGTTTCCTCTGGCACTATCTCTATTTGGAGTGCTCAAGTTCAGTTTACAGCGCTCCTAGCGGAATAAAATGTTGGCCAATTTTTAACATGGGATGTGACCTTCTTTACGTTTTTGTATTCATTGCTACTATGTTAAACAGTTTCCTTATTCAGTTGCACAAAGTAGCCTCCACACATACAACACACGGCAAAATCGTCACGTTGATCCACATAATTTAGAATTTTTTAAGAAGAAAACAACATATTTAGGCACTAAATTCCTTTATCATTTACCTAAAAAGTTTATAGACGAAACTAATATGAATTCTTTTAAAAAACAGTTGAGAGGCTATTTATTAAATTTTCCATTTTACTCCTTTGAGGAGTTTTTTTCAAACTGATGCGCCTGTAAAAAATTGTTTATTCCCTCAGAATTATAGACCTAAGCTATTTATTGTTTTACTTTTTTTTTTTTTTTTAGTTACTGTATTTTAATTTTTGTGTCAATGTAAAACCATTAATGTACTTGTAGTATACTATTATTAGTTAAGCCAATGACGCTATTATTGTACCATGTACATAAGTTAATAAAGTTGATTTGATTGATTGATTGATTGATTGATGGGAATGAATGGGTTGGGTCATGAATGAGGACAGATTGTTTTTAACCCAACTTGAAATGTCTAGAATATAATGATCATAAAATGTTAAAATAGAAAATTTTTGAAAAAGGTTTTTACAAGGAGTTCTAAGAGGAACTTGCCCAATAATTATAATTGCTTTTTTTTAATTTTGAATATCTTTTTAGAATGGCATGAGTTTCCCCAAACCAAAATGCCATATGTCATTATTGAAGAAAAATAAGCATGATACACTATAAGCTGAGTTTTTAGATTTACAGCTTGTCTGATTACGCGGAGAGAGAAAATGCAGCTATTTAATCGTTTGACCAAATTATCAACTTGTGGTTCCCAGTTTAGATTTTCATTTACAATAATACCTAAAAAGTTCACATTTTGCTGCAGTGATATCTTAGATCTTGGTATTGTAATTTTGTCTGTTTTATATCTATTATTAGAACTAAATTTTATAAGCTGTGTTTTATCCTCATTCATAACCAACCCATTCGCCTGGAACCAGTCTTTGAGAGCTTGTACCTCCCTGTCCAGTGTGTGCTGCAGGGAGTCAATACTGGGTCCTGTACACAGCACCATTGTATCGTCTGCATATTGAAAGAGTTCCATATTTGAGACTTGAGGTAGGTCATTAACATAGACTATGAACATACTATGGCCCAGTATTGACCCCTGAGGCACACCACATATTACTTTTTCCCAAGTCGAATATACAGTTTCATTATTTTTTGTTAATTTAGTTCTCTGAAACCGATTGGAAAGATAAGATGAAAATAAATTAATTTCTTTGCCTCTAATGCCAATTTTTTTTAAATTTACCTATGAGGATGTCGTGATCAACACAATCAAAAGCCCTAGACAGATCATAGAGAACACCAGCTGCCCTCTGGGATCCATCCAGAGCCCGTGTGATGGAGTTCACTATCCTTGCCATTGATGTTTGACAACTGTACCCTTTTCGAAAACCAAATTGAGTTTTGTTTAAAATGTTATTACTTTCTAAAAATAATCTTAATTGAATATCAATTGCTTTTTCAAATATTTTAGAGAAACATGGAAGTAATGCAATATGACGATAATTGTCTAGGTTGTTTATGTCGTTTTTCTTATATAGTGGTCTAATTTCAGAATACTTTAATTTATCAGGAAAAACTCCATGTTCAAGAGACTGGTTTATGAGTTTACACAAAGGTTCTTGGATAAGGTCTATTACATTTTTAATCACAAATAACGGAATTTCATCCCACCCTGAGGCCTTGGATGGTTTTAAAGAAAATACTATCTTCCTTATATGAGATATGTTTAATTTATTTAATGTGAATACATTGTTTTGCTCATTGACCATGAAACTCATTGCCTTTTTTTCATCTGGATCAGATTGAACCTTATTTCTTACATTCAAAAAATTCTCATTAAAACTATTAGCCAATTCTTTTTTAATTTTGTAACTAATCTGTTTGGATCCATCAATTTTGTATGGAATTTCATTATCCTTTTTATTTACACCCATCTCCTTGTTTAGTACAGCCCAAGTGGCTTTAGTTATATTTGATGATTTTTTTATATAATTTTCATTCGATAGTTTTTTAAAAAGGGCAGTGACTTTTTTTAATATATTTTTATATTTTTTGAAATAGTTTATAAAGTCTTGGTTTTTGTTCCACTTAGATTCTTGATGTAAAAGACGTTTTTTCTCTGCAGAAATTTTTATTCCAATTGTGACCCAATTTTTGTGTTCACTTTTTTTATTTGTGGATTTACATGGTTTGAGCGGGAATGCATTATTGAAATTTAACAAAAAATTGTTAAGAAAACTATTGTAATTCTCTATTGTTAACGCCAATAGAGGGATCAAAATGCCATAATGGTAGTTGTAAGTTATTCCTGAAATTTTTTAAGTTATCACCTGAAAATAATCTTCTGAAAATGAACTTTGGCTTATTAGTTATATTTTTTGTATTGATTTCACCCAGGCATAACAATAGAGCTTCATGGTCCGAGTTACCTGCATTTATGACAGCTGTATGAGCTTGGCTGGTTAAAGTTCTATTATTTGAGAAAATATTGTCAATACATGATTTGGACGATGGCATGATTCTTGTGGGATCTACAAAATGATATTTTAAACCATGCTGTTCACAAATGTACTGTAACTGTTTTCCTCTATTATCATCCTTCAAAAAATCCATATTATGATCCATACAAATAACAATATTTTTAACTGTAATTCGTGTGAAATCTTATCTAACAGAGAGTCATACTTGTTCAAAAAACATTTATCAATATCATGATTTGGAATCCTGTATATTGAAATAAAAAGTGTTTTCCAGAGAGATATCTCAATAAAACTAGCTTCAAAAGAATTTTCCTCATTTGCAAACTTTAAATCGTCTCTTACTTTAAAGTCAAGTTCTTTAGATACTAAAATAGCTGACCCTCCTCTTTTTTAGCGAATTTCCCATAGGGAATAAGCTATTACCGTAGGTCTCATGGTAAGACCTAAGCCCGGGACCATGTTACTTTTTCGGTTTGAGGTGCCCAGAGACCAAAAATAATAGTCATTAAAATTTTTATATATATATATATATATATGTATATATTTATATATGTATATATGTATATATATATGTGTCCCTAGACACGATAACTCTCGTAAAAATGGTCCGATCGACACCAAATTTGGTAGAAATGTGTAATCCTACATTTATTCGGATGAGTTCGTAAACCAGACATATCGACCTACCGGAAGGGGTAGTTTTGGGGGTTTTGTACCCCAAAAATGGGTTTTTTGCATTTTTCATATGTAATTATTAAAAATTTTAAATTTATATTTTGACCATTGGATTTAGCTCAAAAAAACACACAATTTAGTATTTTGAAGCTTTGCTCTATCTCCATTGGTTACCGAGATATTCAAAAGTCTAAAGACAGTACATTGTATTTTTGGGCTCCAATGTTAATCTTATGGAGAATAAAGATAAGTTAATATTCCACTTATTAACCAATATTTTTGGATGAAACTTGGTATTCACCTTTATTTAGTTGAGATAAATACATTTATGATAAAGAAATCCTAGTTGTTATGCTTATCATGGCAGCAAACCTGCATACTCTTTTCCCATGTTAATCATATGGAGAATAGGCAAAACCCTTTAGCAATGGACAGATATTGAAGAAACGAAGTATAAGGCTTCATATGGTCGAAATATATTTATATTTTTAAGCTTTAAACCTACTTTTAGTGTTCCCCATGGCAGCATACCTGCATACTCTTTCCCTATATTTTTATCATAAGGAGATTAGACATTTATTTTCCTATATATGGGCATGTGATGATATTTGGTTTACAGGTTTATCTGGTCAAAATTAATATTACTAATTTGGAAATTTGCTGAGTACGCAGGTCTGCTGCGACGGGGGGTATTTAATCTTCCTACAAAAATAGTCTCCAATCTTAAATTTTTCTAATCTATTTACAGAAGAGAGTACATTGATATCAGACAGCCAATGCTCATTTATCGATATTATTTTCAAATTTTTATCTAAATTTTCAAGAAATAAATCTAAATCATCATAGTTATTTAAAAAGCCTTGTATATTCCAATGCAAAATCCAAGGTTGCTTATTGATATTTTTTGCTCTGTTGATTTGTAAAACCTTTTGTTGTTGTAAGACTTTCATTGGTAGAGTGGAATTTTTTTACAATTTTTTATGGAATTATTTACACAATTGTATTTACAAACAGAAACATTCTCATTGTTTTCTTTTTATAAACATAAATCATAAAAATTACTTATTTTTTGAGGGTTTGTTATTCTTAAATACTTATATGTACATGCAGAAATATTTTCTTTGTCATACGGACCTAGTTTAAACCTGGAACTTTGTGTTTGTGGAAAGTTACCGGTTGTCTCGCCACGCGCATATTTGTCCCTAGGCCTAGGTGTTTGTGCGTGTAGTCATGTGTGTAAAAACTGTGTTATGTGTTTTTTGTAAAACTGACGAAGTCATCACGACCGACAGATTTAAATATGAGTCCTTGAATGGATATGATTATGACCCAGTAGGGTCGAAACCTCGGTCATCTACTTTGGACCAAGTTTGGACTACTGTGACGGAAATTAGTATGTAACCATATTTTAATTTAATATGCAGTTGCGGTGGCTATATTCACAATGAATCTAACTATCTGTTTCCATTTGACCAATCAGCATAATTTATAAATAAAAATTATTTCTTGGTGTTGCTATCCGTGTTTTAGGGGCGGCGTTCTCACTTCCTCATAAGGATGTCTCTGCTTATTTGGCTCTGTATACATTGCTAATACTCTGAAGTTTTTTAACCAACAAAGTTCAAGTCTCTGTTGACGTTTGCTTTTGATATACATTTTTGAATCACCCACTATTCACATCTAGATCTATGTAAGACAAAAGCATAACAAAGCATAACACTGCTATCTAAGGTCGGTTAAAGAAGCATTTTTTTAATATTTTTTTTATTATTATGGAAGTATGACACCGTAAAATGAAAATAAAGTTTTAATTTTACTTTCTGTTGAAGATGGGTACTGAAATGTTAAGATAAAGATGCAGTGTTGCTGCTACTAATACAATATTTTTTGTAATGGTACTGTATTTATTTGTTTTACACTCAGAATGTTAGTTGATAATAATTACTGTAATGAATTATCAATCAAAGTAACTGAGCAACCATCAGGGCTGGCGCTAGCACTTTTGCCGCCCTAGGCAAAGGTTGCATTTGCCGCCCCTTCCCCATCCCAAACCTACACATACCCTCGTTAAAACACCTATACACAAATTTACATTCCACTTCTGATCGTTTTGTGATTGAAAGTATTACTTCTCTGTTCCATTTTTCATATTCACATTACTTCGTTGAGTCAAACTAAATTTATACTGGTAAAAAAAAAATAAAGAAGTTATATGAGAAATAGCGAGCAAAGGTTTAACATTGCTCTTATGAGAAAAAATTCAACATCGATTCACCCTTTCACTGGTGCGGCACAATGCTGCTACCGGTGGCATATTATGAAAAGGAAAAATATTTCTTTCTACTCTTACTCAGGTTAGATTTTTTACATAAAAAAATTTCAATACACTAGTGTAGTTGTTGCTCGAAACATTATCGAAATTTTTTGTGGAAACAACTACTGACCAAGCCCTATCCAACAACACCAAAAACTTGAAAATTGGTTGAGAATTTTACGAGGAGTTCTGTTAACAAAAAATCCTTAGCATATTAAATAAGTATAAATATATAACCAAATTGAAAAGTTTGCTACAAATTTAATTGGCAGCATTTTAACACTTTATTATAGTCAAGAGATTGATTATGTTGACAGGTTAATAGGTTACAACAAGTTTAAATCTTCTTACGTTGTAAAGATAAAAAAACCATAGGCCTAAACCTAATACATAAGATATAAAATTTAATATTATAGAATCCTGATGATATTAACAAAAACGAGAAACATTAAGTATTTGATTTATTATTTTAATAAACCCAAAACGTGATGAAGGCCAGGGACACACGGGACGGTCAAACTCCCGGTCGGTTTTTTCGCCGTCGCCGGCTGTATTTGAGAGTCAGAACACACGACACGGCAAAAAAACAGCGGGGTCCTGCGGAGCAGCTGTGTTGCGCAGTCGTTTTAATTGAGTAGACCCACCTCTTGTGTACAATTTTATATAATACATTGTCTTTATAGTAGCATATGTTGTATTTTGTAATAAAAGAAACAAATTTGAGATAAAAAATAAAACGTTTTAATCTTATAATAAATTATTAAAAATATTACTGTTGCAATATTAAAATTTCATGATAACCTGTTTAAAAACTGTAGGTATACATAATAATTGACTTAGGATTTATAAACAATTTGGATACTGTAATCCACTGATTGATACACTTATCTATAAATAAAACAAATTTAACTACTAAATTTTTGGTTGGTTGGGGTAAAGATGTAGGCCTTATCAGTGAAAGCCTTCCGGTTTTGCCATCCCGTGTATTCCCGGCCGCAGATTAGATGTTAGTGTCGCATCAGCAACTACGTTTTGCTCAGGTGCGGCCGGTGCAGGGGAAGGAGAAGGTTTGTCGGAGCGGTACTGTTGCACACGAGCCAGAAAACTTATAAGCGCAAGTGTTCGCTTAAATAAAATTCGTAGCACGGCGTAATTGGTGCCAGGGGCGGCAGAGGTACAGTCAATGCTTTACTAAACACAACAAAATGGAAAATTAACTAAGAAATAAGAAATCAACAATTAATTGTTTTGTTAATTTGTAATTAATTTTTAGATGTTACTTGTGTTTCGTCACCTTTTTTAAATATTCATTTTGGCGTAGATAATTTTTTTCAATTTTTTCCGCCCCCCTGGAAAGTGCCGCCCTAGGCGGTCGCCTAGTTCGTCTAATAGGTGCGCCGGCCCTGGCAACCATTAATCTTACCTGTTAACTTTTAGATTACCTTGTGCAATGACCGTAACTAACAATGTATAAAATAACTGAGAAAGCAACAATTGTTAATTGGAACAAAGAGTAACATGTCAAAATTTGTAACACTTGTAGCAGGAGGCAATTACTCTGTACCTCATAGTTGGAGAAATGGCTCCAGTAATCATTTTGAATCTAGTTAGCAACCGTCTCACTAAAATAATCTTGATTTCACATGGCTTATTAACTGTTAACAATATTCTTTTATTCATAAAAATGTTCATTTTTTATTTGCTATTGAGTTCTGCCAAGACAACTCTTTAACAACCTGTAAAAACGATACCTACAAATTTGTATCTTTTGTCATTCTTTTTCCCTCTAAAACATCTAACACAAACCAAAAATCCCAAGCCTACTCGGGTTTCACGTTTTTCATAAACTAATAATGCAAACCAATAATAATAGCAGTTCAATAAAGAAATGTTCATTAAAATTTTCCGATCAGTATTTTTTTGACACTATTTAAACGGAACGGTGATCTAGTCAGACGAGGGGTCCACCCACCTGACCGAGCATCCAACCTGACATGTCCGCCTAGCTGTCGGGTCCGACATTGGGCCTGACATCGGACCCGACGTCGGAACCGACAGCTCGAGAGACAAGTTCAATAGTGTGTGAACCCCTTTATGGAGTACCAAACTTAAACAAAGACATATGAAAACAGCTGACTCAAATGTCAAAGTACAGACCAAGTGTCTAAGTTAACATGTGGTTTTGCACTGTAGCCAGTTACTTGATTACCGAATGGTACATTAATGAAAACAATCGATCATTTTTTAAATTGTTCTCTATACTGGTGATGATGAATATTTAGATAAATAAAATTAAAGTAAATGGATAATACAACTAGGCACTTTGTAGAATTGCAATTCAATTTAAAACCAAAGAAATAGTAACAATGATGAAATCATCTGTTAACCAAAGAATTAGAATCACTGTGTTACAGATCCAACTTCTGATCCGTCAAATGAACCAGAATGCAGCATCCGCACTGGTAGGCCTACATCGAAACAGTCTGAAAGGCTGAGTTTCATTACACGGTGCCCACGCACGTGTTTTTCTCATTATATACGGTCCAATTTTTGTTCATTTTAATGTAGTGTGTCTGTGTTTCTATTTAATTGTAATGTGACGACAACTGCACTATTGAAGGATTAATGTAATTGTAACTAACACTTTATAATGTGTCAAAAAGACCCGAAACCATGGCAGTGAAACTATAACCCCTCCAGATCACTATACAGAGCTGAGATATGGTTAGCCACTCTTTTGTTATAAGTACGTGATCCAGTGGTTAATCCATAATGAAATGTACTGTATTAATAACATATTAACCTACCTACCTACCTATTACCGATTTAGTCTATGAAAGTTAAAAGTGTTAATTCAAGAGAGTACCATTTCAAGACGAAATAAAGATTATGCAAAATCTATAGTCCGTTTTTTTTAAACCTGATCCTTCGAGGGAGAGATGGTGGAGGGGGTTTGTTTATACTTGCTACTATCCCATTGGCTGAAGCCTTTTGGTTTTTTTTGTTGTTTTTGTTTTATTTCACTGTTGCATACCAGCTGGTAATTTTACATCACAACATAATGTGTATCAGTTCTACAATATTGTTGGTAGCAGTTGTTTTTTAATCAGTTTACTTTAGAACTGTTACTTTTTAATAAGGAATAGGTTTGGCTTAAAAATATAACAGCTGACTAGGAGTTATTGAAAGATATTATAACTTATTTAAAACGTTATTTGACGAAATCTGATACTCGACACGCGTTTGTCACGAGTTTAAATGTGTTGTTTACAGTTTAAACCCCTCCCCCACCCCAATTTTCCCGAGAAGGATCAGGTTTAAAAAAACGGACTATAGATAGCAACAGTGATAGGCCTACAAAAACAAACCAAATTTTTAAAGGTTAGTTTATGCGTTGTACTTCATGATGTAAAATCATTCTCATTAAATATTAATGATAATAAGAGCAATGAAAGTTTGTACATTAGCACAACTGTGGTTTGTAATAACAATTAATTGGCAATTTAGATAGTGTTCCACAACGATGGGCGAAGAAATTATCTAAAACACTGCCGTTTTGGACACTCAAATTTCAAAAGTTTCTCGGGGGAGGATCCCCAAACCCCCCACCACTCTGGGGGGTATTCGGTTAGCCTCCCCCTTGTTACTGTTTAGATCCGCCACTGACGCAGTGAACATATTAAAATTAGATATTACTCAAGGGGTTTACCATTTAAGTTTTTTATTTAAATTTCTCTCAATCCTGAATTTTGGGTAGGATTGAAAAAATTATACTTAAAGTTTTTTTGCTACAATGATTTTTCCAGAAGAAAATCTCATTATCTGTAGCTGTTAAAATATCAAAGTGGAAGATACTTCTGGGACAGCCAGTACTTGTTTTCAAATTTTAAATGATTTTTTTTTTAGTTTGGTAACTAAAAAATCCAACATTCTATTTTTATAAAATTCAGATGAACTACAGATTGATTTCAGTAAATTTTTGACAAAAGGAAGAAAATAAACAAAATTATTAAAAAATACTTTGGCTTTATTAATATATTTTTAAGTACTTACAGATAAAGCAATATACAATAACTATAAACTTATAATAATAAATATATGTATATACACAATAAAATCTTACAATCTATGATGTTGATATCAATGAGGCACTTAAAAGGACTCATAGCACAACCCTGTGATGACGTAGAGTGGCAGAATTTCACACTTTTGCGTTGTCAAACTCTTTGTTTGCCGTATACTTTGGAACTGGCCTGAAAAAAATGCAAAAAACATATATGAGTTTTTCAAAAATGTAATTGCAACAAAACTAATACCTCTGTTCATCTGGCAAGATTTAAAAGAACTAAAATTTCTCTGGTGAAACACCACTGGTGAACTCACTGTTGGATTGTTTACTACTCAAACCTATTCTCTAGATTTTCTTGATTTCTGAGCCAATACCTTCAATATTATACATAACGTAAACAGAGATCAAAAGAGAAGAGGGATAAGAAAGCAGAGACAATTCATATTTCAAAGACTGATTAGAGTAGTAATACCTCCTTTGTGCACTTATAAACGTTACCTACATACTGCATTGGGTATCCTAAAAAGTCAGTCACCCCCTGCTGTTTTTATTTATTATCATTATTAAATTTGTCTTAGAGACCAAAAGAGCAAACTTTTGATGTGTGAAAATTTTCTACTCCCCCACCCAAAAACAACAAGGGTTAAGTTAAATGGGGGAGTAGAATTCTTCCCAAACTTTTGATGGGCGAGTCGGAAATTTTTTAAAGCTACTCATTATCCCCACACAGAATTTGTATGTTAATTTTGCATTGTATTCATAATTTTGAGCCTCGTTATTATTTAACATTTCCCTCTAAACCTAATAGTTTGGGAGCTAGAGGCATTTGAAGTTCATTTTTAGTCCCACACGAATAACATTGACAAACTTACATTATCTTTTTCTTTGAATAGATTCAGTAAAATAAAAACAAATTCAGTAAAATGAGAAAAAGATGTCTCAAAATGATTTTTTAAGAACATTTTACTCATGAAAATAAACATTTACTCATAATACATAAAATTTATTATATGTTTGATGTTGTTATGAAAAGAATGATCTTAAAACTTAGTTATTTTTATTTAAATAAAACATTTGATTTTTCTAAATGGTTTCAGGACACAGCCAATGAAAGTTTGCCCAATGATATTCTTATGGGATTAATTTCAAATGCCCTTAAGTCAAAGAATAAAAAGGTCTTTGAGTTGGGGGGGGGGGGGGAGAGGGGGGGGTGGAAAATTTTTACACATCAATACTTTCCTCTTTTGGTCACTAAGACCCAGAAAATAATCTTGTTATCTAAGGCTATTTTTGCAGGGTGGACTAACTTAAAAATACAGTACTCTACCCCTTAATGAGATTAGCATTTTTTTTTTCTTGTGAAACCCTGATGCATGTAATTTAGTGCTGTTAAAATGTGCATATTTACAATATACTTTTACATCATACAGTACTGCATTAACAGTGTATTTCTGTCCTGTTAGTCTGCAAAGTCGTTAATCGCTGCCTTAAAATAGTAAACAGTAAACGGGAAATACAGCAGTTCATTTTTCAACAAAAATTCTTACTGATCCCTTGATTTCATCGTCTCCAGTTCAAATCCGTTGTCTACAACCTGGTTTCAGCACTGGTTTGTACCATGTTCACGTAGTTCACAAGTCAAAACATCAAGTTGGTAAAAAAATCAGTCTTGACAACGTCATTAATATTATAAAAAGATTAAATAACTAACACATAATAATTTACGAACGGTATACAGAAAGCACATAGACGCATGGACGGATGGGTGAATGTTTCGCACTTTTAGCGAATTTCCCATAGGGAATAAGCTATTACCGTAGGTCTCATGGTAAGACCTAAGCCCGGGACCATGTTACTTTTTTGTTTTGAGGTACCCAGAGACCAAAAATAATAGTCATTAAAATTTATATATATATATATATATATATATATATATATATATATATGTATATATATGTGTCCCTAGACACGATAACTCTCGTAAAAATGGTCCGATCAACACCAAATTTGGTAGAGATGTGTAATCCTACGTTTATTCGGATGAGTTCGAAAACCAGACATATCGACCTACCGGAAGGGGTAGTTCTGGGGGGTTTTGTACCCCAAAAAAGGGTTTTTTGCATTTTTCATATGTAAATTTAAAAAATTTTAAATTTTTATTTTGACCATTGGATTTAGCTCAAAAAAACACACAATTTAGTATTTTGAAGCTTTGCTCTATCTCCATTAGTTACCGAGATATTACAAAGTCTAAAGACAGTACATTGTCTTTTGGGGCTCCAATGTTAGTCTTATGGAGAATAATGATGTGTTAATATTTCACTTATTAACCAATATTTTTGGATGCAACTTGGTAGTTAGCTTCATTTGGTTGAGATTCATCCATTTAAGGTAAAAAATCTTGGTTTTTGTACTTATCATGGCAGCAAACCTGCATACTCTTTTTGCATGTTAATCATATGGAGAATAGGCAAACTCTTTTATTTATTGACAGATATTGATGAAACTTACTATATGGCTTTATATGGTCAAAATAAATTTTTTCTATGCTAAAAAAACCTACTTTTAGTGTCCCCCATGGCAGCATACCTGCACACTCTTTCACTATATATTTATTTTAAGGAGAATAGACATTTATTTCCCTATTTATGAGCACGTGATGAAATTTTGTTTTCAAGTTTAGCTGTTCAAAATTAATATTACTAATTTGGAAATTCGCTGAGTACACAGGTCTGCTGCGACGGGGGGTATTACTTAATAGTTCCGTCGCGGCAGCCGTCGTCGCTCCCAATATCTTCAAGCCAGCTGCCGCGACAGAACTCTTAAGTAAAACTGCAAACATCCACCCGTCCGTCCGTGCATACACGCGTTTATGTGTTTTCTGTGTACCATTCGTAAATTATGTGTTGTTTATTCAAACTTTTTAATGTATTAACGACGTTGTCAAGACTGATTTTTTTACCAGCTTGAGGTTTAGACTTGTGAACTACGTGAACATGGCAAAAACCAATGCCGAAACCAGGTTGTCGACAACAACGGATCTGGACTGGAGACGATAAGGTAATTTAAAACCACACTTACTGATCCAAATGAAAAAAGACAATGTCAACAAAAAACCAGCTTGCAGACAACTTTGCAAATAAAAGATTTTGGCATAAGCATGATAGTCAAATGAAATGTTTGCCATTTGATTAAAATTAATCAAGGGTGAAAGATAACTATTGAACCTGAATTGATAATCAAATTTCACTTTTAAATAATTTATTACCTTTAAAAAAACATTTTTGCAGTATGATGAAAAACATTGTACACTACTTGGACTGAAAGTCTTTTTCTGTGCTTAATGAGATTTCCAAGCGAAGCAGATTGCACACATACAGTAACCACTTTCGGTCCTTGAAACGTAAACTACAATTAAAATAATAGTAAAAACTTACAGTTAAATTAAATTTATTGGTAGTTGATGTAACTACAACTAACTATCAAATATTACCCATGAGGTATGGCTAAAAAAAAATAGACCAAAGGTTTAACAGACAATATGTGCGTATACCAAGATCAAAGCCTTCGTTCATTCAGAGCCAATACCAAAGACTCAATTATCATTTTATTTTTAACTAATAAGGGAAAATAAAACTCCTATTATTTGTGATACATTTAATTAAAATTATGTTTCGAGGTCATACCATCAATTCAACTCAAGGGAATATTTTCACAATTAATTGTGTTTTTATTCCATATTAAACGTGCTTTTTGAGGTGTAAAATTAAGAATACCCAACCCAACACCCTTGTTTATTACTTTTTAGGCCCTAATATTTTTTGACAAACGTGTCCAAAAAACCTATTGCAATGCCTATTTACTGACTTGCACATTTTTAGTGAATTTCCCTATAGGGAATACGCTCTGCTATTACGGTAGTTGCCACGGTAAGAACCTAAGCCTGGGTGGGACCATATGTGTGTGTCTCCATAGTACTGATAACTTTTAAAAGGAACGATTAAGATGAAATTTTGTTTGGAGGTGTAGAACCAGGTCTATTTTGATGAGTTCGCAAACCAGCATAATTGGGTTATTGGAACGGTGTTTTATGGTGTTTCAAAAGGGTAAAAAATGGGGTTTTGACTTTATTTACCAAAATTATTTTAAAATTAAAACAAATTAGTGTAAACCATTTAAAATTGCTTAAAAAAAACAACTTAGTATTTTGAATTTTAAAATTTGCGTATAAGGTTATGGAGAAAAAGCAAAAATATGTTTTCCATGTTATTCTTATAGGAAATCAACAAAACCCTCTATCTTGCTTATTTATTGTATAATAGATTGATAAAATTTTGTTTGTAGATTCACTGTGAAGGGCTTAATTTACATTTGCTTACCAAAGCCACATGGCGGCAAACCTACATACTCCCCCCCCCCCCCATGGTGTTTATGGGGAAAATAACAAAACTTGATTTGATTACTAAACCCATATGGGGGTAAACCTACATCACACCCATGTTGTTCATGGGGAAATAATAAATTACTATTATTCCGCTGAGAAATAGAAATGTGCTGAGTACGCAGATCTGCTGCAAAGGGGTATTTTCACCTTTAATTTGATATCAATTCTTCTTAGTACTACCTTATTCCCATAAAATTTAAATTTATTATAAATAAATTATTTACAACAAATGTATTTTGTTAAAAATGTCACTGTACACTGTTATAAATGGCATATTTTTCATAATGCTTTGGCAATAAATTGAGGCTATTTTTCCTATGGGTATTTACTTCTCTGAACAAACAAACATCAAAGATTACTTGAAGGGTTGACAAACCAATTAAACACTGGTATCTAAAGAGGATTTGTCTAGTAACACAACAAATTTGGGTTTGACTTTGGTGTACACGTTGTCTGTAAAAAATTCAGTAGTTACAACTCATAAAACCTAAACAGTTGATAATAAATTAAAAGATGACATGTTTTATAGCGTAAAAGGCATACAATTGAAATGAGGGAATTTTGAACGAGCATATTTTAATACATAAAAAGTCAATTTATTTCAATTATATATGTAAACAATCAGGAATAGTATATTTCGTCACAAGGGCCGAAAGTGGCGTTTTGCCGGCCCCGAGATCGTGTTTCAAGTTCGAGACGAAGTCGAGAACTTGAAACGATCGAGGGTTGGCAAAACGCTTTCGGCCCGAGTTATGAACGATATTTTTCATCACACTACACAATTCAATAAATTCTAAACAAGTGAAAAAATTAATTTTTCGTTCATAACAAACAAAACATAACCTCAACTTCAACTAACTTAGCGAGATGTACTGCTTGAGTTTCTGGTTGCTAGGCAACCACTTCACATCAGTTAAGGCCACCAAAACTAATACTCTAACGGTAAGTGACTACAGCTGATTCCAAGGGAAAATCACTATTTCCCATCTACGTCATACATATTTAACAGTTGCTATCAGCTGAACTACTAACTACATCACTGATTTGTTATTTGTTGTTGTTGTTGTTAAATACCTTCTAATATTCTAGATTTCTCTGCTACCGTTTCCATTACCGCCCTAGGCCGGAAAATTTTGCCGGCCTAGGCCTGCAAAACAGATGTTTCGTTGGTAGAAGTGAGGGTCGAAAACAGGTGATATCGATGTAGTGTGATGAAAAATAAATACGGAACACTAACTGCTCATTTTTTTATTTTATTAACTCTCCCACTAGACATCCACAACTATCTTATTGTTTTGCCAAGATTGTAAAAATGAGTTACGCCAATTGTTCTGGCAAAGACATGACAAGGCCTCTGCCAAAATCACAACTGATAAGAATATGTCTGGTTTGCAGCCACACCGATTGGTGTGAAAGTGGTATAAATAAATAATAGAACAGTTTGTGTTTCAGTATTTTTGTAAAAGTAGTCAAGCAGCTTGTAGCCATAAAATCTGCCTGTATCGAAATTTCCCCAAAGCTACTGCACAGAGTCTGGTTCTAGTTAGTTCAGAATACGACTCTACTGTTCTGTTCCCTCCGATCACCCAAAGCAGGTTATAGGCCCATTGTATACGGTAGTAATACCGCCACATTTGATAGTATTTTTAATTAGCTGATGGTTTATCCAACAATGGACTTAAATTGGAGCTTCTATATAAGCGCATTAAGAATAACGCCAAACACGGTCTAATTACCGTCTATATAGAATGGACCATTAAGTTTAAACGCAGCAGGTCATTTATTGGGTTTCTATTTGGTACCACAATTGTTAATGGAAACTCACTGTTTGCTGGCCATATGCAAAGACACCAGTAAGCAAGCGGCCATCTGAGCTAACATAAACCATTCATATGTTTACCCAAAGGAAGCTAACAAAAGCAACATATATTAGTAAAGCTACACTGCAAATAAAGGAGGTTATGTCAAGAACAATTACCTACCCAGAATCAGCTGATTGGTCAGTATGGAATGGATCGTTTACTCAAATCATGCATTTACACTGCATGAGGGGTTATCTTCTTCACTGCGGCGGGAAATACAGTACGAGTTAGTTTACATTCAGTCAAAAGAGAAGAAGAGTCCAAACCGTAAGCATTGTGCTAAGCTTATGAGAAAAGGTATCGTCAAAGATCTCTGTCCCTCATGTTACTGCCAGAGGACTATGAAACCAGTAAAATCATACATTAAAATTATTACTTATTTATATCACAGCTTTTTGTATATTTTCTTATTGACAAATTTTTGAGACTACATATTTTACATTGGCTGGTAGCTAAGCATCTGAGATATGTAGGGACAGAGATCTTTGACGATACTTACACTGCATAATATGTACAACATGACATCAATTAATTGTGCTGAGGAGGAGCAACAAAATTTTATTGACACTTATTTGAAATTTAACTGTTTTAACTAAGGACAAACTAACAATGTTGTCTCCATTTAAAAACTAAACTAAATAGCAATTTATTTTTAGACCTGGCGTAACATAACGGCTAATAAATTAAAAAATGCATTTAAATTAAGTGGGAAAATTTTTTATTGCAATATTTGTCTACTTGTTTATTCTGGCACATAAAGAATGAAAACGGATTAAAAACTATTATATATTTGCATATTATGAATTATATTTGAATATAACACAAACTGTAAAATTATAATTTTTAAGAGGTGGGCATATTTTTCCTTACTTTGCCCCATCCACATAAGACTATAGGTTTGTGCATTAGACCAAATAGAAGGGTGAGCCACTGCAGTTCAGGTGAATGATACTGATAAAAACTTCTTGACGGAACGCAGATTCGAAACCGCAATATCGCTGCCATAGTCCAAGTCCAGCGGGCGCTAACCACTAATCTACAGACTCACCCTTAATCACCTATTGGTTGATTTCCATTTATAAACATCTGACTCAAAGGTAAGAACTATGCAGTTTATTTATCCTTAACTTTCAATCTTGATATCACAAAATTATTGAGAAAGAGGTTGATGAACCATCTGTATATCATAATTATGTAAGATAACTGTATAAACCCCCAGGTATTAAAACTGGAACCAAATTTAACTTGGGAATACCTCATTTACTAAATTTGTAAGAAAATGTCCTCAAGAACATTTATTCTCTGTTGACTAGCCACAATTGCAAACAAAAATTTTTGACATAAATAAAAAAAATGTTGAAACAATTTACTAATCTACTTCTAAGGGGAGCTTGTGTTGAACGTAAATTGTCAAGTATTCATTATTCAAGCAAAATCAGATTGAATCTAAGCAAAGATAGACGGAAGAGGATTATACCAATTAGCTTTTTATGAAATATTAACACTAGCTTGCCTATATAAAAAAACTTTCAGGCAAAACGCAGTATAAAACATGGTACAAATTTTAATGACCATAACATGGGAAATAACAGCACCAGAGTTTACTGTGCACCGCAGACCCCTAGTTAAATGGAAGGCTCCTTTGAACAGTGATAGCCAGTTGAAGAAGAAACCAGTTAAGGAGCATCAGCTGCATTCAACCATCCCCATGCTCAGAAAAACACCATCAAAAAGTGAGCCAACTGCATACAATTAAAGCCGGAAGGCCAAAGCAGACGTTTTTTGTTGTCAAGTATTGAAAATGGTGTGAAATTTAATGACCTTGAACCAATATGCTTTTCACAATGACTTGGTATAAACAATAATAGCACAGTTATTTCACCTCCACCAATCAATTCATGGATAATTATTACAGTAAGACTAACTTATATGTAACTTATAACTGCTATTCTAAGATAGAAATGGCTTTGAGACCTGACACAATGTTCAAATCTGTAACGAATTTACAGTATCATAAGAGTTAGGAGTATTTCCTTACATCTAATGATTCTGAAGTTTTATTTGATAAGCAAGTTTTCGCTAATACACTACATAAAAGGTTTATCAAAGTAGGTCTTTTAAACTGAGGATTAATCAATAGTTTGTATATTTACAACCCTAAATTTGATGAGAAGTGAACGTTTGGCGTTTGAATGTAAAGTTGACTCGCGATGATCCGACAGATGCGGTACCGGAGTAAGGAAATTGTTAGCATATTGTCGGATTACTAAAGGTTAGTTTTATTTTGCTGAATTTAACAGGATTGTTTACCTTCAGTGATTGGCTGTCTCACTAACGAGGAAAACACTATGATAAATTCCGTGAATGGAGGCGATATTTTGCTTGGCTTGTATTACGCTAAATGCATTTCAAGAAAAGTTTTATGAAGTTATATAAGTTTTATTTTACAAATTTATAAATTTATTAGCCTAACAGAAATTTATTAATTAACCTAAATTTAAAAAAAAAGAGGTGTCTACAACTTCGGTTGACTTTTCTTCCAATTTGTACATAATTAGACGAAATAGAGCCATTTATTTTTGTACAATTAGTTTAGAAATGAATATATGGCTTTTATCTTGAGTAAATTATATTGAGGGATCCCCCTCCCCCTCACTTTGCTCCTTGCCGTGCGGACTGTGACCCTCTCCCCACACTTTCCTTCCCATCCCAGTGCCGGAGCTGCAGGATTCCTAATAATAGAGAATGGGTCCTTTCAGTTTTTTGTCCACCTCAATGTTCAGTCAACTGGAAGAGCTGTTTACTCATTCCATTGAAGTTTGGTGGCTAAAAAATAAGGAATTTATAATTTACCCTGGAATCCTCATAACCCTAATTAAAACTTGTTTAGTTCATGTTATACTTTATTCATTTTTAATGGCCAAAAATGGCCTATTGGGCAAATAAAACCTGGTATTTTTACCGAATAAATTATTCTCCTTTTTTCCTGTCTGGGCTCAGCTCGGCTTGAAAATAAATATTTTATAACCAGCTCAACCAGAAAAATCACTATTCGCACACCCCTATTAATATGTGAGAATCCTTTCTCACAGTAATGTGCTCATCTGTTCTGTACAGTACACTGCAGAATGATGACTCATATGGTATAAGATGCACCATCGAGTAGTATCCAACGTGTCGGACTATCGCGAGTCTACTACATATTTTTCATCTTTATAACAATACGCCTTGAAATACTGTTCAGACCTAAGATCTTGGAGGCAATAGAAGTGTTTAATGCCAAAACACCATAGAATTTTAGTTTTAAAATAAAGTTTGTCACTGATAAATAATATTAATACAGACCTTGACAATATTGTATCTGTCTCTAATTTGAACTCTGTAGAAAATTTGTTCCCAAAGTACTTCATAACAAACTGTAACAAAAAAATTCAAAATGATGGATTAAAATAAAGGATTACGTTATCTACATTGTTACAAAATACGATCAAAATTGTTTACAGACAACTTTCTTTTAAAGACACCTTCTAAAAAACTCAATGAAGATTTGGTTTTTTTCAATGTGTTTAAGCTTTCTAAATATATATATTATCCTAAAATAAAAACTGATGAATTTTTCGACTTTTTAAATCAAGAGTGAAGAGATCATTTAAAAGGATCATTTAAAGGAAACGCTAACGAATTGTTAGATATAATAATAACCCATTCCAGTGTTTACGAGATGATAATTGACTGGATAATGAACAAGTCAAACACATGGTGGTTATATCTGTTAACTGGCAAACAAAACAATTTTATGTTGTGTCTTTAAAAAAACGCATTTTTAAAAAGTTAAATTTGAAATTCCTTCCTCTAGTATTTTCTTTTTGTCCCTTTTGGATTGACAACTTGTACACCATACAAACAATGTATTTTTAGCAACCACCACTAACAAGAATAGTACTCACATCGCTCTCTGCCAGAGTTTTGCAGCTGCCCATGCTGATGACCATATGTAATATGAGATAGACACACATGATGACGTAGATCACGGAATACACAGCGATCCCAGCAAGAATCAGATAGCTCTTGGACAGCGAGAAGATAACAGAAGTGACAACAAAGAACACATTGATTCCGATGACCAAGAATGACAGGAGGACGGCCACAAGCTTGTTCTCCCTAAAACAAAATTGTTGATTCACTTGAAAAAATTATTACTACAAAAATTGTATTCCCATATTAATCACATATATAACATGTACAGTTCCTGGCACTAGGAACTTTGATTACAAAAATGGATTAGATTTAAGTCACAATATTGAAATCAATAATTTTACCCCTACGTTTTTCCATTATTGTTTAGTTTTATCCAAAGTACCAGGGGGACCGAGCTTATGCTCGGTAAAATTATTACTTTCGTTTCTCACAAAAGCTCGTTCGCTCAGCTCACTCGCCATTTTTATCTTTATCACGAACTCATTCGCTTCGCTCACTCGCCAGGCCGAAGAAGGGTGCTGCACTTAGCTACCATTTTCCTAAACTACAAGTTAAAGTTCTAACACATAGTTTTATATCTACAGTTATCAGCTGATTTTTGTTCAATTTAAAAATCTCCAAAAGGATAACATGGGAACTTTGAAGGGCTCTAGTACGAAAACCGGATTTTTCCTAGCCATGGGACCAGCTCCAATTGACTCCTCGTGACCAAAATCCCCATGTTCAACCTAAAAATAAAAAAATCCTTGAAGAGAAAAAAATATAGACTATAGGAGTACCAGTGTGACCGAGCTTATGCTAGGTAAAATTATTACTTTCGTTTCACACAAAAAGCTTGTTTCCTCCACTCACTCGCCCTCTTCCTTTTTAGGACGAACTCATTCGCTTCCCTCACTCGCCGGATTGAAGGACGCTGCACTTTGGTATAATTTTCCTAAACCACAGGTAAAAGATGCAACACATTAGTTTATTTTACCTACAGTTATCAGCTGATTTTTGTTTAATTTAAAAATCTCCATAAAGATAACATGGGAACTTTGAAGAGCTCTAGGACGAAAACCGGAATTTTCTTAGACATGGGACCAGCTCCAATCTATTCCTCGTGGCCAAAACCCTCACATTCAACCAAAGATTAAAATATCCTTAGAGAGAAAAAAAATCTTGCCCCTACATTGCTTTTTTAGAGTGTAAAATAAGATATTAGCAAGTAACTACTGGCGGCCGGGATTTGCTTGATTATAAAGGTAGAAAACTCACCGTCTATAATAGCAATACGGATTCTTAGGTCCTAGTGGTGGACAATTTTTTCCCAGCATGTCTGGGGCCTCATATGCACAATTTCGTCTTGAGGTTAAAACATATTGGCGAACTTGATGTCCTTGTCAAAGGTTATAATGAATAAATAAACACTGAGTACATACGAACACACACGAAGACATATAGGACACGACACATACTTAAGAGTAACGGCCGGTGAAAGCACGAATGTGGAGTAAGAAGTGTGGTTATGCCATTGAGAAGTAATGTTTTTAAGTATGTGTCGTGTCCTATATGTCTTTGTGTGTGTTTGTATGTACTCAGTGTTTATTTATTCATTACCTTTGACAAGAACATCAAGTTCGCTAATATGTTTTAACCTCAAGGAGAAATTGTGCTGATGATGTGACGGCCCAAAAATCCCTAGACCCATAAATAATACTCTCAGTTTGCACCACCCTAATCATAACAATTTTACCGTCACTAAATATAATATTTTAGGGCATGGTGCTTTATTTGTAGTCTAGCCATCTTGGCAAGACAGTAAGACAGTAGCCTCTTGGATAATCCCACCGATCCCGGCTCAGGCGGCGTATGGGTTATGGAATGTGCTGACGTGGTGTCTGTCATCACCAAGCTGTGCGTTGAGTTGTCGACAATGTTCAGTTTTAGTTTCATTAATGTCCGTGGTGATCCAAAGAGCGCTCCACTAATCAAGGCACCAGCGTGAAGCAGCAGTGCTCTGATTGGTTGACACTGCTTCAGCGTGCTGACAAACAATCGTCACCTCGCCCCAGTCGGTTCCGAGTCGTTGAGTTAGCGCCTGCGTCTGGCGTTGCGCCGCGGCGCCACCGCTGCGTCAATGGCGGTGGCCCGAGTTTCGGGTTATCGAGTGTCCTCTGTCCATCAGGTGTTATAGATAATTTGGTAGTGAACGATTTTACAAAACACATAATTTAAATTATTAAGTATTCAGTCCGATGCTCTAGCGGTTTTGTTTCATTTGTATTTTAATCGGTTAATTGATTGTAAAGTTTTGTATTTTTATATTTTGCCAACCTGACAAATAAATAGTGTTAGTGTGTTAAACGATTCTTGTTATTTCATTCCCTAAGAAGACGTGCGGGGGTTATAAAGTGGTGTCGAGGTGTGCGGTGCGTTGCGAGAATTACGCTGATAAAAAGGAACTCGCGGGCCAAGATGGATTTTGGTAAGTACATCATGTGATTTATTGTTTGATGTTAAACATTTTTCTAAAAATCTGAAAATGCAGAACTTAATAATAGTCACTTAATTAACTAGGAAAATAAATAAAAAAGTTCTGGCGAAACTCCCGTAAAGAAATAACAATTTCCTGATTTATTACATAATTTTGAAGTAATTTAAATAATTTTTGGAAACGTGTCGTTCCGCCATTGTTAATGGGGCTTTGCACACAATGCATAGCGTGGGTTCCCCCACTCCTGTCTTTGTGTAAAGCATGAAGACAATATGGCCACAACTGAATAATTTGAGAAAGATCGTGACTGCAGACGACACTATTAGCCGAATCGGACTTTGATTTTTAAATTGAGCCGACCGTGTTTTGAGCGAGACGGGAGATCGCTAATTTATTGAGTAACTATTATAATATTTTGGAATATTGTAATAAATTGTTGATTTAATTGTAGGAGCAAAACTTATAAAAATTAATTTTTCTGCTGTTGCCGTGATCAAGAAGGCTTGCGTTGTGAATTGAATTGATGCTTCATACAGCTGAATACGTTGAGACTTTTAGACCGATTTGTGATTGTTGTTTGTCTATTGAAATTTTGTGTTGACAAAAACTGGTACTCATAGAGCTTTATTAATAAACTAACGCTGGGCTTTTGAATTAACCGAAATTTACTTGCATGTTGTATTAACATTGGGCTAACCCTAGATTATTGTGAATCCATGGGTGTGTTGGAAGATGTCTGGGCGTCATTGAAAATAGGCCAATACATTTAAAAAGTTATTTTTAAAAGGTAAATAAATAAATAAATGACTGGAAAATTTTGTTTTTCAATTTTTCTTTGAACTTTTTTTTAGTTAAGGTGATTATTTTGTGAGAAAAGCTTCTGGCCAATTTTCTTTGTCAGGTCAAAGGACACCAACACACTTGATTCACACTAGAAATTAAGACTTAAATTTTTTTTACATTTATATTCTGAAGAGAACAGTAGTGGAGAAAGGGGGGTCTTGGGCCATTGGAATAATATCGATCCGGACTTAGGACGAAGTCACACGGGCTGACTTTAATAGCAAGTGAATGCTGATGTGTTATTGATTTAAAAATTTTATTGCAGATTTTCAGCTCAGGACTTAGGCGAATTTCTGAAGTTCGGGAGTTGACTTGCAAAATTTTTAGGAATTAAATATTTTTACAAATATGACTAACGGGTGAACAATTAAGAACGATTTTCATATGGACGTCAGGTTTTTGTTCAGGAAATTTTATTCAGGAAAAATAGTAGTGGCTATATGGGAAACATAGCACGTCTTTTTCATGAAGAGGGATATTCAATTAATTATTGATGTTGGAGCATTGTTGACTTAAATTACTATTGGGAAGATTTATTATCACGTACTAATAGGTGCTCGGGACTTGTGTACGTAGTCGACCCCTCAGAATGGATATGAAATTCGAACTGCTTAGTATTTTAAAATTAAATTGAGATTTAATTTTTGAGCGGTGACCGACTGGGGTAATATTGAAACGGATAAAATTTATTTCATTTTTTGGGGGGGGACAGAGGACGGGAATAGAATTTAATTGCTCGTTGACCGTGTGATTTTGAGAGCATATCATTGTGATTTTGTTATGGTATCTCCCGTGGAACTCAGGATGAGTTGGAGAAATAAATATACGCGTTGCGCTCACCGATGGTACAGCGTTCGAGAGGTGAACCCCCCCAGAGGCTACCAACCGCGTATGCTTGTTGTCGTTTTTGGAAATCGTAGAGGAGTTGAGTTTTTGTACACAAAAATGGGGTTAATTGAGGAAATTTAAATTTAAAATAGAATGGACTTTTTTATTTAAGATCTAACTAGGTTACTTTTATTAATGGAGGTTAATGAGTGATTTCTGGGTCAGAAGTTAAATCTTAAATTTATGAAATTTTTTTTTGTTTGTTTCCTTCTTTTGGGTTACGGTGATAGCCTAGGAGATAGTCAAAAATTTTACTGGACAGTCAATAACATTTTTTTTTCTCTGTTTGACAGTAATAGGTTAGAATTAGGTTGCACTTGTAGTCGCCCTCGGACAGAGGTTCCTGAGGATTGCCCACGCTGATTGAATGCCGATGGGAATCCACGATGGACGTCACTGGGATGCTCAAGAATGAGGCCTAAGTATAAATTCAAGTATCAATCATGTGTTCATTTTTATTTTTATTTCATTGGAGTTAATAGTAGACCGCAAATGATTCTGAAAAAAAAGGAAGGGGAGGGTGGCTTGACTGGTTACGCGTTGTTAGCAGGACTTTGATAACTTTATACATTAAATAAAAATAATTAAGCACAAGTATAGGAGAAAGTTTTTTTGCTACAAACAACTATCATTATTATTTTTCAATAAGTTGTTATTTCGTTGAGCTGGAAACCGAAAGTGGAGGGTTACTTTGTGTTTATAGTTGAAAAAAAAAATTCCGAGTGTCGTGCCTGCTTAGTGCAGCTGACAGCACGGTGAACTAGAGTGGAGAGGGTAAGAGTGTTTCTGGTAGGTTATATGTCAGATGGTCTTAGGGACCTGACAAACGTGAAGCTAGTGCTCATAGAAGGAGAGCGAGCCCTGCAATGATCAGGCCCTCTGCCTAGCAGCAAGTGGTAGGATGTTTTAAGTTGGGATAGGATTGGTATAGGGAATGTTGGTTGTTTTGGTTTCCATAATTTTTATTTCATACATAAACATCTTTTACAGTAAGCTAACCAGTTGAGTTGCCACCCCTGAATGAAGTCAATATTGTACTGAATGAAATACCTAGTTAGAAAGTACTATTGGGAGGGAGTTTGATTGGAAATTTGGAGATTATGTTTAGTGTTAAGTGTTGTTGTTTCTTTTAATGTGGGGATAAAAACTGGCTGGGTCGAATAGCTTGGAGATTGCCAACTTCGACCACTTGTTTTATTTTTGTGTGTGCAGGAGGAGGAGAAGAGAGTAATTTTTTTATTGTAGCCTCCTGCCTGCCCAAAGATAAATAAATCATGAGAAATAAATTTTTGGCAGCAGTTGAGATGGGTGTGAATTCGCATTGCCATAAAGTGAGATGGAGGCGATTGTCTGGTAGTGTAAATGAATTCAGGATGCCTGCCCGACTTGTCGGCAGCTCCAGTCGAGAGATTGGGGACACGTTAAGAGAGTGTGGTTGAGTTTTGGTCTCCCCTGGCGATAGGGTTGAGTTTCTGTGTCCCCTGGTGTTATTCACCCTTGCCCACAAGAGCGGCATGGTGGTGGTTGGGGCGGATGTGATGTTTAGAGTAGAGCCCCTGCTTTGAGCTGCTCTGCGCGCTTAGCTTCTCTAAGCCCCAGACATTGCTCGTGGAACAACAAGATAGTGAGTGTGTTGATCGTGATTGTTGTTCCTGGTGGAGAATGTTTCCTGTGTGTGGTTTTTCTGTCCAGGTGCACCTGAGGAGGGAATGCCGTGCTGCTCCGTGCCAGTGCCTGGGTCGCAGACAATGCAGAGGTGCTGCCCGGACATGCATGATGAGCAGATCTGCGTGGAGAGTGACGAGCCGGTGGAGAGTGACGAGCCGCTGGAGAGTGACGAGCTGTCAGAGATGTTTGGACGTCCAGGACGAGATTGTGTCCAGTAGCCTTCTCCAGAAGCTGCTGTTGACCCTGAGGAGTCGTCACGTGTAATCGATTTATCGAGATTTATAGGGGATCCCCGGCCGTGCGGTATACCGGAAGTGTGGAATAATCCGGATCTGGACGTTGCTTTATGTGCATGCTTCGATAGTTGGCCAACTTGTACAGTATCGAATTTCGGACTTCTGATATGTTTCAGATTTTTAGTTATTATATTTCTTGAGGTTCAAGAAGAGACGTATTGACGGAGCAATACCGAGCTCCCGCGTATGCAGCAGCCGCGTTGCGCTGTATGGACATACTAGCCTGAACTGTGAAAGAGGGAATTCGGTGTGGATGAACTAGTAGTGCGTTAATCATGATTTGGTACCACGAGTCTAGACAACGGAACCCAGTAATGTTTTGGACAAATCTCCGACCTCGATGGACTGTGTCAGGAATTTTGTAAACTGAACTAGAAGTTTCGATTATAAAGGTTATGTTAAGGATAACAGTTTTGTAAATTGTTTTGATAAACTGGGAAATGTTTTAGTTGTTGTACTTTAGTGGGATCTATCCCTTTGGGTTTCAGTTGAAGGCTGGTAATAACAATAATTTCCTCATTTTCTGTTTGCTTTGGCAGTATAAATTGGTCCTATTGAAGACAAGTATAGGGACGAGTCTTGTGTCCACAGGAAGGTATGCGCGCAATCCTTTTCTCCTAAAACATTATCCCTCCCCTTCTTCTTAAGCTGGACTGTGAACACTTAGGCTCAACCCAAAATAAAACTTTTTATCATTTCATTTGATTGACATGACCATGACACCGCGATGGAACATGCCTTGCTGGAGGGTGTTCCGGACCCTTCTAGCAAGACAAGGCGTTAGCACATTACCAGGCCTTCAAAACGTGTTATGATGTTAATTAGTTGTTGAAATTTTGATTTGGTGTAAAATAAGTATTTTCATGAGTTGTGATTTTTGTTGGTTGTATATGTTGTGTATTTGTGGGTCAGAACGCGCAGTCATTCAATCAGCATACTAGCTTAGTTGAGTTTGCATTGACTACTTTGAAATAATTTAATTATTTTTGTTTGTTACTTAAGTTTATAGTATACAGTTACAGTACAAGAAAACTGACGCTACCACAGCCTGGTCGGCCACCTGTAGAATGGGGTACAACCAGAGTCTCCAGTAGTGACGAGGTTATTTGTTATGTCGGTATTGTTTTTTTTTCCGATTTTTTCCATGGAACGGTGCCCGGTATGTGTTCCGGCCCTTCCTAGAAGTGTGAGCAGGTCTCACAGTAAGATATATACGGGATGAGTCAGGGGGGGACTCTGCGCAGAACCTCTACAGGTCAGGCATGGATTGCTTCAAGAGTCTTTGTTGAACAATTTTAACAGAGTTCTGTCGGGTAATGTTTAGAAGCATTTTGATAGTACATACTGATTGACTGGCTGTTCGTTTACTCGAGTGTATTTTGTAAATTGATAGCTTGTGCGTGTTTTCCTGCTAAAAACACACACAAGCTGAGTAGCCTAAGTGCTTGAAAGTTTTAGTTTATTAAGTTTGTTTTATTCATTTTAATTAGTATTTTGTCTGTAAGAAACACTTGATGGAGCCTGTTGCAAGAGAGCCTCCCCTGTGGAGCATACGTTATTGATGAGATTTTTTTTGGTTCGATTGTGCAAAGGCTGAGGTACTCCTTGTGAGTTGTCATAATTAGTTGTTTATGACGTTGGATTTTGTCTTGCGGAAGTTATCGATTATGCCGTTGATTCGTTGTTCAATTTTGCCATTCGTGTCAAACTTATTGTAGAACAAGTGTTGTAGATTGTGTATTATGTAAACTTGAGTTGGGTTAAATTTGCTTGTGTATTTTTTTAACGGTTCAAACGTTTGCCAAGGCCGTTGTAGGTGAGCCTCCCCGTGGAGCATATTTTGTTGATGAGATTTTCAACTGATTTTGTACAAATCTTGAGATAGGCTGCTATTTTTGAGTTCTCATAATTAATTGTTTATGAAGTTTAGATTTTGCATTGATTTGGTTGTGTATAAACGTTTAGATTTATGTAATAATTGTATTGTTAGATTTTATTGTAATTATTGAATTTTTGAACATGAGGGTGATGTTGTAGATCGTGTGTTACGTGATAAGTTGGGGTTGATTCACTTATTTAGCGTGTTATTTTGTTTAACAAAAATAAAGTTAAGAGAGGATTTCCAACGAGACAGAGGACATTCGCTGCCGTATCTTCCAAATTAAAATTTATTGTCAATTTGATCTTTTGCAGTAAATCAGTAATGAGCGAATATTCATTCTTTTTTTTGGACCATTTAGAGACCTGAGGCTGCCATGAGTTGAGGTTCGGTGGGTTCAAGCGAAAGTTTTCTGAGGCTGAAGATCTCTGGTCAACAGACTGTCTGTTCCAGTTTATTTGCTGTGATCTCTTGCTGGGGACAGCAAGGTCTAAGGGTGAGGGGAGTGTGACGGCCCAAAAATCCCTAGACCCATAAATAATACTCTCAGTTTGCACCACCCTAATCATAACAATTTTACCGTCACTAAATATAATATTTTAGGGCATGGTGCTTTATTTGTAGTCTAGCCATCTTGGCAAGACAGTAAGACAGTAGCCTCTTGGATAATCCCACCGATCCCGGCTCAGGCGGCGTATGGGTTATGGAATGTGCTGACGTGGTGTCTGTCATCACCAAGCTGTGCGTTGAGTTGTCGACAATGTTCAGTTTTAGTTTCATTAATGTCCGTGGTGATCCAAAGAGCGCTCCACTAATCAAGGCACCAGCGTGAAGCAGCAGTGCTCTGATTGGTTGACACTGCTTCAGCGTGCTGACGAACAATCGTCACCTCGCCCCAGTCGGTTCCGAGTCGTTGAGTTAGCGCCTGCGTCTGGCGTTGCGCCGCGGCGCCACCGCTGCGTCAATGGCGGTGGCCCGAGTTTCGGGTTATCGAGTGTCCTCTGTCCATCAGGTGTTATAGATAATTTGGTAGTGAACGATTTTACAAAACACATAATTTAAATTATTAAGTATTCAGTCCGATGCTCTAGCGGTTTTGTTTCATTTGTATTTTAATCGGTTAATTGATTGTAAAGTTTTGTATTTTTATATTTTGCCAACCTGACAAATAAATTGTGTTAGTGTGTTAAACGATTCTTGTTATTTCTTTCCCTAAGAAGACGTGCGGGGTTATAATGATGCCCCTGACAAATATGGGTGAAACAACTGTCCACCACTAGGACCAAAGAATCCGAATTGCTATTAGACGGTGAGTTTTCTACCTTTATATGTAGAAAGCATTAATGTATGCTAAAGCTATTATAAAAATTATTAGTATCAACTGGCCTTTATTTATTTTATTTTTATTTTGTGTGTTTGTACGCCAGTTGATTATTTGATATTCTATATGTAAAGTATAATCTTGCTTTTTTGGGTCTACAATAAAAAATAAAAAATAATTTTGGTACGGTAGTCTATATCTTACAACAACAACAAATGCTAACAAGCATTTAAAAAATGAGAAAAACTTCTGAAGACATTGTTGTGAATGATTCATGAACTAAAAAGCAGCTTGAGCATTAAAGTTACAAGTTTATTTATTCAATTAACATTCACTAATAAAAAGGACTTGAGGCAATAAGTTAAATTTAAAACAAAAGTACCAATTAAAAAGTGTAAAAAGTGTTTTTTTTCACCAAAGCTTATTAGACAATGTCCCCCTCGTCTGACAATTATCGTCTTAAACTTGTGTCAACATGACTCTGGTTTGATCCCTAAAATTCCCACTACAAGTTTTGAATTACTTTACCAGAAAACATTTTTGTGATAGTAACAAAATTCCAATGGTCTGTCCGGATAGTAGCTTTGGTAAGTAAACCACAGTTGTTGCGTACCATCCGTTGACGAACTCGCCCATGATGTTCGGGTTGCTGGTGAAGGCGACGGTGGGGATGGTGGCGAATGGCAGCTGCAGCGACATTACCGCGTTGAGGATGTCGTTCATGCCGCTGAGGTCCGTCATGTCGTTGTAGAACGCCACGAAGAATGTGGGCACGATAGCGACGGCGCGCGTGAACAACACTCGCTTCCACCGCTTCCATGACAGGTTCAGAAACCCCTGAACAACATTCATATTACTCACTTTTAACGGAATCTATTAATTGGGTAGTTTTAGTTACTTCCAAGTCCTATAGAATTGACTGTGCACTCATACTAGACTGCCAACCCATGTTAAAATGTTTTGACAAGATAAGCAAAGTTGATGTCTGTTATGTATTCACTATGAATTATCATAAGGTAGCTAACTGAAAAAGCGTACCTCCATACCATCTTTCAGCACTTGGTGCATTGCATTCCTTTTTAACTAATAAGTTTAACTAATTGATTAACTGCTGGTTTATAGTGCCCAGATGAATCTGACAACAATGGTTATTCAATTACGCTTGTACGGCTGGTTTGCAGTGCCCAAGCCACGAATGGACTGACACTGTTCATTGGGCCACCTAGAGTATTGCTGCAACTGATTAACTGCTGTGATTAACCTCCTCCTAGTGGCTGATATTTAATGCCCTGAATTTAGTGATATGCCTGCTGGTTCTTTGATTTTTTTATAAATGTAGTTAACTTACAGTAACTACTAAATGAAATAATGTAAAACAGACGCCCAACAGGCTCAGTATAAACTGATTGAAAAATAAAGAAATGGGATGGTTTATGTGATTCCTGCTATGATCGAAAAATGTAGCGTCAGCCTAACGGGACTGTACATGCCTGATTTTTGTTAGGCCTAGGTACACAGTCTAGTACAAGTGTTATTAGTCAATGCCAATAATATTGATATAAATTTCAGGATAGGAGAATTACTTGTCAAATGTACCACAGAACACAGGCATAACATTTCAAACAAATAGGTTCAAAATGGTGACCACCGGAGTGGTGACCCACCTCCATGGCAAACTGGCCTGCATAGCAGCCGGTCATGGTGCTGCTCTGTCCTGCCGCCAGGATGCCGATGGCCCAGATGTACATGGCCAGCTCGCCGAACTGGCAGCCGAGGAACACTCCACCTTTGAATATGTCCACGTCCACCATCTCTGTGTTGTTCTGAAAGAGAGTGTTGGTTGATCAAAGACAGAATCAGCCGATTGTGTAAACTACAAACAGGTCTAAAACTGTTTCACTCTTGTTTATAAATTCGCGAGATGTGAACTCATAATTATCTGTTTTGTAATAAAAAAAATTAGTCATTGTGCTTCAGTGCCTCAGATTTGTGATTTTATATGCCCTTGCATCCAACTATATTTCGGGCGCAGGTTGCTGCAATCATAGAGTGTGCCAGAGAAAACCTAGTGCAAGGCATCAGGGATAGGAGCATCTCCATTTTTTTCAGACAGCCAGGCAGCTCTAAGGGACCCCATTGAGTTCAGATCAAAGATTGTCTGGGAATGCTTCCCACAATATCTGCACTTGGCAGATTTAACATTGTGACACTCTGGTGGGTCCCAGGTCATTCAGGGATTCCTGGGAATGAGGCTGGTGGTTGCCCTAACGAAAGCAGCTTTGTCTTCAGAATCTACGGGCCCAGAGCCTTTCTGTGCTATCTCTCGTGAGTATGCGTGCCAGGCAGTTATGCCATGGGCGCGGGGTGAGCACCACAAGATCTGGGGCAGACTTCCTCAACTAAGGGTTAGTCATCTCATGCTTCACTAATACTAAAAATCTAAGCAAATTGCAAATTATCTTCAGGCAAGTAACAGGGCTCGTCACGGACATTTGCCTTTGAGGAAGCATCTGCTGTGCACGGGTCTCTACAATGGGGGTCTGGTATGCAGGAAGTGTGGGCAGTCAGAAAAAACTGCAGATCATTTGCTGTTTGACATTCATCATTTGCTGTACACAGAGCTGGAGGAGGCTTAAAAGGGAGTGGATTGCGGAGGAGCGCTTTCCTTCTTCCAGACCCAGACGATTTTGTTTGCAGGCTGCAGCAGTTTTTCAGGTTTCTGGACTGTCTGAAACGTAAACGGGGAGCAGGAAGCCCATGCAGCGGATGAACCTAGGTATTAGATACACTCCTGCAAATGAATGAATGCCCGTAACACACTACTATCATGAATTTTGCATCACCACACAATTATTCATTCTTTTATTGTCAAGACAGTGAACAGCCGCCACAACCTATTCAGTCAAGGATACTACAACAGCATACTGCGGCAGTTAGTTTAAGCATGTTATTGTTATATATGAAAAAATGCTTTCAAAAGTTATCTACAGTGAAAATAACATGTGCACTTAATCACTCGGAAAATTTATCATACTACGGAGCAGCTATATCGACCTGACCTTGGCCTATTTATATCTGTCCTTAGAGCCCGAATTATGTTTCATGCTAAAAAGTAATTTTTTTAAAATTAAGGTAAATATTTCAGACAAGAGTACTTAACCTAACTGCCGCAGCACAATGTAAACTAGTGGCATCTGTATAACAAACAAGTCCCAAATTGAGTTTCAAACAAAGTTATGGATGGTTACATTAAATAAGCACAATCATATCAAAGACTGCTGCTTTTAACCCTTTAGGTGTTTGTGTTTCGTTTCATGACTTTTTCCTGCAGATTGCTATGGAAAGAAATATTGTGCTTCACCTTTTATATAAAAAGTGTCAAGGAATGATACTTCACTGTCGATACCGCGGACGTAAACGGGAATATTGACGGACTCGTACTTACAAACACTGATGATTCCATTCGATTCTTTATTCGATTGAGATACAAAATAATGTCCTCTGGCACTTATGATTAGAAAATTTATTTTTGCAATTATTTTTTCTCTCCTCCCTTTCCTGGGATACCCAAACAGTTTTTGGGAGTTACAAATAACTCTGCTTATATTTCCCATACGAATAAATATAAGATCAAGCTTGCTGCTTATATTCCTAAGCAACAAAATTAATTAGGAGCTTACAGGATGTTACATAAAAAGAAAAGAATTAGCCTGGTTCAAGTCTTACCTTCATGAACGAAAACAATGTGTTGATATAACGCAAATCAATCAAAATAAATATATTGACAATGTGACCTCAAAATTACGAACAGTGAAGTATGGGGTTCCTCAAGGATCCATCCTAGGGCCCTTGCTGTTTCTCTGCTATCTTAAGGGCCTTCCTAAAGTACTTAGTGGAAGTGACAGCTCAATTTGTATGTATGCTGACGATACCAATTTAATAATTTGTGGGAAGAATAAAGAATCAATTGAAATATCATCTTATATAAATCTTGCTCTCATTAAACAGTTTTTTGAAAGTAAAAATTTATAAATTATTAATCCAATGAACAGCCAATTTTTATCTTTCTCACCAAAACAATCCAAAACCAAAGTCAATCCATTAAAGTAGAAGATGACGAGATCTTTCAAGAGAGTAAAACTAAATTTTTAGGGTTAATTATTGATGAAAATTTAAGTTGGGATGATCATGTTGAAAATATCCTAAATAAAACAGCATCAGGAATATATGCACTTAGAAGAATGGCAAAAAAATGTAATTTAACAACATTGCGAGTATTATATTTTGCATTAATAGATTCTCACATATCTTACGTCATTGGTATTTATGGGGCAACTTCCAAAAAAATTTGAACAATATTTTAAAAATACAAAAAGGCGATTAGAATAATTTTGTGGATGAAAAATAGGGACTCAGTCAAATCAAAATTTACAGAATTGGGCATTTTCACTGTGTTTTCTCAGCACGTTTTTACACAGTAAAACATGTTTATGAAAATAACATCCCCCCCCCCCATGGAATTCAGAAATCGTCAGTACAACACAAGAAATTTTTTGACCTTAGAACTGCATAGATTGGAATTAAAAAAAAATAATAATAAAAAAATTAAAACCAGATTATAGAGGACTAAAATTTTATCATTTTATTCCAAATTGTATAAAAAGAACACAAAGCCCCTCAGAATTTACAAAAAAAAAAAAAAAACTTAAAAAATTCTTGATTAATAACCCTTTATACTCATTAAAGTATTAACAAGTATTTGTAACAATGTGAATATGTATAGTAGTAGCTAATGCTACCCGATGAAAGAATTGTATTTGTAAGATGATTTTGTTTGATTTATTTTTATTTTGTTTTGTTTTTTATTTTAATAATCTGTTGACGCTATTCACTATACTTATGTACTAACTTGATGAATAAAGAGATTTATTGGTTGATTGAATTATTTAAAATTACTAAGGCTCAACTTACCGCAAAAATGTCTGCATGCTGATTGTGGCTCTCAACACAAACCTTTCTCTGTAAAAAAAACACAAAATTTCAAAATCCAAAAAGGAATTACTTTGTGATTAATTTGAGAGTTTAAAAGATAAAGTAAAAAATGTTATTGTTATATTTATATTTGTAGTGTACTACAGTACAATCAATTTACATAGAAGCAAAACTTCTTTATTTAAAATGTATAAAGATGTGGTGTACAAACTTCTGCTCAATGTATCTATAATATATACAGCCCCATGTGTAACTGACTCACTGACTGACTGACTCACTGATGATCTTAATTTCCTGAAGCGACCGTTTAAGCTAGAGACTTGAAATTTGGCATGAACATTCTTTGAGATGTTTCAATTTAAGGAAAATCATCAAACTACAAATTTTCAACTTTTAAAGTATAAAAAAATGCTAAAAAGACGAGGTGTCGGTAAGGAAGTATGTTAGTTCTTAAAGATGTCGCTTGGAGCGCTATATTAGTCGTTTAGTTCTCGCTTGTATTTAAATGATGTCTTTTAACTACACCTCTCACTGATGATGAGTCCGAATGTTCTCTCTAATATTTGAGTATTTTGCAAATCGTTTTCCTTTAAATTGTTTGTTTTGTTTTCCTTGGTTTTGTAATGGCAATGAAATTTTATTGCATTGAAAGTGGTTCCTTTCACCAAGGTGATGTCCGCTTTGATTCCTATAGCAACAACGCACAGTGTGTTGCCAATGCAGCTTGTGCGCTTGCTTGGAACTACTTACATGGTGAATTCTCTTCACCTATCATTGATGGAATTCTCATGGCAGGTGACAGTTTGTACAGAGAGTCTCGCCATGTGAATTGCATCAATAATAGGTATTTGTTTCCCGAAGATCTTGTTAGAGATATAATTATTATGGGCGAAAATATCCGCATTGCAGACATATCTTACGTATGCAATGGTCTTTATCCATTATCCGCGAATGAGTTGTCAAACTCAGTCCGTCATTTGTCAAATATTTTGGAAGGCATTTTATCTACTGATTCGATTGGGGGTTTTCTGTTTACGGGACAGATGAATACAGTAGCCTTTTGGCGTGATGATGACATGTTGTTTGTTTTTGACTCTCATGGAGTAGACGAAAAGCGTCGACACAGCTCAAACGATGGTGAAAACCGTGCACGTCTCTTTGTCTGCGACAGTTATTTATCACTCGCTTCTCTGTTACTTGCTAATTCTGCACTAGGTGGAACTGAAAGCCAGTATAATATTACTAAACTTACTTTCGAACGATCTATCGACCAGACTAATTTAACAACTCATGCAGTTCTTCAATCGGAAGACATTCCAGTTGACCACCCAGTCGTTAAAAGGGGACCAGGGCGACCAAATAAAACTAAGCGTGGGCGCCCCAAAGTTCTTTCGACCACCCGTGAAGAACAATTGCAGCAGGCAAAGAAAAGATACGTCGAGAAAAATCGTGAGAAGCGTAGGGATGCGGTCCAGAAATACAGTCAACAACACCCTGAAGTTAACAGGGCTGCTGTTGAACGGTATTCACAACGGAATCCCGATGTACACAGGACTGCTGTTGAACGATATTCACAACGGAATCCCGATGTACACAGGGCTGCTGTTGAACGCTATTCTCAACGGCATCCCGATGTAAACAGGGCTGCTGTTAGTCTCTACACTCAACAGCATCCTGAAGTACATCGGGATTCTGTGAAGCGATATGACCAGCTCCATCCCGAAGCTTCGCGTCAGAGAGTTCAGATTTTTCGATTGAAAAATCCATTAGTCAAAGAGCTTAGACATTTGCCTGCTTCACTTAGTCATATCATCAACAAACATGGTCCAATGGCCAGCTGGAATGGAGATTTATTCGATCACATTACCGCTTATAAATTAAACAAAGTTAGTCTTTGGGCGGACGATATTTACAGGTGTCCTTTATGTGGTGCAAGGTTGTTTGATGAAGAACGCGATAGAAAAAAATGGTGCTGTGGAGATGGAGCTTACAACGTCCTTCGATTGCCTCCCCTTCAAGCAGCATTCTATTCTAACCGTCTATTTCTTGAACGGGCAAGGGCTTACAACGACCTATTCGCTTTCTGTGCTCTTGAGGTGCCCGGTGGATACCGGCATCCAAGTGGTCTTGCTTTCTTCAAAATTGAAGGTCGTATGTACCATCATGTATACAATTTGTCCGCTCCGGGTCAGAAGTTCGTTACTAAGTCTCGGCATATCCAGTTAGTCAATCGTTCTCGACTGTACATAGATGACGGCGAGGAACGTAAAAATATTGCTATGGGCAGGTCTCTCGATGGCGAAGTGGTCGATGAGATTACCAGTTTCCTAGATGCCTCTAATCCATTCGTCCATGATTTTCGTCGATTAGCCAATGAGCCGTCTGTGGCAGCTCATTTGGATTTCGAACTGACCACCCGAGCGACTCATGGCCCAGTTCTTGGTGACCGACAAACGGGCGTTGAAGTCCACGCTGTCCTCAGCACAGAAGAAACAGTTAATGAGCCCAGGAAACTAACTATCTGGAAAATAGGCGATGATAGGCCAACGTCCATAGACCTGTTAAGTCCGTTGATGGAACCCTTCCAATATCCTTTGCTCTATCCGCAAGGTACATTGGGTTGGCATATTGGTCTTCTTGACAATAGCGGGAAAAAGCTCACTCAATACAACTACACACGTTGTCTTCTCCTTTCCGAACCTCGCTTCTCTCATATCGGCCGTCTTTCTCAAGCCTGGCAGGTTGAGATGTATGCGAGGTATGAGGAAGAGAAACTTCGTTTCATAAAATTTTCCCAGACCAAACCAACTTCCAATGCCATGCGGATAGGGCCATTGGATGAACTCCTTGATGTTCAACGTGGTAGTCGTACGGGTAGACAAGTCTTGGAAGACATAGCCAATGACGAAACTGTCCAGGGCGAGGGTGGGGCACAAGCTGGAAAAGTTTACCTCCCAAGTACATTTACAGGGGGTCCCAGATATATGAAAGTTCATTATGAGCACGCAATGGCTCTAGTTTGTCGTCTGGGCTCCCCCACTTTCTTTCTAACTTTTACATACAGCGCGACTTGGGAGGAAAACAAGAAAGCTTGTCCCCGCGGGGGTGGGCGCAGTGACCCTAGCACTGCTTGCAGAGTCTTCCGGATTAAACTTCTGGAACTTCTCCGAGATCTGCGAAGTGGGGCGATGTTCGGACGTGCGGTCTATTTCGTCTACGTTATCGAGATGCAGATGAGGGGCCTTCCTCATGCCCACATCGTATTCAAGATTAACGGAGACGGACCAGTCCAAGCATCCGAAATTGACTCACTAATCCGCGCAGATATTCCCTCGGAGGAAGAAGCCGGAGGCCGGCTAAGGGAGTTGGTTCTGAAACACATGGTTCACGGCCCATGTGGTACTGATCATCGAACTGACTTTCCTTGCTGGGACTCTGCGAAGGGTTACTGCACAAAGTTCTTCCCTAAGCCCTCGTGTGAAACTACACACGTTGATGAAAGAGGGTTCGTCCAATATAAACGGGATTATAATAATAAGGGCTTCATAACGTCACGTAAAAGACAAGTTGGCGTACATGACGGGTGGGTTGTACCATATAACCCGGCATTGTTGCTTAAATACGAAGCACACATTAACTTAGAGCTAGCTTCTACTCGCCGCGTAATAAAATACCTCTTCAAATATCTTATGAAGGGAGGTTCCCTACAAAACGTCACTGTGACTCCCTTCAGTAAGCAAGATGATGAGGTAGATCATTACGTGACGAAGAGAATGGTGGGTGCTAGTGACGCATGTTGGAGACTTCTGGGGTTTCCTATTTCAGTGTCTGAGCCAACCGTTGAGTGTCTCCCAGTTCACCTGGAAGGGAAACAGGTTGTATGTTTTCGACCAGACCAGCTGGAAAACGCTACTTCTAGAGCTAGCTCTAAGTTAATTGTTTACTTCGATCGTCCTCAGAACCCCGAATTTGACAATATTACTTATCAGTCTTTTTATGAAAAGTACATTGTGCACACGAAACGTCCTGCCAACGGCGAAATATTCGACCATCCCGACGGTAAACACTTTATCACAGCGCGCCAGCGTGGAGAAAAAGTGTGTCGTCTATTTTGGGTCTCTCCCAGCAGAAGTGAGCTGTACTATCTTCGTTTACTTCTAATGCTAATTCCTTGCCGTGGGTATGCTGATCTTCTTTCTCGTGGTGGAAATTGCCATACTTTCCAGGAAGTAGCTCGTAATCTCGGCCTGGTTGAGGATGAGGAAGAGTATCAGTATGCCTTGCGTGAAGCAGCCCAATTTATGGTTGGCCCTAGATTGCGTTCGTTCTTTGTGATCCTTTGCAATATGGGAGCTCCCGCTGCTCTTTTGTGGGATGTTTTCCGAGATTCACTTTGCGAAGACCACTTAGAACGGAACCCGCACGATTCGGACCTGGCAGTCAAACTCGCACTTATCGAAATTGACCGTAAACTTAGGCGTCAGGGCTCTTGTTTGGTGGATCACGGCCTCCCTGATGTTCGTGACGACACGACGGAGTTGGGGAGAGAACTCCTCATCTTCGGGGACAATCATCAGCGGTCGATTGTCGAAGAGTGGGTTCCCAAACTGTCAGAGGACCAAAAACGCGTTTTTGATTATGTGTGTTCCCTCCTCCAGAATCGTCAGGAAAACAGACAGTCCAAACTCATTTTCCTCGATGGTCCTGGTGGGTATGGGAAAACGTCGCTTATCCTCGTCATTCTCGCATATGTTCGAGGTTGCCGTCAAGTGGCTCTTGCTGTGGCCAGCTCCGGGATCGCTGCTGGAAACGTGCCGGGGGGTACAACTGCCCATAGCATGTTTAAGATTCCACTCGATCTTGGGGATGGCACCGGCTATTGGAGTGTCACCAATGGGTCTCAACGAGCAGAGCTCATCAGAGCCGCACAGCTCATAGTTTTTGATGAGGCTCCAATGGCACATAGGTTTATCTTTGAGATCATTGACCGTTCTCTGAGGGATTTAATGAACTCAAATGTGCCATTTGGAGGTAAGATCATTCTTTGCTCGGGGGACTTCCGCCAGATCGCGCCCGTCGTGGTGAAGGCTCGTACGCCATCTGACGTTGCCTGTATATCACTCCGGGCGTCGCATCTTTGGCGACACTTTCAAACATTCTCTTTGACGACACCTCATAGGACTTGTCAGTCCTCTGCCTACTCAGAGTTTCTCCTTGAGGTGGGCAACGGAACTATTCGTTCCAGCTCTTTTGGTGAGGGTAGGGATTGTCAAATACTTATCCCTTTAATTGGCATTCGACATTTTACTACCCTGCCCGATTTGATCAGTTTTGTATTTCCTCCAAATTACCTATTGGATCCGGATCTTTGTGCGCAGAGAGCGATTCTCTCAACGGTAATTGTGAATGTCAAGGAGATTAACAATATCGTCTTAAACTCCTTAGACGGGAACATTTACGAGCTGAGAAGCGCTGACTCTGCTGACAAAGAAGGCGATGATGGACTGGATGTCGATATTCAACTTCTGAACCAGGCTACTGGAAAAGGCGTCCCTGACCATGTCCTCCGTCTGAAGATTGGTTCCGTGTGCCTCGTTATGCGGAACCTAAACATCGCTGAAGGACTTGTTAACGGCACAAAAGTCATTGTGACTGCGATCAGCAACCGCTTGGTCACAGTCCGACTTCCTGGACAAAGGGAACCGATTTGTATCCCTCGAATACAATTCACTTTTCCCTTTGTCGAGGGATCGCCGTTAAAAGTTCGTCGACGTCAATTTCCGTTGATGTTGGCCTATTGTATGACAGGGCACAAGAGCCAAGGTCAAACAATGGAGTCAGTTGGTGTTGATCTTCGGACGGACTGTTTCACGCATGGTCAGTTGTACGTCTTACTCAGTAGAGTTCGACATCCAGACAACATTGCTGTTCTGGTAAATCCCGATAGGATCCGCGAAGGAGTCGCATATGCAAAGAACATTGTATATGACGAACTCCTTCGATAAATCCTTATTTGACTCAGCAGTAAGCTAGGGGGCCTGCATTATCAAAATTCCCCGTTGGATTTAGACTGTTTATGGCAGTACGATAGGGGGCCTGCCTATCAAAAGTCCCTGTTTATTTTTTTGTACATTAGTTTTAAGGTTTGTGAGCAGATCACTCCCCGGTGTGATTTTAGTTTTAAGATTTGTAAATATATCGCAGAGGCTAGGGTTGCTGCGTATCAAACTGCCCGGTGTTTATATTTATTATTGATTTGTAAATATGTACATATATGGTTCCTACGTTTCTCGGCCTCCCCGTGGCGGAACTGGATACGCCAGATTGCAACTTTAAGCGCTGGCTAACTAACAGAGAAACATTGTTACTTGAAGTACTACAATGAACTCACAACACCTGAGCTCAAAACATCTTGACCTAAACTATACTTTTAAACAAATTTCAACTCATTTTGCAACTCATAAAATACAACCTATTTCAATGAAAATTCATAACTCTTATTCCACTCCCGTTCTTTCCACAACGCCTTAATTAAAGTAATATACCACTAGAACTTTAACAAAAGCCACAACAATAACTAGAACATTTATTTAATAACTTTATTTAATAACTATTATTTCACAACTCTCAATTTCATATTTTAACAAACAGTAAAATGTTTTCTAATAGTAGGGGTCTTTCGCGGATCCACCCCGTTTTTATTATTTTCCTTTAATTTTGTTTTCATGTTATTTAATTATTGTTTTCGCTCATTGATATAAATTTTATTCGTTGTTTCTTTGATTTAAACCTTTGTAATCTATTTCCTGAAGTTTTTAATTTCTCATTTGAGTTGGGTGAGGCAGGGGATTATGTCACTTCTTCCACGATTGCAACTCCAAGAGCTGGCTAAGTAACAGAGAAACATTTATTATTGTAATTACCACTACTAATTATATTCATAGCAACAACCACAACTACATTTAAACTCTTTGTTTTAAACTTCTTTTCATTAAACACAGCAACAATCATCTTGACTTAAATTACATTTTTGTACTTACAAATATGTTTCTTTTGCCTTTTTTAGTACAACCTACTTAAATTGAAGCTGAAATATTTATTTCACTTCTTTATTCTCATGATACGTCAATTAATTCAGTCATATTCGTATAAAAAATTTTCTACAATACCGATATTGAGCATAATACCTAGATTATTTACATAGTTAATTATTATTTCACAACTATCAATAATATTTTTTAACGAATTAAGATGAATTAGGAAGGGGGTTTAAAAACCGTAGACGATTTTTAAAGCGTTTTATTATTATTGATTGTGAGTAGTGTGTATAAGACACTTTTGTTACTGTCTTGGCTGACCCGTTCTTCGGTTGGAACTAACCTGTTTAACGACTTGACTTCTTATTGATTTACGAATTTAGGGCAACCCCTAAGGGGCATGGGGCGAAGCCCCATCGAGCCGTAGGCGAGTCTAAATAACTATACACCCGCATGTGTAACTCACTCACTCACTCACAAGAATCAAAATGTTTGACCACTTCCAATTATGCTACAAACTTGAAATTCGGCATGTAGGTGGCTATTGTTCAGAAACCATCGGGAAAAATCTAAAATCCACCAATTTTCCATTTCAACAACTTAAAAAAAAAAATTAAAAGTGTAGAAAAAAAATTGAATATGTAAGGGTTTTTTATTTTCTCTGTAACTTTTGAACGAGAGTTCCTACCTCAAATCTGAGGGAAAATCGTTAGTTGGGAATTAAATGCTCTACATGTTAGGTCATATGACATTTTACTGTATCTCACTCCCTTCACCCTTAAAAAGGGGCGTACTTCCAAAATTTCAAAATTTCTTCACAAAAATTGCTATTTTATTTATTTTTATTTACCATTATTTCAAATAGATATCTGAACTTTAGTACATATAATGCCCCAATAGTAGCCTTTCTATTGTAGCATTCATTGGCCAATTTCAATCTAAGTTTAGCTAAAAGAAAATCGTAAAAACACGAAATCTTTAAAATTTTTCCATGTAAAGTGTTTGTAATTTACTTAAATCTGGTAAATATGGTGCTACATTGATAAATATTTTCCAATTATTGTACTGTATTTTAGATGGTCTACAAGTTTGGTGCCTTGACATTTTCCCGTATCTCATCCCCTTTACCCTTAAAAGTGGACGTAATTTCAAAATATTAAAATTCGTCCACAAAAAATGCACTATTTTAATAGTTTTTATTTACTATTAAGGCAAATGGATGTCTGAAATTTAGTAAATATTATGACCTCATATAGGTCTGACTATAATAGCATTCATAGGCCGATTTCAACCTAATTTTAGACCAAAAAACTCGTAATAACACGAAATCCTTAACATTTTTAACGTATAGTGTGTTTGTAATTGACTTAAATCTGGTAAATATAGTACTATATCGATGTACGTTTTCAATTATTGTATTATATTTTAGACGGTCTACACATTTGGTCCTCACACATTTTTCCATATTACACCCCCTTCACCCTTACAAGGGGCGTACTTTCAAATTTCACAATTCTTTCACAATAATTAAGTTATTTCAATATTTTTATTCACTATTGTGGCATATGAACGTCTAAAATTTAGTACATATTATAACCTTGACTAGGTCGTACTATAGTAGCAGCCATTGGCCAGTTTTAATCTAATTTCAGTCCAAAATAATTGTAAAAGCACGACATTGCAGGTCGTAACTTTTGAACGAGAGGTCCTACCTAAAATCTGAGGGAAAATTCATGGCATCAGAGCGGACAAATCAGACGCTCTATATAAGTTATTCCGGTGTAGTTTTGCTATATCTCACTCCCTTCACTCTTAAAAAGGGGCGTACTTTAGAAATTTAAAATTTTGTCTCTAAATTTGCGCTTTATAAATATTTTTTACTTACTATTATGACACATAGACGACTGAACTTGAGTATAAATTATAACCTCAACTAGGTCTTTCTATAATAGCAACCATTGGTCATTTCTAATCAAATTTTAGCAAAGAAAAATTGCAAAGAAAAAAAAGTCTTTTTTATATTGATTAATATGGTGAATATACTACTATATTGATATATGTTTTGCCAGCATAGTATTCTACTTTAGACGCCCTAAAAGTTACGTCCTTTAACATTTTGCCGTATCTCACCCCCTTCACCCTTAAAAAGGGCCGTACTTTTGAAATATCATTTTTGCGCAAAAATTTATTACTTTTTACTACGTATGTTATTATGGCACATAATAGATGCCAGATATTTTGTAAATATTGTGACTTCAAGTAGGTCTTAGTATTGTAGCAGCCAAGAATAGTTACAAACTTTGTTGCCGACCTTAGTTGTTAAATTCATTATAAGAGAGTCGGCAAAGCAGTACGTCTTTTGAAACACAGTGTAAATGTTTTTATCATGTAAAATAAATTTTAATCACTCTAACCATGTTCTTTTACCAAAATAAATATGCATATTAATAAATTCATCTAAATAAATCCAAAATACAATTAAATATATTTTTAAACAAGACAACACATCCCTTAAACCTTTTAGGTTCTCGCCTCTATTATAACAAACTGGTTCCCTCATATGCTTGAGTCGTCTACAACCTAACCCTTCCTGCTGCTTATAAAAAATCCTTCACAATGGTGTTTTGGTGTGTCAGTAGTGGTTCGTTCAGCCAAGATAATCGCGAAATATTTGGGTATAGCAGTAATGCTCAGTGCGTCGCAAACTCTGCGTGCGCCTTAGCTTGGAAGTTCATCGGGGAAGAATTTTCGTCATCGGCAATTGATGCTATTCTTATGAGTGGAGATTTACTCTACAAGTCTTTGCGAAGTAAGGATTGCACTGGTGGGGATCGACTTTTGTTCCCCGATGAACTACCAAGTGAGTTTTACGTGTCAGATCATCGTGTCGTTGTGGGTGATTTATCTTACGTCCATGATGCATTATATCCCATGGTGGTGGATGATTTCGACAGTAGTGTTCGTGAGCTTGCTAATGCTTTAGAAGTTTTGATGTCTGACAATGATATCGGTTTGGGCTTCTTGTTCACGGGATTAAACGTCTCAGTTGCTTTTTGGTGAAGTCAAAATCACCTGTATATGTTTGATCCCCATGCTGTAAATGAGGAGCGCCAACATGACTTGACAAATGAGGGTAATAATTTGGCTCGACTTTTTGCATCCAGACGACATCGTTGTCCTTGTCCGTCCCGACAGAGTCCACGACGGAGTCGCGTACGCAAAGAACATCGTGTATGACGAACTTCTTCGTTAGTCCCAGATTTGGCTTAGCAGTAGGCTAGGGGGTCTGCATTATCAAAACTTCCCCGTCGGATTTTGACTATGGCAGTACGATAAGGGGCCTGCCTTACCAAAAGTCCTTGCAGTTCAAATTTTAGTTTCGGATTTTGTGTGCGTTTGTTTAGTATTAGGTTTTGGAGCAAAGGCGAGGGGCACTGCTCAACAAACTCCCCGGTGTGGTTTTAGTTTTAGGATTTGAATTTATTTAGCAGAGGCAAGGGTAACTGCATATCAACCTGCCCGGTGTGTTTTACTTTAAGAATTTGTAAATAGTGTATATATGGTTCCTGCGTTTCTCGGCCTCCCCGTGGCGGAACTGGATACGACAGTTTGCTACATAAAGCACTGACTAACTAACAGAGAAACATACTATTGAATTTCAACACTTCAATACTAAAACTAAATATAACTACTTTTGTCATTACTACTCTTTCTCATACAACACCATAATTACAACCTCATTACTAAAAACTATACTCATCCACTTTGTCTTATTCTGTACTCAAGTTTAGAGCAGGTTTTACACACAATTCAAGCGTACTAGTACTCTCCATTCTCTGGCCTTTTTATTATAACCTATTTTTAAGAAACCATTAGATTTACTTCATTACACTTGGTACTTTCAAAACCAATTTTAGGTTAAAATTTCTTATCCTTAAAAACTATGATTACAACTGTCCAAACTCCCATTCACAAGATAAGCGACTTCAATGCTAATTATTAAAATGCCACATTCAATTCTTAATTTAAATTTTTTATTTAAACGAATTTGGGGCTACTAGCAAATTGGATTAAACCAACTAGGGGGCATGGGGGCGGAGCCCCCATCGAGCCGTAGGCGAGTTCAGTTGTATATACATTGAGAGAGTCTTGATGACTGCAGAAAGATTTATTTGCATGGATTCAGAATGTTGTCAGTAGATTGCTATCCATGGTCAATTTTAATACTTATTAAATTTTTTTTCAATGTTATTTTTATTGCTTTGTCATGATTGTAATGAATAGTTAGTTTGTTTTTGCTTAAAATGTTTTCTGGTTGTCATTCAGATCTATTGTTCATTAAATTCTCGTTCTAGTAGTGCTTGAAATATTAGGGATGGGTTGATTCCACTTTTTATCGATTCCAATCCCGATTCTCGATTCTGATTCCATCGATTCCTAACAGAGGAGGTGAGGGGGTACAAAGCTGTTAAAATTTCAATTGGACTATTTTTTGTGACCCTTTGTAATATGCTTGTTTCTTTGATAAAAAAATCTTTCAATAAATTTATTCATTTGATGTTTTTCTATTATGTTATTTGAATATTTTTTTATTACTGTAGACTCCCTCTTAACCGGCCACCTCGGCACCAGGCCTCGGCCGGATAACAATTTGGCCGGTTAAACCGATGTACCTTTAAACACGCCAACCTAAAATGTATAAAACCTAAATGCAATTATGACTTGAAACAACAACTCTCTTTTTACTCTATATAACTTACAGCAAACATCCAACACCCATGAAATCCACAACTAAACTAAACTAATAATGATTTGTTGGCTTATTTTGTCTACTGGATAGCAGGTACAAACACTTTCACTTACGGTGGCATTTATAAATTCACTTTCACTTTTATATTGTAAAGTGGTTAAATGAGCTCCAATAATGGTCTGACCTTTTCAGTGTTCCGGCCAAGCCTTTGGTCCCATAGCTAATGAAATAGTGAATTTTCTAGTGAGTTATTCAGTTTTTATTGAGACAGTAGTAGCCAAAAAATTTTATAATCAATTTGAACTGTAAACATGGTCTCAAATTAATCAATTGAAATTGATTAAAAAAAAGTTTGGATTCCCAAAAATTATTATTTTATACAATTTATTCATGTGCACCAGGTCTATTAAGATTAGACTTACCACATCGGCGTTGGTTTTGTTGAACAGGCCGTGGGCGAACACGGCCACGACGAACACATTGATCACCAGAGACACAGCGAGGGCCACGGTGCTCTCGATAAAATAGTACAAGTTGGCTTCCCTCACCCGTGACGTCTTGCTACGGTCAATGTCTCTCGACTGAAAATGACCAAAAATACTAATAGTGAATATTGTGGTTTTTATGCAACTTTTTCACCACATCTGTAGGTTACTAGAAACTTTTTTGAGAGATCTATAAGCTTTAAGGAATCAATTCAAACTTGAGCCGCTAAAAGGTCACATTGAATTTTTTATCAATTATTGTATAAATTTTCTTCCAACTAGGTCCAAGGGCAATCAATCTTATAATAGTCAATCTATATGGTCAATCTTATAACAAAACATTATGAGGAGCCATGTCCAAGCAATAGAACCCAAAATCGTATAGTTGTTTCTTCAATCTTAAACTTTAAATCTGAAACAGGAAAGCTTACATAGAATGAGAATCATTAATCATAATATATCATCAGCGTCAAAAGCATGTAAAGAGTACAGTTGAACCTGAATTAATTAATCTTCTGTAATTTAATTATCTTTAACTAACATTTTTTCTGGATACGGTTCCTTGCACATTGATCACATCATAAAAATTCAGGTCCATCTGGTTAATTAGAAATTTAGACGAGATGCAGAGAAAACTTTCACCAGTCCCTTGAAGTTTCACCACTAACAACTGTACGTAGTAGAATATTACCACATGAGATCAAATTGAGTATTGAACCATATCTGTTGATCTGCTTTCTTAAGCTTTGCCACTGTTTTACCTTCCTGCTCAAGAAAAACTAAAAATGGAACTTTTGAGCCCCTGGTGGCTACCTTGACGAGACCGGAGTGCAGGTAGAGGTTGTGAGGCATGATGACGGCTCCGATGATCCCCACAGCCTGCAGCAGAGCCCTCCGATCGCAGTCTTCGCACCACGGGATCACCAGTCCCTTTATCATCTGGGTGGCGTCAGGCTTCACCACCAAGAACTGAGACAAACAAACAACAGCTTCACCACTGTCAACTGAAACCAGAACCACGAGCATCGTCCTTACCACAGTAAGTTGTAAGTTTCATAAGGCTGAGATACTCAACGCAGTTAACTTGTAATACTGTCACAAAAGTATTGTAATACTTCTTCTATTATGGACTAAGCCTGAGACGTAAAATAAAATTAATTGATTAGGTATCATTGTGTTAAACTTAAATAGACCTCAAAATTCAAAATATGTGAACTGAAATACTTTCCACTGCTATATACAGGGGAACATTAAGAGTCTGCAGTACCTACGCCATTTCGGCATTTTGTCCCATAAGAACAATGTTAAATTTGAAACATTACTGTGAGATTGTTTTTCGTCTGAAAATTACAAACTTTGATGTCATTTTAAATGTTACCATAGTGTCTTTCATTTGACGTGGTTGAAAATCAATTAAAAAAATTGTCCACTCGAATAAAAAATAAAAAACCAATGTATATTATCAACATTTTTAAATCATGTTTTTAGATCTACACAAAATGAGTTAGGCATTTTAATGCTTTTCAAGGGTTTTTTTATTGTAAAAAAACATTTCAGTTTTCAATTCACAATTATTAACAAAAACTTAATAATTTCCATATGATATCAAATTAATAAAAACATATGTTGCCTAGATTTCTTCTTTCATATTCTGATTTGTATATTATATTCTACTATCAACACATGTTAAACCATTTTTAGGAGGTTTATTAAAAAATGTATCCACATCAAATTAACCGCCATACCATTATTGTGAACGTATTCAAGTTTCATGCGAATCGGATACAAGATTATCGAGATATAGTGTTTCAAAGACACCTATAATAATTAACATTGTTCTTATGGGACTAAAAATCAAGATGGCGGAGGTACTGCAGACTCTTAAGGAATCTGGACACTTGACTAGAATAGTTTCAAGGCACAAAATCGGCCCAGAATAAAAAAGTATTGGGACTCTCTTACGACAACCAAAATGTACACATTTAACTAAAAAAGGAATACATTTTGACTATTGCATATTGACAAAGCCATTTTTATGTTCACCAAAGCTACACATTGACAAAACATAACTAAATTTAATCAACATCATTAAATCTTGTCACGGAATTTTCCAATGAGATATTGAAGCTATCTTCATTGACATAAAAGATGGATAGGTTACCTCATAGCCGAATGATACTGCCATGACAGTGATGAGGAAGCCGAACAGACACTCGAGCTTGCGCAGCCCGTACCTGTCGAGCAGCAGGAAGGAGAACGTGTCGGTGGCCGTGATCAGCACTCCCAGCCACAGCGGGATCCTACCACACGTAGTAAAAGGGGATGATCTTTCACCCTAATTGTATTATTTTTTTTTTTTTAATGATATTAAGCAGTTTTGAGATTTAACTGATTTATTTTTTCTGCAAAAGTTTAAAAACTCTCGTTGCAACCAGTATACTCATTTCAACACCAATACAATCATGGTTACTTATTAAAATGTTTAATAATTTTTTTTTCCAGCTTTACACGCCACATTTTTTTAAGTGAATTTTTTTCAGGCCCATACACTGGAATTTTTTATCAATGAGCTATTGTGAGTTTTTTTCTTAGAGAAGAAGGTGGAGAGGGGTTCGGGTAAAATTTCCCTTTGAAGAAAATAATTCAAATAAAATAAAGTACATCACCTGGCATGAAATTTAATTAATTAATTCCATAAAATTAAAGCTACATATCACCTTACTCTTTATATTATACTTCGTATGAAAAAAATCAGACTTCTAGTAAAGCTTTTAGCTTTGTAAACATCTCTACTTACCTAAACTAATACACTAAGTCGTATATTACTTGAAATACTTTTTTGTTATATTCCAGGACAACTATTTTCACGACTATTTCCAAAAACAACTCAAAATTCAAAATATGTATGGATACATATTATTCTAAATGTAGTTCACACGGAGGAGGAAGAAAAAGGGTTCATAAAGTAATTTTACTTCCATCAAAATTTAATTCTTCCAGATCATGATCCCTGTATCCCGTAATTCACTATTATATTAATAAAAGATGTTAGCTCTCATAACGTTGTTTAAGAAACAATACCACCTTACTGACAAGATGCAATTGCAAACTTTTGAGGAGAGCCAAAAAACTTGCGAGGGATATAGGCGGTGTTGTATTACATGAAGAGGACAATATAACTCCGCCTATCTTCAATAAACACTTTAGGCTATTAATTGGGCCCTTAAAATGTTTGTTTTATAACCAAGACTATAACTAACACTATCTATGATGTTTTAAAAATCAATGGAAATCAATCAAAACGGTAAATAAGTTTCACCTTATGCAGAATGACATCTGTCTCTTGTTGACTACCATTCTAGAACTGGTGGACAAAGGCGGTGTTTTTTAGTCAGTGAGATAGGGGGTGTTAGAAGAAATACGATAGCAGCAAATTCTGTTGGATTTTCACTAAACTATGTCGCAAGGACGTATAAAATTGCATATGTTTCCATATAGATACAAAAATCTCAATTTTGCCATAAATGTCACTTAGGCGGTGTTGTTTCTTAGGCGACAAAAAAAAATTACCTTTTAACTGGCCTCCACTTTAACGGGCCTACCTTGTCACAAAAACACTTCCTTTTAACCGGTTATTTTTTAACAAAACGTCTCACAACTGGTCTTTTTTTTCCAGAAATGTGGTTTTCATATCTATCTTTCAATCCAATTTCACATCATAATGCAGTGAAAGGCATTACCTGAGGGCATTTTAGGTGAACTCCCCAGAGCAGAAGTGACCGCCACCAGAAGTAAATGTTTGTTTAACTTCTTTCAAGTAGACCACAAAAAAGAATTTTTCATTTTATTTTTATCAGTCTGTGCTTAGATGTGTTGGGTTTTTATTACACCGAAAGAAAGAAATTTAGAGTATGAGTAGGTAACTAAATTCAATAAAGTAATTGTATTTAGTGATATTTTTCATCCTATTCTGGACATAGAGAACTATAATTTAACGTTGTTATAAGATTTAATGGTTTAACTGGCCAGTTTGTGAACGGGCCACTGTCTGGTCCAAGGTGGCTGGTTAAAAGGGAGTGTACTGTAATATATGTTATTATTATATTATAAATACTCCTCGTCGCAGCAGACCTGCGTACTCAGCGAATTTCCAAATGAGTAATATTAATTTTTACCAGATAAACCTGAAAACAAAATTTCATCACTTGCTCATAAATAGGGAAATAAATGTCTATTCTCCTTATGATATATATAGGGAAAGAGCATGCAGGTATGCTGCCATGGGGAACACTAAAAGTAGGTTTTTAGCATAAGCAAAATTTATTTAGATCATATTAAGCTATATTCTAAGTTTCATCTATATCTGTCCATAAATAAACAAGTTTGCCTATTTTCCATATGATTAACATGGGAAAAGAGTATGCAGGATTGCTGCCATGATAAGCACAAAAACCAAGACTTTTTACCATTTATGGATGAATCTCAACCAAATGATGCTAAATACCAAGTTTCATCCAAAAATATTTGTTAATAAGTGAAATATTAACACATCCTTATTCTCAATAAGATTAACATTGGAGCCCCAAAATACAATGTACTGTCTTTAGACTCTTTACTTTAATATCTCAGTAACCAATGGAGATAGAGCAAAGCTTCAACATACTAAATTGTGTGTTTTTTTAGCTAAATCCAATGGTTAAAATAAAAATTTAAAATTTTTTAGAATTACATATGAAAAATGCAAAAAATCTATTTTTGGGGTACAAAACTCCCCAAAACTACCCCTTCTGGTAGGTCGATATTGAATTGAATTGAAAATAACTTTATTCATGAAGTATACATGATATACATTGAATGGCGTCATATATTAAACTGTCTATTAGAGAGGACTAATTAATAGCCCAACAGCCAATGGTATCTAGGGAACTACAGTTGAACGTGGGATCCGAACCACATTTTTGACCTCATATATACGAATTAGTCGAATTCTGAGGATGGTCTTTATGGATGAACTAGTATTCACCAGTGCAGATGTTGATCCCCACTAGGAAATATCGCATCCACAAGCCATCGCTTATAACCATCCACAATTCATCACCTAAAAGTAGCTTTTCAATGACAGACATGAATCATACGGGTTTAGATATTTTCTTGAAACACCAAGGCACTCTATGGTCCATATTTAAAATTTAGTGTGACTGAAGGGTGAGTGTCATAATTGTGATGGATCAGATGAGGTGTAGCTGAATTATCAGGATCATTAATTAGCCCAATGACCAAAGTCAAGTCAAAATATCTTTATTTATAAAGTACACATTAATGTACATTAAATGGTGTTATTTGTACAACTAAACTTTAACTTAAACCTAAGAAAAGATTTTACATATATATGTACATTTGGAACAAAGAATACACAAAACATAAATGAAAAATATAATTTTGTATATTCTTTATTGGGGGGGTGGAAAAAAATTCCTCCAGGGAATAGAGAGCTTTTTCTATAAGATAGTTTTTTAGTTTCCTTTTAAATTTAGGCATTTTGTCTTCATTTTTAATGCAATTAGGTAAATATTTTAAAAATTGTAGTCCTATGTAAGTTTTTTTTTTTTTTTCATAAAATGTTCATTTATGTTTCGAAGTGATGAATTTTTTATGTCTGGTATTGTATGGGTGGCTTTTAAAGTCAGAGATTTCTAAATTTTTTTGCAATTATGGATGTGTCTAAAATATATTATTCATAAACTGTTAAAATCCCTAGTTCTTTAAATTTGTCTTTTGCTGTTTCGTAATATCTCAATTTTGCTATGATTCTTACAGCCAAAGGTAGCAGGGTCCAGTTTTGAACCATCAAAAAGCTTCTAACTTTTCTCACAGGATCAAACCGGTAACCTTCAGATTAAAAGGCGAGTTCTATAACCACTCACCTACCCAGCTATTTTAAAAATATATATCTAAAAAAAATGGTTTGAAACACCTACCACTTATTTGAAAGCAGATAGAGAGCGATGGCCGTTCCGATGACTTCCTGCATGTCAGATCCAATGATGGCTATTTCCGTCATCAACCAGAGGAAGATGCGAGGCAGCGTGCGATACTGGCGATAGCACATCTCTGCCAGATGCAGCCCTGTCACCACACCCAGTCTGGCCGACAACCTCTGCATGACCAGTCCCAGGATAGTGGCGCTCATCAGCAGCCATAGCAGCTGAAAACAGGAGCAATGGAAGCTGTACAGAGGTTGAGTTTCATGAGTATTAGTAGATTATACGTCAAGTTCATATCTACTAGGGACGATCGAAGTTCAACCAGAGGGTATTCAAGGCAATGGCAGCAGTAAAGGTAGGTGAGTACCAGGAGCAGCGGTGGCTGTACACTACATTCAAATCAAATATATCAGAGGCAAGCATAGTTCAGCACAGGGTATCAGAGACAATGCAGCTGTAAAATGGGTGAATATCAGGATCAATGGTAACTGTACAGAGGATGAAGACTATTCATTACTCAAAAGAGGATATTGAAGGTAATACCACCAACATTAATGTTAACAACACCAAGAACTTTTTTAATATACAAGTCGTTTCCCATCGATACTCGATGGATACAGCTCCAGTCATGGTGAATGGAGTGCTAGGCATATGTTGTTAAACATGTATAATATATACTTATTTTAAATTGCTATTTTCTTCCATAACTTTACATAATTAAATAACAATTTAACAATCAAAACTTATTTTTTAATCCATCAACTATACAATTGAGTAGTTTAAAAAATAGTATAACACTGTATTATTGTTCCTTTCCATTAAAATAATAATACATTATAATCATAGATGTTTTAGGTCTGGCCATGATAAACAAAAATCTTGAGCGTTTGCTCTTCTGCTGTATTTACTTTATTACAAATACCTCGTGTGTTTAAAATCAGCTGATTGAAAGATTGTAAAATAATTAAAAGGGTTTAGAAATTTAGATTTTTGTAATATAACGAAGTCATATAACATTAAAGTAAATAAAATCCACTAATATAGACAAGTTTAGCTTTTATTTCGTACAAACTGCATGAGAATAGGTCCAGTGAAAGTCTCAGATGAACTGTCCATAGAATTGAAAAAGTTTACTATTTTTGTTATGTTAAATCTCCATAAGAAAAGTTTATTTTATATTTTATAACAATTAAAAGTAAACATTTTTTTTACCAAACTAAAACCTGCTAATATAGGACCAAAAATGTTTGTTTTGGTACAACTCCCATGTAAATCGGCCCAATAGAATTCTCAGACGAACTGTCCAAAGGTGTTTTTCACCTTACTGTTTTATAGATGTAAATATATTAAATATATACAAGCTATTAGTTTTCATACAGATTGCTTATATATTTACCAGTCAATAAAAGTCCTTTTAAGAGTCATCTTCATCTTTGGGCCAGTAGCCCATTGTTGCGCAGTCGGCAATGTTAACCTTACGGCTTTTATGCAAAATATAGTATTTTATTCCCCTGTTTCGGACACTGTTTTTCGACAGATTTTCTTTAAACTTGGTAAGTGTTTAGTTGAATAGTTATATTAGGTCCCTCATACCTCAAAATTTAGAAAATTTAACAATATTACTCTCTGTGACGTCTCAAAGTGAACTGATTTTCCTTAGTAATATTTTTAAGTTTTTAAAATTTTTGAGGTATGAGGGACCTAATATAACTATTCAACTAAACACTTACCACGTTTAAAGAAATTGGTTGAAAAACGGCGTCCGAGACATGGGAATAAAATACCATGTTTTGCATAAAAGCCGTATGGTTAACATTGCCGACTGTGCAACAATGGGCAAACAGCCCAAAGGTGAAGATGACTCTTAAGCTATTCAATACAAGATAAAATTATGAAATCATATAATCAAAATTACCTTATACTTAGCGATAGTCCCAGACTGCAGATCTGATTCTATGTTTCCGGGATCCAGGTAGGCTATACTCATTAGGAAACCCGGTCCCGTGAATGCCCATAGTTTTCTCCAGCTAAAGCTATCCTGGAATTATATAACCACTTAATGTCATCATTTAATTTTATAATGTTTCTACAAAGATTAATATACTATTTCCCAAAAAATAGCTTATGTATTTTAGGAATAAATTATGTTAAGATGATTTTCATGGTAAAAACGATTTTTTAATATTAAAATTTTATATGCACAGGAGGGCTCTTATATAGTTGATAAACTCTTAAACTCTTAGAGTTGATAAAATATTCATTAGCTTCTAATAAAATGTGTACCAGTGTCAAAACAAAATTCATTCTCTTGTCCAACATCGCTTAGCATTTCCTGGACAATGCTAATACTATCCACCACATTTTCTGATACTGTAACATGTTTCTTATTAAATCTTGCAACTGTTAGCTATTCCACAAATCGTTGAATGCGTAGTTTTCATTCAACAGTTCTCAATGTCACTACTGCCACAGTGTTTCAACTGATCTAGATCCAGAGAAAAGTTTTCGCTCTGATTGAGCAGCAGAATGGCCACACAGACCAAAAGAATCCAGATTTAACTTTACTAACGTACATTTGTATGAGTAAACCTTGAAAACAGTGAGGAATTCAGAATTTCGGCCCAACTTAGGAAGCTAAAAGATGTGTTATCACAAGCACTGCCCAATAAATGCTAAACAATTTTGGATAAATACTTAGATATGTAATATTGCTCTGCCACTTGTAGATATTTTGAAATATAGCCACTATAGCCATATTGAAATATTTTAAATGTTATACAAAACTTGGAAAAAATTATAAACTTGTTTTTGTATTGTTGACAGGATGTGGTCTGTATTTAAAAAAAATTATATATGTTAGAAAAATCTAAACCCATTATATAAAAAGGGAATAAAATTAATATAAACATAGACTGCACCAACCTAAATTTAATATAAGTTAAAATGTGCCCATTAATCATAAATCACACTGTTAAACTATGACAGTTAAAGGCTGACTGACATCAAACTAATCTTACTTCAACTTATTCACTTGGTTTAGAACAATCTACTGTAGAACAATAACTTAAATATATAAAACTTAAATATATAAAGACTGTGTTAAAAGTGTTTAAACTTTGTTTTGGAACCAAATCACACAAACACCCAATATGGCACAATGGCTTTAGTGATATTATCTCAATTATTTTCACAAGATTTATATTGAAGAAAAAATCTTGAAATTTTCTACAGTTCAAAAGGGCAGCAAAGCCAAAAACATGCTAGGCCTGCCTCAATTTTAACTTAAATAAGAATAAAAATTAACAAAAAAGGAATCAAAAAAATCTTTTTATTAAAAATCTGAAGATTTCAGCAAAATATTCTTATATCGAAAAAAAAGTATATACTTTAATTTTAAGTTACGAAACAAATATTAACAAATTAAAATCCTGCTTACTGTTTCCGATTCAGGAATTAAAATTCTGTTATCTGAGTAGTAGGCCTCGCTGTTCGGTTGCAGAGTCGTGTGTTCTGAGTTGAGGCTGTCTTTGCTGCATCTCTTTGAGTTTTCAATGTTGTCCTCCTCTTCATTGTAATCCATTGTGGGCTGAAAACCGGGCATTTTAACTAAGAAGTTTTCAAGAGCAAAAAATAAGAGTGCAATATCTAAATACCCCCCGTCGCAGCAGACCTGAGTACTCAGCGAATTTCCAAAGGTCTTGAGATTTGGTATTTTCCCCATAAACACCATAGGAATGAGTATGTAGGTTTGCTGCCATGGGATGTTGTTAGAAAATGTTAGTTTTGTTAGAAAATGTAATAGTTAGGTAAGGTAAATATCAAATTGTATCAGTATGATTAAAAATATGACACTTGACACTTTTAAATTTTTTCCCCATAAACACCATGGGGGTGAGTATGAAGGATTGCCGCCATATGGGTGTTGTAAGCAAATATCAGTTAAACCCTACCTAGTGAATGTACATACAAAATTTTATCAAGTTATTCCAATAAATAAGTGAGATACAGGGTTTTGTTAATTCCCCATTGGAATAACATAAACCTACTTTTGGATTTTCTCCGTAACCTGTTAAGCCATGTTAAAAATTCAAAATACTAACTTGTTTGTTTTTTTAAGGTCTTTTAAATGTTTTCAGTTAAAATTGTTGAATTGTAAAAACTAAGGTCCAAAAATGCCAAAACCCCATTTTTTACCCCTTTGAAACCCCATAAAACCCCGTTACCATAACCCGATTAGGCTGGTTTGCGAACTCATGAAAATAGACCTGGTCTTACACCTTCATACCAAATTTCATCAAAATCGGAGGTCCCCTTCAAAAGTTATCAGTACCACGGACACACATATATATATACAGGGTGTTTGATATGTATATACACCATTTTAATTTGATGTAGCTCACGAAATAATAATGCCAGCTGTATCCAACATATGTCAAATTAAAGACAATTTAATGAGGTTTTATGTAAACAGCTGATCATTGTTGCGGCAGTAATTCTTAACCTCAATTTTCAGTCAAAATGCCAGCCGTGTTAAGTATTGAGGATAGGGCTAGGATTGCTGCTAGATATGAAGTTTTTCGATCAGTTGTGGCTGTACAAAGATGGTGGAGACGTGTAAAAGGGATACACGAAACTTTAAATTCTAGAACTATAAAAAATTGTCATCAAAAGTTAGTGGAAAGGGGTAGTGTCTTAGACAAAAATAAATCTGGGCGACCACGTGTTTCCGTCACCGAAGAAAACATTGCGAGAGTCCGTGATGTGTTTACAAGAAGTCCAAAGAAATCAGTGCGTTGTGCCTCCAGAGAAACAGGTCTTTCTTCTTACGCAGTTCATAGAATATTAAGAAAACATATATCCTTTAAACCTTGGAAACCACAGTATGTCCATGAACTTTTTTTAGATGACTGTGATCGACGAATGGCATTTTCTGAAGAATTCATTCAGTGGTACAATGAGTGGCCTCAACTGTTTGACAACATATTATGGAGTGATGAAGCAGTGTTTCATGTCGGGGGCTTTGTTAACAAGCATAACTGTCATTACTGGGCACAACACAACCCAAAAATGAGTGTTGAAAAACTGCAGAAACGGCCTAAATTAACTGTGTGGTGTGGCTTCACTTCTTCAAACGTGGTTGGACCATTTATTCTTAGAGAGACAATGAACGGTGTAAGGTACCTGAACATGCTCCGGGAACAGGTCTGGCCAGTTATTTCTAGGTGGGAAAATGCAAAAAGCATTATTTTTATGCAGGATGGTGCCCCTCCTCATTACCATGAAGATGTTAGGAGTTGGCTTAACAGGCGTTTCAGAAACAAATGGCTCGGAAGAGGCGGACCTTATGAGTGGCCAGCTCGAAGTCCTGATCTGACCCCGTGTGACTTCTTTTTGTGGGGTTGGTCCAAAGAAGAAGTCTACCGTACTATGCCCAGAAATTTGGATGAACTAGAAAATAGAGTGCGTGAGGTGTTAACAAACATTCCGGCACACATGTTGCAGGCTGCAGTAGCGGATGTACCAAGACGACTAGAGAAATGTGCTGCAAATACTGGTGTGCATGTAGAGTTGTAATTAAATCCTGCATATCAAATGAAACCTCATTAAATTTGCTTTGTAACAATGTAAATTGCATTTCTTAACTTTTTCTATTAAAGGTTTTATTGTAAAAAAAAATTGTGTATATACATATCAAACACCCTGTATATATATATATGAAAATGAACGAACGGTATTTTTGGCCTCTGAGGACCTCAAAATGAAAATGTAACATGGTCCCGGGCTTAGGTCTTACCATGGCTACTACCGTAATAGCGTATTCCCTATAGGGAAATTCGCTAAAAGAATTTCAAAGAATTATTTTTTTCTGTTTCTTAAAGATATGTAATGCCAATAACATTAGCTCGCTTATTTCATCCAAGGTTGATCAACCCATTCAGTATGCATAAAATCTCTGCATTTTGTGAGAACCTTGACCAGATGTTCAAAGTTGAATTTAATGAGCTGATGATGTAAAGTCGACCTGCGGTTATATAGAATCATGAATTATTATCTCAATGAAAAATTGCAAATGGTCATGAATTGGACCGGCTGGGGATCAAATTGCCTCTTCACTTCTGAACATTCCGAAAGTGAGCATAAACATGTAGGACTACTGGGCTACTGCATTGATCATGAGACTTGGAAAATAGATATTAATGGTAGGCTTGATATCTAAAAACCTGGTTGAAATTATGATTAAAAGCAGAAACTGAATTATACAAACAAGTCAAAAACTAAGCATTGTTTATATTTAAGAACCTTGTATAAAACAAAACGGGTCTTATTATAACTAAGCTCTTTTTATACAAAGTTTTATGGCCGATTACCTACAAACCGTTCAAAAAGTGAAAAATAAAAATATAACTTGCTGCATAAACCCTACAAAGTTTGGGGCATATGAGGCAGTTTCCATGATGAATGACATCAATATTTGTAATAATCTTTTTAAATACTGTGAATTATTGTTTAGAGCAGTTCCTTTACACTATCATCAGGATTAAATTAGATAAATTTTTATCTAAATGTTTATGAGCAATCTTCTTTAAGAAATAATCCAATTTTATAGTACTAGTAGTAACAAGATAAAACCATAATATTCTCAACAACCATTCATTTATTAATCCAAGATTATGATACTTAATCACTCAACAACAACAACAAATAATCACCAGTAATAATAGACAAACAAATATTACTTGTTACGCATGTGTGCAGACTACCATTGTATAGTGTAACTACCAGTGAGGTTAAACTACGTGATAAACACATGTTAATCCTTTGCTCCCTGTTGATTTGCGCCATTTTACCCACGATTCCTACTGTTTCCTTGGTTACCAGTTTTAGCAATTCTGATTGGCCGCTACAAGCTTCAAAAACACACACTATACTTTTAAAACATCTGATTATTTGTTGTTTGTTTTAAAAAATACTTTGACTTTATGGTCAGTGAGTAGGCTCTTGGAGTTGGTTACTATGGAAACAACAGACAGGTATGGGTAAAATGGTCGATACCAGATGGGAAACTATAGACAAAGGACTGGTTACCAAGGAAACAGCGGAAATCATTGGTAAAATGATTCCAATCAACAGGGGGCAAATTACCCTATCTTTGTAGCACTCTATGTAGTTAAACCTTGTTGGTAACTACTAATGTGGTTAAGTTACAAATGTCAGTATTAAAGTCAAATGTGCAACATTCTTAGAATATTTCATTTGAATTTTTTAAAGTTATAATGACTTGTCCCATAAATTGTTTGATGCAAGCCTGTAAAATATGTCACCACACTATAAAAATATTTTGATGGAACAACTATCAGTATCCTTCATAGTCTTTATAACTACCCAATCTGATTTATTTCACCCTTCCAATGCTCAAAAGTATTTATAAGTTTTGATAATTGCTGGGTATTATTCATATGTTGAAGCACATAATGAAAAAACTTATGAACCCAAAAGCTCTAGATCATGGATAGGTATTTTGATCCTCGATCGTATAGAAAATCTAATAGAATCGTGAGTGTTTTGAAACAACAATCAAGATAAATGATATTAAGAGACTTTATTTAAAACACTGACACACTCTGTGGTGCGTATTTTAAGGTGAGTATGACTGAAGGGGTGTGTGATGATTGTGATGGATCAGATGAGGTGTAGCTTTGTTACTGACAAATATCAGCTGTTTCATTTGTCAGGATCATTAATTAATAGCCCAATGACCAATAGCAGCAGGGTCCAGTATCTAACCATCAAGAAGCACTAACTTTTCTCAGGATCGAACCAGCAACCTTCAGATTCAAAGGTGAGCTATTTAACCACTCAGCTACCCATCAATGTGGCGACAAGCCAATAAATCATGGCCTTAGTCCCTTTAGCTTTTTATTGGACGAGATGCAACATACCCGCAATATGCACTTTTTTAGAATTAAACAAATCACTCTGTCGTACTGAAAGAGTTAAGAGCATAAATAATTTATAGGCACCATTTGCTACAGCGTTTGTTTCACATACCTCAACACCATCCTGAAAATAGCCTTGAAAATGACATTTTATAATTGGAAATTGTTACGATGACCAAGGGCAATTTACGTGGCCACATAAAACAATATACTATTAATGAGTGCTGTGCGATATTTCAGGTGAAAATCCTGGCGTATAGATAAATTAATTTTAACGGATTGCAGCTTAGGAACATAGGGATCATAACGGATGGGAGGGTCATTACCACCAGGATGATATAATGGTTCTGTACGAGAGTATAGCATAAGCAATCGCAGTCATACCCCGAAAACGTGTTAACTCATAGATTCTGATACATGAATATGAGAAGATGCAATAACCGCCTCCGCATGCATTCCTTTCTTTCTAAAAGGAATATGTAGAGGTGCATTAACCGTTGCACCAGATTTTTCTCAAATCAAAAGAATATTTAGGATGACCACACACTATCCTGATTCGTATTTCCGTAATTGGATAATTTTTTATGTGCAATGTAGTGTTTGACCTTGTACACACACATTATCAGTTAATAAATCTGTCTTGTCATTTTCTAGTCACATCTCATACAAGGTTGAGTGTGTTCAATGCACTTAATACAAACTGGATTAGCATGATTGTGAAATGTATACTTATTCTAGAAGAGTATGCTATTCTATTATTATCTCCTCTAAAAACAATATTTTCCAACACCAGAATCATTGACTATGTACACTAACGTGAATAGACCTCTCATCCAATGCATTTAGTTTGAGGCAAATATTTGGAAGTTCGGTGGACGCCGCACCAGAGTTGCTGCCATCGATGTTATTATTCAGCTGAATTTACAGTGCTGCCAAAACATTTTACCAAAACATAAACATAACTTTCAGTTATAAAATGTTTCATCCTTGGTTTGGAAGAGTGGTAATACTGATTTATCTATCATATGTTACGTGTACTTCGATGGAAGCCGCACGAGATCCCACCACCGTCAATATGCTTCACACACGCCTATGCCTATAGAAGTCTACTCTTGTAGTGTACAAAGTCAATGTCAGAATTTATTTTCCATTTATTTGATGACAATATAATAAACTGGAGGCTTGTAGGGGCCAAAGACAATAATAAAATTAAAATAATAGCAGAGTTTCAGTAATTTACTATAAAAGTTTCCTGAAAGTACAATAGCTACTAATAACTTTACTTACTAATAACTTTTTTTTAAATAAGTTCCTATCCACACTTTTTAGATTAAGTATATCAATATTAACTTGCCTAAAAGTACAGTTAGTAATTAGTCAGAGACTTTATTTCTCATAACTGAAATAACAAAAAAAGATTAATACAGTTTTAAATGACAAAAATTATGAGTTGGGCGTATCAATAATATAAAATTCAGAGCAAGAGAATATGCTTAAAAAAGAGTGGTACTGTAAAAGACCTTTAAATAAAAACAAGGAAACGAAAATCAATGAACATTAACATTAATCAACGAAATTGAATGAATCAACATTAATCAATGAAATAACATTAATTTATAAAAAATCATGCTTAAAAAAATATTAGCTTGAGTAACTTAAACATTTAAAATGTAAAACAGAACTGCATTGTAAATTGAAATTTTATCAGTTGTTTAGTTGATAAGGTGGTAGTAAAAGTAGAACAAAAGGTAAAGCACATGCGCCGCAACTCAACTGGATCTAACAGTACTTGAACACCGGAGAATTCAAGGTTTTCATTTAATAATTTCTTAAAATCTAAGGACACTTTTTAATAATAATCCTAATAATGCAAAAAATTCTAAGTGTAAGTTTACTTCTCAAATTTTCAACCTTTAATTCCTAATTCCTCAATAGTGAAAGTGAAATTATTGTAATGTATTTTTTATTCACCTAGCCAAGTTTGCCATGTACACCTTCAGAGGTCTGCACTACAAAGAAAAAAAAACTACTGAAAGCCCTGGTTAAAATTTGATTATTAGAAGAAACTTAAAAGAATATTTATATTAAAAGGTGTTTTGTTTTCGGTATTTATTTGAAATGGAATATTTTTACCAAAATTTGTTTTCTGTTCAACTCAAAATTGCTCAGCTAGTAGTCATTCCTAAGCCGGGTTAGCCACCATAAAGCTTCTTTCGGAACATAAGTTTGCTTCCAGTAAAATATAAAAATATTTGGAAATCTGATCCTTAAAAGACTGAATCCTCTCATATAAGAATTTAACTTTAATCTCTGAACATTCGTTTGGCTTCCAAAAAGAACACGTGACCAATGAAAAAACACACATATTATTTGATTTGATAAAAAAAAGCTGGAATCAAAAAAGTTCTTTTTGGATGTAACCTAAAAGAGACTTTTGGTATTTTAAAGAGACTTACACTGCACTTCTCTTCAAAATAAAATCTTCCCCACTTCATTCACTTGGCAATTGCCTGTGTAGTTGGTTAATCTCTACTTGTATGCGTCTCTTTTATCCATGGGTGTATATAATAGCTACGATATCAGAAATTGTTTTTTCAGTCCATAAACTATACTCAATGTCGTATGACCAAATGTACATAATATACAATAACAAGACCTACACTATCGCAGTATAGTAAATTTCCATAAATACAACATTTACCTGCAATGCTCTACAAAAAATGTGTCATTTACCTTATAAAACTTAATTTTACATGGGACTAAAATGAATGAAAGTATACCACTACACTAACTATTAGCTTATACTGTGTAAATGAGATAAATATAAAAATTATAAATCATAATCACAGAATTTATATATATTTTTTTCTTTGTTAGATTTGTTCTTGTTATCTATCTTCTTAATTTAATAAGAGTTTCGTCTGTTACATCCCTTTTTCTCTTGACCTACTAAACAGATTTTTAAGATTGAGGTGTCATTTTAACCCTTTGATGACGAAAGGGACTTTTAAGCACCGCCAATTTTACCACCTTTTAATCACTGCCTTTTATTGCATATTAGCATTTTGGAGTAAAAATATGGATATCTTCTATATTTCAAAGTCATAGTGACACGCATAGCATAACTAATTACTGTTTTATGTGTGGCCTTATAAGGGCACCAACAAATTTATCACAGCACTAAATACAAATACCGCCCACAATAAGTGGCCCTTTAAAGCCATTTAACAAATCCCTTAACAAGCCTTTACAAAACATGATCATGCAAACACGTACTCACGCACAAGTTGAGTTGAATTAAATCCTATAACAAATTAACACATTGGCTACCGATTATCATGTATACGTGACTTAATGTTTTAACAAAAACCCTTTAAAATAGACCAGCGTCACGTGTACGTGTCGCTCAAACACCCTAACTAATATATTGATATTTTAATAAAATTCTAGTACAGAGGTCTACTTTTTTCTAAATTCTTGAACACAGTCTCTTGTCAGTCTGTTCATACATTTCATACGATCTATAACACAATGTCAAATTGTAATTGGCCAAGTGTAGTGCTATGTGGATAATTTCTATTATACTCTAACGTAGGTTTCAGCAGTGAAAAGGCAGCCAGATGTTTTTAATGGATAGAGATATAGTAAACAAGTTAATTGTAAAAATGTTATTGAATTTTTTTGTCTCAACACACGCCAGCTTTCAAATAATGATGTGGGATTTTTTGTTAACATTTTTGTTTCACACCAGGGTGATACTAAAATGGATTTTACATAAAATGCAAAAAAAAAAATTAATTTTCAGGCAGTTTTGATTGTAAACTAAACACTTATTTTTAACTAGCGGTTGCTTGTGATTGTTATTATTTTTCTTTGTTTTGTTGGTTGGCTACCGATGGTCGGGAATTCGGGTCGCCGGGAGTTCCCGCAGACCGAGCCTATTACTCGAAACTCTCACCATAGACCGAGTAATTGTGACCAACAGTAACCCAGAGACCAAAATTTATTTTTTGGTACTTTTATATAATTTGAAGTGTAATATAGCCTATATAATTAACCATAAAAGTTGCAATAAATATTATTTCAGTGCTATTTTTGCTTTTTTCATTGTGTTACTTATGTGTGTTGTCGGTCTGTAGTAATATTTCTAACTATGTTTGTTTGCGATAGACCGACTGTCTCACATATGTCACATGAGTTGGATGGCTGGCAAATGAATGAAAAACAGTTTTACTACATTAAAATATAAAAATGTACAAGACAATATAAAAGACAATAAAATGTACAGGACAATGTGTCACACAATAAAAACTTGGAATGAGTATTAAACAAACACAGTGAGTAGTAAAGGCAACATGTGAGCAATATTTTTGAAATAACAAAATTTTATTTAAAGAATAAAGAGTTCATACATGAAGAATGCAAACATAACTACCAGACCAGAAATTCATCACTAATTCCAACAAAAGGTCACAGAACAAGATTGTATGAATATCTCCTTATGAAGTATCACGCAAAATTATAAATTTGATCAGAACGTATTATAATTTAGAAATAAAAACATCAAAAGATTTAAAAGTACTAAAAAATTCACTCGAGAAAGAACCTTTATTCTCCATTAAAGATTTTTATGAGAAGAAGAAAAAAAAGAATCTACATTAAAAAAAAGAAGAAACGTCAAAATATGGAATTTACAGGGATAAAAGTAGTTTATGAGAACATTTTTATCATAATTTAAGTAAGAGTTAAGAGTACCTAATGCATGTATACATGTCTTCAAGGTAAATAAAATTAGAATTTGTGAGCAGGCAGGATATCCAACTTTGAAAATCTGTATAAAAAAATTGAGGTCATACCCAGAGACCAAGCGAAATGCATATGTGTCACACATTCCTATAGACTGATAAACAGGCTTTAGATCGATTTAGTGTACCGAATAGGCGCGGTAAATCATTAACACGTTGAGTGCTGAAAATCAATATTATTACGTACCAAAATTGCAGAAATATATTTTTGGTTTAATTAATAGGTGATTGCTTGTACGTTGCTAAAAAATCGTCAGAAGTTGACTAGGTGTCTATTTTCTGTCAAATTTCATGACGTCATTTCCGATACGTTAATTAACGTAGTCCGCCGGTGGTGCCGGCGATCTTCACTTATACCTGTCAGAACTCTCGCTAGAGCCGTTTTCATTATCTGAATACAAATTCTTTAACAATTTGTCATCATCACCATACTTTATGGTACAAAAACACCAAAAACAACAATAGAAAACACTGTGAACTCAATAATTTGGTATACTGCGCGCGCCCAGGGGGGTCCGGAAAATGATCATCCGCGAACCATGCAAATGGACTGCAACAATAACAATATGACCTCTCCCAGCAGCCCAGCAGTGGCTAAAGCCCACACTAAACGATAAACCAATGTTACACAATCCGGGAGTGCTACGTAGTATTACGCAGGCCACTGCACCTGAAGCTGCCCTCTTCACTCCTTAAAAAATGTCGGACCGGGAAACGAACTACGCCAAAGTGAACACATGGACTGGCACAATAGGCGGTGAGCGAATCAACCTCTCCCGGAAATGGCTAAGCTCATACTGAACCATTATGTTTCGGGCAGGAGCGATACGTAAATTAACGTGGGCCGCCGTCCGTGCCACCGTGGCACTACGTTAATTAACGTAGCCTGCACTCAACGTGTTAAAGTAAGTACGACAGGTGACGTTGAATACGGCGCTGTGCCGTCCACGGCGGTCGTCATGGCGGCCGTGGACGGCGCTGAAATAGAGGCCACGGCGCTTTGGCGGCACATTCACAATCATTTGAGGAAACTACAATGAATTATAGATTCATTTATTAGAACTATTATAATAGTTAAGTGGAACAGTTTAGAGGGTTTAAATATGCATATATGTAAATATACTATATTACAGTAGCGTCTACTTTTTTTTAACTTAGAAACAGAACTACAAGTTTTTTTGTTGACCATTTGCATAATGGAGCCACCCACAACTGAGTTCGTGAGTGACCGCTGTGCGCAATGGTGCAAACCCCCTTAAAAAGCATTCTTACAAAATAGCTATAAACGCCTTAGATTATTTTAACGGTATTATTGGTATTTTTGGCGATGCGGCCGACACGGACACAGAGCGGGACGTATAATCCACACGCCGCGAGCCGCTATGCCCACGACTGAGACTGAGGCCGAGGAATACACGACTCTGTGCCATCCACGGCGCACGGCAAAAAATCGTATCGTGTGAACGCAGTCCAACAAGACTACAAGATCACGCCACAATCATCCTACACTCATCTCTTACTTACTTATCCCTCGTCGTCCTGTAGAAAGCAGAAGACGGCATGGGGCCAGTCATCGAAGTTAAAATATTCTCCTCGGATATTACCGCTAAGGAGGGGAGGGGAGGAATTTATACATTCATCTATGGGGACAATCGTCAAAAAAGAAAAAGATGACCCTACCAATTTGTTTGTAGAAAGTCGTCCAGGGAATAAAAACATTCCCGGAACAGGAATTCGTTCAACAAGACGCAACATTTTTTTGAGTCCTAGATCTCTCTCAGAGTTTGAGGGAGTTTATTGAGTCTGATGCCCTGATGGCTTGGTTTCTGTTCAAAGATTCTGAGATTGTGTTGAACTGAGGGTCTATTGTTTCTAACTCTGGTGTTGTAGTTGTGTGTTACTGAGTAGCTAGTTTGATTAGTAATTCTTTATTGCTTCAAAAATAAAAAGTGAAGGTACAAATAACAAGTTCAAATGTTTGAATGCATCTGAGCAATGATCCCTAGGCCTAAGCCCCGATATATACCTAATAGCCCTCTTTTGGAGTTTAAAAATACATTGAAGGTGATTTCTTGATGAGAAACCCCATAAGATGATTGAATACCTCAAGTGAGCTTCGAAAAGCCCGAAGTACACTAATTTAGACAAATGCCTGTTACCAAAAACTGTGATATTTTTAAGTACAAAAAGGTTGGAGGATAAACAGGTTTTTAATTGTTCTACATGATCAGCCCATTTCAGACCACTGTCCAGCATGACTTCCAAAAATTTTATACAGTCAAGGCTAGTCAACTGCTTATCGTCTATTGAAAGTTGAGGGAAAAAGGATTGGTTTGAATTTTGATGATGTGTGGTACATGTAGGTAGTTTTGTTCGGGTCAAGAGAGAGATTTTGTTCAGAAAAATATTGGCAGAGTTGGTTGACCTCAGTCAGAGCGTCAACTTCAAGCTGTAATTTGTCAGAATTCTTAGTAATAAGTGTGGTATCGTCTGCGTATATGATCAGGTTGTCAGTCGGAAGGTGATATTTTATGTCGTTAATATATTAGGAAAAGTAGGGGCCAAAGAATCGAGCCCTGGGGCACACCTAGGGATACTTTGAGAGAATTTGAGTGATACGTGAACTTTGTTCTGTCAGGGTGATAAAAATCTATTTCTGTAATCTGTGTTCTGTTTGTCATGTATGAGGTAATCCAGTCAAGGGCAGTGTCAGTGATTCCCAGAGCCGCAGACTTCTATACCAGGATGGCGGGGTCAACGCAGTCGAAAGCCTTCGATAAATCGGCAAAGATCCGACTACGCTGCCCCCCCCCCCATCCATGGCATCGAGACAGTCCTCGATAAACTGTATGAGTGCTGTTTTGGTGGATTTCCGTTGTATAAGTCCAAATTAACGTTGGAAGAAAAGCGAGTTTGACTCCAAAAAGGTCGTTAATTAATTGAAAACAATCTTTTCCAAAATCTTTAAGACCGCTGGCAAAAGCGAAATTGGAAGGTAGTTGGAAGCTAAATACTCTGCATCATACTTGTAGATTGGTTTTATTTTTGAGGTTTTGAAAATTTGGGGAAATTTTCCAGAGTTCAAAGAGCTGTTGATGATGTGCGCCAGAGGCTTAGCGAGTTCTTCTTTGCAATATATAAGGGTTTTCATAGATATTGCATCAACACCACAGGATGTTTTACTCTTGAAACCAGAAAAAATTTAGAATGTCGGATTTATTGCAGGGCAGATAAAATTTTCAGATTTTTATGCACATCCTGAGAATTGTTTTTTATCTGTGTCTGGAAAAATACTCTGGGCATAGTGTGCAAAAAAGTCGTTGAAAAGATTGCTCACTGTTTTGGATCTTTGATAAGTTGTCCGTTATGTCTCAACATAACATTTTTTGGGGCTGCTTTGATCTTACCTCTATTTTCATTTATAATCCTCCATGCCTCACAACAGGTATTATCTGCATTTTGTATCCTATCCATGACGGATTTACTTTTTTTCCCTTTCCGCCATCTTACGGTATTCTTTCTTACAGACCTGATAAAGTTCCTTGTCTTCATAAGGTTTGGTTGTCACCCATTTACCGTAGAGGTTGGTCAGAGTTCTCTTTTTGTCAATGAGTTCAGGGGTTATAATCTTATTTTTATGGTTGATTTTATTTTTAGATTTTTTCAGGGGGCAAGATATTGAGAAGTGAAAGGCCAAGGTGTCCATAAATTTCAGTGTTTTATCATCTGTATAGGTCGCCTCAAACACAGCGTCCCAGGTTTCAGTCTTAAGTCTGGATTTGAGCTCATGTAAATTATTTTTATTTGTTGACCTAAACATGTTCTGGTTATTAGCCGTAGTTAAATTATGCTGGATTTCAGTGTTATCTGTCTTATGAAGCATAATTACTTGTGGACTATGGTCCGTTATAAAAGGTTCAATCACCATTGTTTCAACAAAAGGAAAATTAATTAAAAGTTGTCTGTCAATACAATTCTGAGAGGTTTCTGAAATTATGGTTGGTTCAAAAATTGCTATGTCAAGTCCTAGGCTAGTCAAAATATTGTGCACCTGGACGGCACAATATTGCCGTCTTATAACAAAGTTGGACCTTGGTATGAAAGGGGACATTGAAGCCCCCTCCCACAATCAAACGGTCGCAAAAACCCAAAATTGAATCTACCTATGTGCAGAAATTTTCCAGAAAAACATCAATTTCCCAGTCCGGACTGCGGTAAACTACTGAAATGTCTGTCTTTTTTATTATTTATGCTAAACTCAATTTCTGTGGCCTTGAAATGAACGTCTTCCGAATGGCTGACGCCAAAATCTAAAACCTTGATATTCTGTAGTTGGCAAGAAGTCTTCTTAAAAATCCCCACACCTCCTTTTCTTAAGTTTTCTCTACAACGATAGGTGAGTAGTTCGTAACCTGCTAGGGCAAAATTTTCTGCTTGGTAAGGTCTAAGTCCAAGTTCACTCACTAGAAAAATATCCGGAGATTCCTCCTCTAAAAGGGCTTCCGCCATAGTACGTTTTCTGTTAATGCATCCCACATTCAGGTGTTTTATTTTCAGTCCCAAACCACCTTTGCGGGTCCTATCGGGAATGGAGTCAGTGGGGCCTAGTCCACCGCCGTCTTCAGCACACCTACGCCTAAAACATTCTCTCAATATGAATGAAATATCTCTCATTCATATTCAGGCTAAAATACCCACTATTTGAGGTCCCTGTCTCAAAATAGTGATATAGTGATATAGCTAGCGAAACAGGTGATATGTCATATCAAAATAAGACTAAAACTACGGTATCAAAACTAGAGTAAAGGCTGATTTATACGCTGCCAGCTGGCATTCTAGTGGAAGTTTCCAGTCACTGGATACCAGCAACTAGCGCCGTGTAAACAGGCTTTGCAAGCCACTGAAGAGGCCAGTTAAGCCAGATTTACACGTTGCCAGTGGCTGGCATGCCATTTGAGATTTGACTGGAAAGACACTGGCAAGCAGTGACTGGAATGCCAGAAAACTGGCACTTCAACAAAGTGTCTGTTTACACGTTGCCAGCTAAACAATTTTTTTTTAACTGGAATTTTTTGGGTGTTTATTTTCTATATAATAATACAACAATCAGCTGTTAAAATACATGTCTGATTACACAATCCCACTCAACTGGCGCCAGTCTCAAAATTTTTGTTCTGGGCTAATCCAGCTACTGGCGCGACAGTGGCTAACTCGCCTCTCCAGTGACTGGCGAAGCCTGTTTACACGGCGCTAGTTGCTGGCATTAAGTGACTGGAAACCTTCACTGGAATCCCAGCTGGCAGCGTGTAAATCAGCCTTTAGCCACTGCCCCGCCAGTAGCTGGAAGCGCCAGCAGAACAAAAATTTTTTTACTCGCGCCAGTTGACTGGCATTGTGTAAACAGACATGTATTTTAGCAGCTGATTGTTATATTATTATATACTAAATAAACACCCACAATATTCCAGTAGCTGGCAACGTGTAATCAGACGCATTGTTGCAGCACCAGTTCGCTCGCATTCCAGTCACCGCTTGCCAGTGCCTTTTCAGTCAAATCTCAACTGGCATGCCAGCCACTGGCAGCGTGTAAATCAACCTTAACAAATCATACCACATTTATTAATCACTAGTATACGTGTTGCTCGAAATCGAGCAATTTATTTTAATACAATACAAATGTTACTTTTAGTTCAAAATCCATGACATCCGACCAATCCCATATTGTGAGTATCTGTAATCACCAAAACAACACGTATTTGCAGCTGATTATTAACACATGTTTAAAATGCATTATTCAATCCCAATGTTATTTAAATGGGAAATTTTGAGATTTCAATGGTGGATAGCGCCTTTATTTTCAGTCCGATTCTCATCAGTTTTTGGCGGAAACAACTACAGACCAAGCCCTATCCAACGACACCAAAAACTTGAAAATCGGTTGAAAATTGTAGGAGGAGTTCTCAAGACGAAAAAACCCTTAGCGTATTAAATAAGTATAGATTAAAATAATCTGCAATTGAATAATAATTCATTTCTAAAAGGTACTTCTTAAAATCTCTCTTAAACTTTGAAATACTGTTAATTTCTTTTAAATAATCGGGTAGACTGTTGTAAATCCTTAAACCCATGTAATGTGGAGATCTTTCATACAAGCAAAGGCGATGTCTTCTTAGATACTATCAATTATTTTTTAAGTGTGTAGGATACTGATGGGTGAATTGTTTACCACGGTTCACTTGGTAATTACTTTTTAGATTTACCATCATTTTAAAAATATAAGTAAAGGCACCGTTAATATCTCATATTTAATAAACAATGGCTTGCACAATGTTCTCTTTGTTAAAAATGATAAAATTCTTAAAAATCTCTTTTGAATTTTAAAAACTTAATCAGCATATGAAGTTGCACCCCATAATTCTATCCCATATTGCAAAATAGAGAAGAAAATTGATAGTATGCTGTAAGTTTGGTTTGTAAATCTATAATAAAGTAGAAGCCCTCTAGTCCTGCCTCACTTGGTTCGGCCGCCGGATAATCCGGCCGTGGTCGTGCGGAAATGTAATGTTTAGTCGTGGGCGTTTCCCACAACCAAAATAGACAAGAGTCAACTTGTTCCGTGTTATGTTACTAAAATATATCAGATCAATCGCTGATTTCCGGACTGTTTGGTTTCGGATGTCTTCTAAAACATTGTGTTTATGCAAGTTCTATTTTCAATCATTATCTTTTTCTGTGCATTTCACGGCCCGATCGTCAATGTTATACAGAAGTCAGGTCACTAGACAGACTCCATCGGTATTACGGTCCCATTAAAACGATAGCCTTCATTAACAGAAGACCAGTATTATTGTCCAATACACGTTGTTTCATCGCTAGCGATCGCTTGCCCGTTGTCCGATCGTCTTTTTGGCTGCATTACGTCTCACAGAACAAATCATGACTGTTACATTGTCAATACAGTAAACAGTATATTGATTGGGCAAGTATGTTACCCTTCATTGTTAAATATACCCTAATATTTCATTGTTGGAACACTCATGTAATACAAGTCTCTGTTCAACTCATTTAATAATCTGCCGGTAAATCCGGCCATTTTGAAATCCAGGCGGCAGTCCGGTACCGCGATGGCCGGATTTCAGGGCTTCTACTGTACTTCTCAGAACATACATTTGAAAGCAAACTGTATTTAATTTATTAACTAACTCAGTTAAAAACAAACATATTAGTCTTTTGAATTTTTAACTTCGCTAACAGATTAGGGAAAAAAGCCAAAAATGCATTTCCCATGTTAATCTTATGGGAAATCAACAAAACAATTTATATCTTATTTTAGTTGGTTACTCATAAAAAAATATTTAAAAAACTAACATAAGATATGATTAAAACCATTACAACAAATACATAACGCAAAGAATTAAAACCATTTATCTCGCTTATTTATTGATATAGGCTAGGCTAACTTGGTAAAATTTTGTTTGTACATTCACTAGGTAGGGTTTTTCAAACTTATTTGCTTACAAGACCCTAATGGCAGGAAACCTACATACTCATCCCTATGGGATTTATGGGGAAAATTCAAAAGTGAAATATTGATACAATTTGATTTGTAAGTTACCCATTGCATTTCCTAAAAACTAACATTTTTTTAAAACATCCCATGGCAGTACACCTACATACTCATTCCTATGATGTTTATGGGGGAAATAAGATACCTCAAATTCCTTTGGAAATTTGCTGAGTACGCTGGTCTGCTGCGACAGGGGTGTTTTATTTCCATTTTGCCTTCAATGACTGGTTTGTTTTGGTCTATCACGGGACAAATTCCAGACACGTTATTTTGTGGGATTTGTCATCTGATAGTCAAAAACATAAACGAACCTCTTTATGGAAGATTGTGAAATCTCTTAGTGGATGATCGTGAACGAGCCCACGACTTGAAATAAAAACAGCTGTTTAGAGAATTAATTTTCCTAAATGTGACCATATGTTGCAATGCAAACAAAACTGTTACTTCCATAAGAATAACATGTAGTCCATATGCTAGGGGGGGTCCTGTGTGTCATCCATTTACCAGAGTAGCACCCTGTTGAAAGTTGATCCTTAGGGTCAAGTAATCAAGAAAAACTTGGGTGCTTGACCAGAAAAGTGGTACTTTTCGAAAAACAACGCCATCTTGGATTTTTTAATTTTTAGCATTTATGACCTTTTATAATGACTTTTCAGGTTATCTGGGTATCATATTATATGTTTTTTGGGGTGCTAGACTTGTTTTTTATATTTTCAAAATCGTAAAATAGCAAATAAATGAAAATTTGTCGACTTTAAAGATGTTTTACTGGTGCAAAAATTGCATTTTCGTTATTTTGAAACCAATTTTTTAATGCTATTACATTTTACTTCAAATCTAGTTAAAGAGTTAAAAAATATTAAATAATTTGATATAATATTCAGCTATAATGCTATGTTTCTTTGTTGCCGAAAAAGCTTGAAGAACTTTTTTAAATAATACATTTTTTACAGTAATGAAAGCTTTTTACAGCACTTTTTTTAATATGTTTATCTTTTACATGCGATTTTTTAATTCTACCCTACCAATTTTGTAGGAAATTTCGGAACTCTGGAAACTCTGTAACAAAGCTCAATCGTATAACAATATTTTGCTACGAAATGAAAATAAAGGTTTATTTTTATTATTTAGGACAGTAATCTTTAATATTTGTCTAAAATTTGTGATTTGAACTCAAATAATAGAATGCTGTATTTTCAGCATCATTAGATATATTAGGTTTAGACCTTTACCTAAATACAAAGATTAAAATGATTTTTCCACTTTCTTTAACAAAAAGACTGTTTTGAGCTTTCAATCCGATACATAATTGGTAATATTAAGTTTATCATTAGGAAAATATGCTTTAATAAAATGAATACGTTTAATAAAAGTAGCTAATGACAACATGCACTTCTAAAACTACTTGTAAAAAGATATATCTAACTTTTTGAATTGTAGGCTATATGTTGTGGCACTCTGAATATGACAAGCTCATGAATTTACAATATATGCAGCAACCTAGTCCTGAGGAGTAGCACAAACAAGACTGTTTAGCACACTTTAAACAAGTACAGCCTGGCACTAGTTCATCTTTGGTTGGATAGAGAGATGTAGAAGTAATTCTTGATGGCTGCAAATAGTCGCCGTTATCCTCGTAACCAAACTGGTGAACATCAAGTAGGCCTATACTCAAGCGATCATCCAAACATGTCATGTAAATACGTGTATTATAACATACTCTCATTGTATAAAGGCGGATGGATTGAGAGGATAGTAGAAAGCCTTCCAGGGCAATGTTTTTGCCCTGAGTGTAGATATAAAGTCATTCATCGTTTTGCACTTTGTACCTTTTTTTAGAACCTGAACAAAATATTCTTCAGTAAGATTAATGTTTTTTAATATATATCTCCACTAGTGAATGTTCCAAATTTTCAAGGTAGTATGTAGGTGAACTTGAAAGTGCAGCATGTTTTGTTCCCACTTTGCTTGTGCAATCTGAACCAGTTAAAAAGTGAATGGCAGGAAGAACATGACAAAGACCGGGTGTGGTTTTATTTGCCAAAACGTGGATTGGGACTTGCCGTACTGTAGACCCTACATCCAGTTGAATCCGCAGTTCCACCAATCCCATTCTTTTAATGTACACCAGTGGTACATGAGTAAAACCAGGGCTTAAATGTCATTGGACAATACCATTATATTTTGGTATCCTGAACAGTGGCATGCTTAATATGGGGGGCATGATCCTGAGTCTGCTTCCTCAATTTCTCCAAACTGCAATTCCGTATGGTGAAAGGTTGAATTTGGTGACTGAAAGGAAATGCATTGTGATGGGTTTGAACTAGATGTAACGCTAAAAAATACATGCACATTTGGCCACAAGCTACTGCATTTTTCTAAGATGAAGGTCTTGAAACTATTTTGTAGTTTTATCTTGTTCATTCTGGAAGACCAAAATGTTTTCTTGCACTGGGATTGGTGTTCTATCAGTTATGTTATTTAGAATTACTGAACCGCTAGTGCCACGGCGTATTCGTTCAAAGCTTTTCGGTGATTTTGCAAAGTATAAGTCAAAATGAAGTTTATACGCTTAGTTGTGTCAGAAATTAAACATTATACATTTTTGTTGATGGCATCAAAGAACTTTCCAAAAGTTTTCATGCCTTTCAAATAGGTTCTTTGGGCATAAGCCATATTCGTATGTAAAACATTATGTAAGCATATTTAAACAAAGGTTCTGTAAAAAGCTTTCATGACTGTTTTTAAAAAAATTGATTATTTCAAAAAAGTTCTTCTAACTTTTTAGCTATTTAACTTGGGTTGAAGTAAAATGTAATAACATTAAAAAAATTGGTTTCAAAATAACGAAAATGCAATTTTTGCACCAGTAAAATATTGAAAAAAATCCTTAAAATCGACCAATTTCCATTTATTTGTTATTTTACGGTTTTGAAAATATAAAAAACAAGTCTAGCATCACAAAAAACCATATAAAATGATACCCAGATAACCTGAAAAGTCATTATATAAGGTCATAAATGCTAAAAATGACAAAATCCAAGATGGCGTCGTTTTTTCGAAAAGTACCACTTTTCTGGTCAAGCACCCAAGTTTTTCTTGATTACTTGACCCTAAGGATCAACTTTCAACAGGGTGCTACTCTGGTAAATTGATGACACACAGAACCCATTACAGCGGTTGGAGTAATGGTAACTTTAAGACGTGTGGGGCTGGAGAAATGTGGATAAAAAGTATCCTATATTCTTCTTGGTTTTAAGCTATACTGCCTCACCAATTTTGAGACATATTGGTTCAGCTGTTCTTGAGACATAAATACTTACACAGCAGTAGCCTGTAGATATTTTATGAAACAAATATCTTAGCTGGAATAAAATTTATTTGTGTGGCAACATTTGTTCTAGAGCAGCTTCATTGTAAGGAGGTGAAATTTACTGAAACAAATTTTCTTTACATAGAGGGTACCGGTACCAAATGAAATCAGTAGCAATATAATATATGTGTGCACACAAAATCGGTTAAAAAAGGTACAGTGATGTACTTATTCTAAGAAGCAAGCCAGCATTTGAAACTATTTCAGAGGGGGTGTTTATGGTTGCTTCTCATAAACTAAATAATTGGTAAGTTTGTAAATATAATAATAAAAGTGAATATGAAGAAATATATATAGTTATTAATATATTTCTTATTTAATATCACATTACTCATACATATCTCAGTTTAAATCTTAAGACCGACAATCCCAATATTTCCTGTAACAAAACTATCTTAATGAGGAACTAATGTTCAATTCTATCTTATCTTGACTCCATAATTACAACACTGATGACTACTATTAAAAATCACTCAATTCTGACCTCAAGTAATTAAAACAATGAGTTTACTGCATATTTGTAGGAGCTTCCAAAAAATTATCATGAACACACGTAAAAGCAGCAATAATAATTAGTTAGGACATAACAGTGCAACACATAAGGAATTAGGTCTATCACGCCAACTTTTTGAGCAGTTTTAGAATACAGTACCAGTACCTATTTATAATAAGCAGATCTAGAAATATTACAAAAAAAAGTTAATTTTAAAATAGGCCTACTTAATGATGTATTTAAAAATTTAAGATAGGTAATCTATACATATTTAAGTTTAATACGCAGCATGTTTTTTTTTTTGTTTTTGTTTTTTTTTTTTTTTTTTGTGTACAAGGAACTCCTCCTACAGTTTTTAGGCGATTTTAATGATTTTGGTGTTATTGCTCAGCGTGAAGTTGTTTCTAAACTAAACTGGTGAATTTCCATCCAAACAGAAAGGCCCTATAAGCCCTTAAAGTTTATTTTCCCAAACATTGCTTAGGAAATGAATTGATTTTAAAATTGACCAGCTGTAAAGCGTTTTCAAACACAGTACACCAGCACTATAATAATAAGTTTCAGGAGTTAGTTTCAGGAGTAATGTTAACTCCTGATTTATTAGCATCTATTCATACATAAAAAAGACGTTATGCTACTGATTAACGCAAGATACTGTACCAACTGACTGAAATGGAAAAAAATATTGAGCTACCTACAAATGTTTATTGATAAAACAACAATGTTGTTTTACTTTTTAAACTGTTTTAAAACCAAAGAAATCTACGATAATTGTGACTAATGCATAAAGTATTTAAATAATTAATTATGTTTAACTTATCATTGTAGAGTTTAATATCTATTATGCAATGAAGATCCAGAAAATTTCTCTGTTATAGGAAACGAAATGTTTTATCAGTATGATAACTAAATTGCTCGATTTCAAGCGACAGGTCCACTAGTCTTCTATATATTAGGCATAATAGGCAAGCATGTTTCTTTTCCTCCTTTTTTCTCAGCTTGTGTGCAACATAGGAGATATCCACGATTACCATTAGAAAGGTATAGTCCTGTAGATGAGCCGAATTCTATTCTAATTCACATCGGACACCAGAGCTATGCCCCACAGGCTTTCAAAGTTGCGATGTTTATCTTATGGAGAAAGAATAATTGATTGAATCATTAGACAGCTGTTGTAAAAACAACTGATAGAAAACAGGAAGAACGAATGTTTCAGTTACAAAATGTTTTTAAACTTCTTGGGTCCAGATCACCTGAAATTTTGGTAGAATTTCGGCCATTAGGCGATCTCTAGTCTGTATATTAATAGTCAAGCATGTTTTTTCCTCTTTTTTTCTCAGCTTCTGTACATCGTAATCGAAATCTCCATATCGTTAGAAAGGTATTGTGCTGTATATAAGCAGAAGTGCATTATAATTCACATCGGCGCCCAGGGCTACGCCCTACAGGCCTTCAAGGTTTCAATGTTGATCTTATGGGAGAGGAATAATTGATTGAATAATTAGACACCTGTTGTAATAAAAAAATGCTAGCAAATCAGGAAGAACAGATGTTTTAGTTATAAAACTAAATTTAATTGGCTCAAGATCAACTGAATTTTTGGCCAAATTTCGACCAGTGGGATCTCTAGTCTATATATTAACCCTTCCCGGGCTAAATTAAATGGTGGCCTGGGGCGTAATTTTTTCACACCAAAGTTCAAAACACAACGTTGTAATGTTATGTTATTATTTTCTTTAAAATAATTCATATAAAAAAATATTTTTAGTGCTGAGATAATTTTTTATACATGTTACAAGGAAAATAAAATTCAAAAAGACAGATATATCTGTCCACCACCCAGAATGATGGATTTCACCTCCTGATAGAAATTTTTGTCTAATTTCTATCAGGAGGTGATCTCTATTTTAAGTAATTCCACAAAGATGATTTATAACACTGAATTTAAAACAAAATTCAAAACTTATATACATTACTAAACTTTTATGTTTAGCTTACATATAAAACATATCTGAACACAAGAAAATAATGAGAATATCTGGAATCAGTTTTAAATTGTTCGTTTGACAAGAATAATGTGACAGTACACCTGTAATAATTTGAAATACATTAAAAATAGAAGGAGGGGTTTTAAGAAGTTAAAGAGAGTTTCCAACAGCAAAAAAAATAAACGGTATCAGTTAACTGACACATACTTTCTCCCAACAATATAAAAAAAGATGTTAAAAGCTTCAAACATTAATGTCTTGATGACTCAATCGGATAGCTACCAGCTGAGCAGCGTGAGTTTGACCCTACGCGCGTCTGTGACTTTTAACAACGTACTGCGTTTACCGCTAAACGAAAAATTGAATTTTCTCCGCAACCACTTGACATAGAGCAAATATTTAAAATACTGGATTATTTAGTTTTTTGAGCTTGATTTAATGGTGATAAGTAAAATTTATTTCAAAATAACAGCTATTTTGAAAATCCAAAAAATTGATTTTTGAAACACTTATTACGCCATAACTTTTGAACGAGCATTTTCTCGGAGATGTGGGTGGTGTCATTTTATTCACCATTTTAAGCTTAATAAACCACAAAATTTTAATCAAAATCGTTAGAGCCGTTTTTGAGAAATTTGGATTTTTCACGATTTTTGAGGGATTTTGGGGGCAAATCACCCTTAAAAATCAAAAATTCAAAAAAATGAAAAAAAAGCCTGGAATTATCATGGGTTTGGACCTACGTACCAAATTTCACCAAAATCGGACCATTGGGGCATTCTCTAGCTCTATATACATCCAGACACACACACAGACATCACTCGAAAACCACTTTTTTGGACTCAGAGGGCACCAAAACGGATAAACTTACCAACAACTCAAATTTTAAAATTTTGATGAAACCAATACTTTCTCAATATATACATTTATAGCGGGAAAGGGGGCTCCAAAATGGATATATACATCATCAAACTAATGCGAAGTGTTTTACGAAAACAATACTTTCTCCATATACTATGGTATAGGGGGAGAAAGTAAAAATGATAATAATTTTGAATCATTATAATTTTTTTGACTTTTTTACTCTTTGACTTTTATGAAGGCTTTAGTGAACCTTGCCACGATAACTAAGTATCCTTGTAAACAATAAATGTTGAAGATAAGGAAATTAATTAACAGGCATTCAAGAAAACTGTTTAGGGAGGAGAAAATAAAAAGCACCGTAGTAAGTACTGGTACTCCTGTTTGTTGATTTTCAAGTAGTTACTCTGGGGTGATAAAAGTCATAGGGTAGTACCGATATTTATTCATTTAATCAACAGACTATAGTGGTTACTTCAGACTGTAGTGTATTCTCTCTCTACTAAAACTTAATAAAAGCTCACTGCTACTCTCCTACGGTAGTAAATGCTACAAATTTTTGGAGTCTAGTGATAGAGTGACTAAGTTAACGCTTCAATAGCTCTTTATTAGTCTCTAAGCATCAGGTACAGAGCAAGCAACTTCGTCAAACTATAATCTAAACTTACTGCTAAAAATCTGTCAACGAATATAAAATAATAAACAAACTGAACAGATGTTACCTACCTCTAAAATTACAAAAATCATTCGCTCCGTAAAATAATTTTTTGTCAAAAACGTATAGTAAACTTTTGAAACATTTCAAGAGCAAATTCCTAAAGACAACAGGCAACTTGTTTAACATTTTAACCTCCAAAAATACATGTGGCTATTTGATCATTTTTGCAGCCCTGACTTATGATTGATAGAATTTGACATTTTCTTGTTAGCAGCTTTCTGAGCAGAGAAAACACACTGCAGGTAGTTTGGACATTATGTGAAGAGTGTGGGGTTCCCATGATAACTTTGCATCCAGAAAAATACTCAATAAGCATACAGGATTATGTTGCTCAACACTGGATTTAGATTCTCAAACTGGAGACTAGTGTTTCGGTTTTACTTTTATTCATTTAAAAGACGTTAGCTTCTAATAATTTGGCACAATCACCAATGCCTTTACTAATATCACCTTAAACCACCTCTACAAATTTACCAGATAAAAAAAGTGTCATCTGCATACAAAATCATGGGATATTTTGAGTGGCATTTTTTTAGACAGATCATTGATATAAAATGAATTATACAGGTCCTAAAACAGAACCATGGGGAATCCGAGCAAAAGCTTATTTTGTGTAGCTTCAGAGATGTAATATCTGAATAGGAATATTTAATAACAAGGATGGTTCCACAAAGGAAGGTCTCGGAAAAATATGAATGGCGGTTCTTTATTCCATTGACACTTTTATCCAAAAACTTTTGAAGAAGAACTTTGTACAGTAAGGCTCTTTATTCAATGGCTAATAGGCTAAATTATTTATGATTTATTTGTGAAGGTTTTCAAAAGAAAATTAATCAGTAGAGAAAAGCTTAGGTCTATTTGTTTTGACAATATGTTGCTGAAATTTGATAGCCTCTCAATTTTGCTAGTTAATACCTACGGAATAATCATGAGGAGGACCTTCAACTCTATTTAATTGTAAGTTAATGGTAAAAAATTCTTTTCTATATGATTGGTTTTGCAGTTTTTAAAATAAATTTATAGAACCTAAAACATATGGTCGTGTATAGCTTGTGATTTGTTATGATAAATACCTAGTGGGGAGGTAAAAAAAAAGGATTCATCCAAAGTCCCTGTAAAATAATTGGATAGGCCTGTTTAAAAATCTGCTATATTCTTAACTTTTTATTCTTTGATAACGTTATTGGCTACATTAGATAAAATTTGTATTTGTTTTTGTTATATTTCAGTTACTTATTTGCAATCTAGACTAGGTATAGGCCTAATTGTTTAATTGTCAAAAGGTATTTTTAATTATCTTAGAACAAAACTAAATCAGGTGTACAATCATAATACTGCATGATAATAGTCATGATAATGCATTCATTTTATAAGTTCAACCCGGGTTGTTATGTACAGTAAATTATATCTATATTACCGTATTTATATTATTTATTTTTACTATTTATATTTGCTTGTCTAAGTATTCAATTAATGGTAATCTTACCTCCGTCAATCATCCAACAATAAAAGGTTATATTCTCCTACGAAGCTGACATATGTAGCTGACATACGTTTCGTGGTTATTACAACATTTTCAAAGCATTCGTAGTCGTCAAAAGTTAAAATTAAACAACACAAAAACGAACATTGAGAACGAATATGTAGGTTTCCTGCACATATTCAGCACAAACAATACATTCAACGTCATATCACCCTTATTCCCATAAAGTTGCTACTTTTAATTCAATGGTACACAGACTTTTGACGGTCCCTTTGAGCCCTGAAAACTATGAGAAAGAATATAAAACAATGAAATACGTCGCACATTTTAATAATTACAAGGGTAGCCTCGTAGACAGACTAATAATTAAAAAACATAAAAACAAAAATGAAAGACCCGACAATAACGACAGTCAACAACAGAAGTACATTTGTGTGGAATTTTCTCATACATTGAAAAATGGCCCAAGTAAAGAATTAAAGAAAAATGGTATTGAATTGGCCTTCAGAACCACAAACCGTACAAGGAACACCCTTTAGGTCTAAGAATGAAATGAACATTGATAAACTAGACACGACAGGTGTATACAAAATTAAATGTCCAGACTGTCCTAGCCCACACGTGGGGCAAACGGGGCGGAGTTTTAGAACCCGTTACAATGAACACCGAGCCATAATAAACAAACATCTTCTTTTGTCCAACACGTACTTGACTACAATTACTCAATGAGCACAATCGATGACGGTTTGTAAGTATTAGGTAGGCCTACATGTATGCGGTAAAGGTAGCAAATTAAATACGCTGAAGGAATTAGAAATTTACAAAATGTTTCAAGACAATGAAATAAATAAGCAGCATATCCTCAATGAAAAACTGCAATTCAGGTCCCAATCGATTTTTAATGTCCCGCTACATTCACGGAAGTTATCACCTAGTCACCTTTGCTCTACCGATAACCCCAGAACAAGGTAGTGAAGTGACCTAAAGGCGCCACAGTCTGCTACCCGCGCCAGGACAGTCCGTGTCGCTATGATAGGCTTATCAATTCATGTGGTAACTGTTCGTATGCGTGTGTGTCTAAATGTTCGTTTATGTGTTGTGTAATTTTAATTTTTGAAAACTACGAATGCTTTGAAAATGTTGTAATAACAACGAGACATATGTCAGCTACGTAGGAGAATATAACCTTTTATTGTTGGATGATTGACGGAGGTAAGATTACCATTAATTGGTTGTTCAAACATCCAGGGGCCACAAAATGGATTTTAATTATCTATGTACCGGTATTCACTCTATCAACATTAATAATGGTCTCAATTCCTAATCACTTTTCATACTCTATTTCAACTATTGTGCATTATTTATTTAAAGCTTTAAAGCACGACATGAACCCCATATGTGTTTTAAGTTAAGGTTGCTTGTGGTACTATGAATATCTACATTATATATCTACATTACGGGAGCGGCAGCTCAGTGGTAGAGCTCTGGCCTCACAAGTCAGCGGTCCCCGGTTCGATCCCGGGCAACGACATTACACGCACAAACATGAGCGGTCACCTCTAGCTAGCCTATGTGACTCAATGCCGTGACCGTACCTTGCTGTCTTTAGATCACCGCACAGGCCCATTGGCCCATAGTGACGGGCAGTGGAGGTTTTTTTTTAAGAAGAAGAAGAAGTACATTTATATTTTATCTATTATTAATACCAGTTAATGTTGTTTATTTATTCAAGCCGATTGACAATCTGAAAAATTGCATAGGCTACTTATAGCTAAAGAACAACAACAATTTAGAACTTTTATGTAAAAATCTTCCCACATATTTTATATCTTCTACCTCCTTATATTTTTTACTGTAAATTCGGCGAAACTTCGTTATCCGTCTCCACCATTATTATCGATGTGGAAATTTCGATATTGCGATAATATTGCTATTATATCGATGATACAATTACACGATACGATTACGATTTTATCACCTGATTTAGTTCCTCGTTCTAATAAACTTAACTTATAATGAAATAAACCTTTTGACAATAAAACAAATACCGTATATATTAAAACAAGTAACTGAAAATAACAACAAGAGAAAAAGTAAAAATTTTAGCTAATGTAACATGTAACAAAGAACAATACAAAATAAACTAACCAAGTTTGTTGTGTAGCTGTATCTAAATTCAAATTGGTAGTATTCCGGGCGCCTCACCGGGTTTACCGGTGACTAATTTGTCGTCTGCTAAACAATGCAAATGCCTTGTAAGCAGACGACATAGCAGACGAAGTTACCGTTTTGGTGACCCTGGTGAGGCGCCCGGAATACTCTCATTGTGAGAAGACGCAGCAGACTTTGTTAGATCTAAAATGGCATCACACAAATGATGCCAAATACAAATCAGAAAGGGGTTTTTTTGCTATTGTATTGAGGGAATATGCATTTTAAATGTTTCCAAACACCATTGATTTTGTTGTGATAAACATCGCTGTAAATTAAAGTGACGGAGGTTTACGGTTACACTGTTAGGTTAGATTATTATTATGATACATATCTTTCCTCAGTATCGTTGTTGATTCGATTGTTTTCATCGCTCAATTTCAATCGCAATATCGAAATTTCCACATCGATAATAACGGTGGAGACGGATAACGAAGTTTCGCCGTAAATTCTTATATTTCATCTGTAAGATATTCTTCCACACTATAGTAACATTTTTCTTGAAGTTTGTGTAACTGTGTTATCGATAAAATAGCGCTATTATCGCAAAATCGAAATTTCAACCATCAATAACAATGGAGAAGGATAACAAACTTTTTCCAAAGGTCTACCATTTATAGATAACGTTATATACACAGGCCTACTCTATTTTAAAGTTATGAACTGTAAAACAATTTTTTTTTAGCTCAACTTAAATGGGTTGTCAAATGCAGGTGTATGCCTGAATGAGGGTTGTTACATAACTAACTGTTGTTTTTTTGACTACAGTAGGCTAATATTAAGCCTTATTAAACGCATATACTTTTCTAGATAAATAATTAGGGTTGTAAAACTAATCTAACAAACCTAGGCACAATACAAAACACAAGTTTAAATTTTATTACAAGACTTACCAGCAAAATGTACTGTCCTGGTGTCATCATTCAATAAACAAATTAAGGGTTTTAAGAGGGTCAAACATTACTGATACTTGAAATTGCAATTCAATCTAAATTTTTGACTGACAGTTTTAGTGTTATCACCATACAATTTCGTACAGGCATGAAATACTGTGTTATTTATTACAGATATCAAGAGGTTAGATCCAAGAACCCAAACAGCCAAAGGTTAAGAGTTTCACCCATTATCCATGATCGTGCAGATAACTGTTCATAATTACCTAGAGAAGAATTCAATTTAAAAGTATTCGTTTAAAATTATCACTTTAAACTCGAGACGTACACACATAATCTAACTGAATATTAGACGCAAAGTATGTAATGACAAAACACGACTTGACATCAAGACTAGAGCCAGCAGCACCAGCACCAGTGCTGCCTTCTCAGCTCAGCTGATGTTGACGGTAGCCTCAACAACTAACTTCAGAGTTAACAATCACACCTACCTGAGTCAAATCAGCTGTCAAGGTAAAATGAAGTGCCAACGTTCAAAAATAAATTATACCAGACTTTCAAGAATGTCTAAATATCTTATACTCTTATAGTTCAGTTTTTAAAATCTTCGGAAAGAAAAATCTAAAGTTCTAATTGACCGATTTCATTGATTATTGGGTTTATGAAAATCTATCTCCCTGTAGATGTGCAAATAACTATGAAACTTTGTTTTTGTTAGGATTTATGGTGAAAAAATAAATAAAAATCGTGTTTTCCATAAGAAATACAAACGGGATTTTTCATATTTTTGGCAAATTTTATCTGCATTCATTGAGTATATTCAAGAAATGCATTCTTCTAGTTAGTAAGAACCCAGTCAGCACAAAATGTGAAAATCACGTTTTTTTCACGTGAAAAATGTAAAAATTATGTAAAAGTTAAAAGAAGAATATTTTTTCACGTGAAAATTACGTGAAAAATGTAAATGTGGAAAAAGGTGAAAATGAGAATATTTTTTCACATCAAAATTACGTGAAAAATGTGAACGTGAAAAGGTGAAAAGAAGAATATTTTTTCACGTCAAAATTACGTTAAAAATGTAAATGTTAAAAACTGATGAAAAATATATAGTATCATTTTTATGTGAAAATTATGTGAAAAATGTCAAATTAGAAAAAAGGTGAATAATAGAATATTTCGCAGGTACAAATTATGTGGCAAAATTTAAATCTAAAAAAAAAAAAAATGGGTACTAGAGAGTAGGTATTTTTGCATTTAAAGATTTATGTAAAAAATTAATCAAAAAATTGATATTCAAATTTTATTTTACTTTTTGGTTATTGATAATTTTATTTGACTGTCAAAATATCAGATTTACTTATGTAGAGATATTGTCTAATTATAGCTTTCGAAATAACAATTTGAATCTAAATTTGTGGTATCAACAGTTTATAATTATTTTTTAGCCTTTACATTATTAAAACAGTACGTAATTTCATGCGCTGTTATACTAATTTTAATAACACGTTAAATATTTAATATGCAATAGTAAATAAACAGTATTTACAAAAGATTTAAAAATAATTAGATTAACAAACACATAGTTATTTCAAATTGGGCCAGAGTTTTAATTTTGACTACTTGCTCAAAGTACAAGGAAGCTCGAGTATTAAATGTATAAATATTAATTTGAATCAACCTCAGGTACAGCTGAAGTGGCTAAGAGGTAAGGCGCTAGGAAACTGACTGAAAGATAGATGGTTCAAATCATGGTCTGGGTGGAAAACTTTTTATAGACTTTATTTACATTTTTTAAATGTATTGGTTAGAAAAAAGCATTCATTTACAAATTTTTTTGAAAAATTTGTAAAATATTTAGTAAAACATAAGTTAAAAAGGTAAAAATAAAGTGGAAAAAAACGTAATTTTCACGTCTTTTTTCACGTTTTTTCACGTGAAATTTTGTGACCTCTTCACGACATTTTCATGTGAAAAAACGTGAAATTTACATCTTTTTTACGTAATAATAACGTGACAAATGTAAAAAGAAAACGTGAATTTCATGTGATTTTTACGTTTTTTGCTATTTGGGGAATTCTATCCTCTTTCAGAATAGCACCATCCACTTTAGTCGATTTCCTCACCGTTTAAAAGTTATTTGCAAAAAAAATCCAAGCAAAATCCTAATTTATAATGTTGAGAAAATACTCAATTAGAGATATTTTGATTAAACTTTGTACAACTAAATCTACAGTTTTACAGGACCAATTTAACTAATTAATGACACATTGGAAAGCTTCATCTATGTAGATGAGCAAATTATTGTGAAAGTTAATTTTTTTCAAGATTTATCGTAAAAAAGTAAAACATGTTTTTTTATAAGAAATACGTTTAATAAGGCTTTCAGAATTTTTAATATTGATGTTCAAGTTTTGGCTGTCTGTTTTTATAGAAACTTTTGATGACGATTTTGTGAATATTATCTAGATTCTAGAGATTATAACTGAAGGAAGAATGTTTAACAATTTGACAAACGAGAACAATAACTTTTTCCCTGATCACCTGCCACCATAAGAAATGCAATGATTTTTTTCTCCCTACTTGCTCCAAAGAAATACAAAACCTTACAAACGGTCTGAACAGTAATAAAGCAGCAGGAACTTGTCTGCAGAATTACTTGAAAATCTAAACCCCTTCATTTCCCTGGTATTGAAGCACATTTTTAACCTCATAGCCTCAATGAAGGTATCTTCCCAGTTAAAGAGAGAAGTAGTTGTTCCAATTTTTATAAAAGGTAGCAGGATGCTAACAAATAACTATCGTCCAATATCCTTAATACCCATAATATCAAAGCTACTCTAGCCTATACTTTTTTGAAAGTAATAATGCCTCAGGTGTAAACAATACGAATTCGTGCAGGGGAAAAAGGACGGAGGATGCATTAAATAAAGTTTTAGTTATCTGTTTTAGTTCTCAAGCTATGAACAGTTTTTACAAAACATTAAATTTTTGTTAATACCTTGCTTTCTTCAATTTTGTTTTAACGCCGACTTTTTATGATCAGATATCACAGTTTGGTAATTGCTAATATATTTTTGCGAATTTCCTTATAGGGAATACGCTATTACGGTAGTAGCTATATGGTAAGACCTAAGCCCGGGACCACTTTACTTTTTCATTTTGAGGTCCCCAGAAGCCAAAAACACCGTTCGTTCATTTTCATATATATGTATATATATATATATATATATATATATATATATATATATATATATATATATATATGTGTGTGTGTGTGTGTGTGTGTGTCCGTGGTACCGATAACTTTTGAAGCGGACCTCCGATTTTTATCAAATTTGGTATGAAGGTGTAAGACCAGGTCTATTTTCATGAGTTCGCAAACCAGCATTGTCAGGTTATGGGAACGGGGTTTTATGGGGTTTCAAAGGGGTCAAAATTGGGTTTTCGGCATTTTTGGACCTCAATTTTCAAAATTAATGAGTTTTAACTAAAACCAATCAAAAGAGCTTAAAAAAAACAAATAATTTAGTATTTTAAATTTTTAACTTAGCTTAAATGGTTACGGAGAAAATCCAAAAATGTGTTTTCCATGTTATTCTTATGGGAAATCAAGAAAACCCTATATCTTACCTATTTATTGACATAACTTAATCACATTTGGTATGTACATTATCTAGATAGGGTTTAACTTATACTTGCTTACAAAACCCGTATGGCGGCAAACCTACATACTCACCCCCATGGGGTTTATGGGGAAAATAAAAAATTGTCAGAGCTGGATACAATTTTGTGTTTACATTCACCAATTATTGATTAACTTAGATTTTCTAACAACATCACATTGCAGCAAACCTACATACTCGATCCTATGGTGTTTTTATGGGGAAAGTAAATAATCTGAAATTCCATTGGAAATTCGCTGAGTACGCAGGTCTGCTGCGACGGGGGTATTTACTTTTATGACTTTGTGACATCCATCTACAGAATCCATCCAGAAATATTATTGAAGCCGTTTGTGTGTTAAGCATAGAATCTATACTTATTTAATACGCTAAGGGTTTTTTTGTCTTGAGAACTCCTCCTACAGTTTTCAACCGATTTTCAAGTTTTTGGTGTCGTTGGATAGGGCTTGGTCTGTAGTTGTTTCCGCCAAAAACTGATGAGAATCGGACTGAAAATAAAGGCACTATCCACCATTGAAATAAAAAAATTTCCTATTTAAATAACATTGGGATTGAATAAAGCATTTTAAACATATGTTAATAATCAGCTGTAAATACGTGTAGTGTTTTTGGTAATTACCTACAGATATTCACAATATTGGATTGGTCGGATGTCATTGATTTAGAGCTAAAGTGACATTTTTACTATATTAAAATAAATTGCTCGATTTCGAGCAACACATATACTAGTTAGTTAAAAATCGTTTGTCTCAACACAAGATTTACATTAAAATTAAGTATCTCAATCCAATACGGCGTTCTGGAAGATGGACTTCAGTAATAACGTAGTAAAAAGTAATAACGTAGTAAAAAGTATTTGTATATTTGTATACAAAGTATATTTGTAAAAAGTATCACCAAACTGTGATAACTAATCGTAATAAACGGTATCAGTTAACTGACACATACTTTCTCCCAACAATATAAAAAAAGATGTTAAAAGCTTCAAACATTAATGTCTTGATGACTCAGTCGGATAGCTACCAGCTGAGCGAGCAGCGTGATTGGTGAGTTTGACCCTACGCGCGTCTGTGACTTTTAACAACGTACTGCGTTTACCGCTAAACGAAAAATTGAATTTTATCCGCAACCACTTGACATAGAACAAAAATTTAAAATACTGAATTATTTAGTTTTTTGAGCTTAATTTAATGGTGATAAGTAAAATTTATTTCAAAATAACGGCTATTTTGAAAATTTAAAAAATAGATTTTTGAAACACTTACTACGCCATAACTTTTGAACGAGCATTTTCTCGGAGATGCGGGTGGTGCCATTTTATTCACCATTTTAAGTAATAAACCACAAAATTTTAATCAAAATCGTTAGAGCCGTTTTTGAGAAATTTGGATTTTTCACGATTTTTGAGGGTTTTGGGGGGCAAAACACCCTTAAAAATCAAAAATTCAAAAAAATGAAAAAAACGTCTGGAATTATCATGGGTTTGGACCTACGTACCAAATTTCACCAAAATCGGACCATTGGGGCATTCTCTAGCTCTGTATACATCCAGACACACACACATACACACACACAGACATCACTCGAAAACCACTTTTTTGGACTCAGAGGGCACCAAAACGAATAAATTTACCAACAACTCAAATTTTAAAATTTTGACGAAGCCAATACTTTCTCAATATATACACTTATAGGGGGAAAGGGGGCTCCAAAATGGATATACATCATCAAACTAATGCGAAGTGTTTTACGAAAACAATACTTTCTCCATATACTATGGTATAGGGGGAGAAAGTAAAAATCTACGTTAAAAGCAAGGATTTTTTAAATTTTGTGTACAAAACCGTTAATAATTTTAGAACGAAAACAGACAGTTAATTACAAACAGGTTGCGGCATCGTGTTCAACGCAAAAAGTTACTTTGAAATTGTATGTGTCGTGTCACAAGCCTACTTTTACACTAAAAAAATTAAAGATCATCCCAATATGGCAAATAAAAGATCACGACCAAAAATGAAAACCCCATAAAAAAAGTATAGACTAATCAATGATTTTCGGCTGTGGTTGGGAGTAGATATTTTATGAAACTAGTATACGTGTTGCTCGAAATCGAGCAATTTATTCTAATACAATACAAATGTTACTTTTAGATTTAAATCAATGACATCCGACCAATCAATATTGTCAATATCTTTTATCATCAAAACTACACGTATATACAGCTGATTACTAACAGATGTTTAAAATGCTTTATTCAATCCCAATATTATTTGAATGGGGAATTTTGAGATTTCAATGGTGGATGGCGCCTTTATTTTCAGTCCGATTCTCATCAGTTTTTGGCGGAAACAACTACTGTACAGACCAAGCCTTATCCAACGACACCAGCAACTTAAAAATCGGTTGAAAATTGTAGGAGAAGTTCTCAAGACAAAAACCCCTTAGCGTACTAGGAATACGCTCCGATGTCCGTCCCGTACGAGAATTTTTACTTACTTTTTAAGTTATTAGGTGACGCTTTTTGATGATTTTTTTATGATTTTTTTAGGGAGAGGTGAGAAAAATGCATTACGCACACAGGTGGCAAGCAAGTAGTGTGGGGCTCCCCTAAAAAACGGGTTTACCCAATAAAAACCTTCTTTACTCTTTAGGATTCTAACCTGGAATTGTTTATCACATTACGTCAGGCTAGGCCTAAATTTGGCTTACGCCCGTGTTGCTCACCCCTTATCCAGCCACTCGATCAAGGGATCTGGGCCACTTCGCGGTCCAGATCGGGTTTCTTTTCCAGGAGGATACCTCTTACGAACTGTGATAAACAATCCCAGTTGCCCTCATCCTCCAAGATCTTTTGGCAGACCATGTCCACCGAAAATACACCAAAAATTTGTGTGGCCTCCAGGCGAGACCCTTCCCAACGGGAGCAGCGGAAGAATGTGTGTTCCGCATCGTCAGGAACGCCCGGGCAATAAATGCAGTCCGGTAAACAGGTCTTGCCCATCCGGTTCAGGTACGACCAAAAATAGCCGTGAATTGTCAAGAATTGGCCGCCGTTCCACCCATGGTTGGACATGCTTGATAATTCGCGGAGTCCATCGTCCTCGGGTGTCGTGCTCCCAGCTGTGTTGCCACTGCTGGAAGGTTCGGGAGCGCTCTTCTGTTCTTGCCGTGTCCTTGCCAATCTCGCCTTGTCTCTGATAAATTGCCTTCCTCTCTCCTGCCAAGAGCTTGACAGGGATAACTCCGGCGACCACCAGGACGGCAGGCTCGGACACTGTCCGGTAGGCGGAACACACCCCGAGCGCTGCTCGACGTTGAACCCGGGCGAGTCGCAACCTGTACTACTCTTTATCGAGAGCGTCTGCCCACACGTCTGCTCTGAACTGAACCGCGGACATTAACACAAGTCTTCTGCTGGATCGTGGAACCCAAACATTGGCCATCAGCCTACTAAGGTAAGTGACTACCTTAGCGGCCTTGCCCGCCGTACGGAAGATCTGATCCCTCCAGCTTAACTTGGTGTCCCCCATAATCCCGAAGTACTTAGCAGCACGAGTTGATTGGACCACCTCCCTTCCCACTCGGAACAGAACGACGGTGTCTATCCTCTTCTTCGTAAGGATCACAATCTCCGTCTTACGGAGAGCAAGCGAGAGACCGTGATCGGACATCCATGTGTTGACCACACGCATGACTCGGTTCAACTTTAGTTGGGCCAGCTCAACGTTGCGTGCGACAATGAGAGCTGCGACATCATCGGCATACCCAACCAAAGTGGTTTCCTCAGGCATCTCCGACCTCAGGAGGCTGTCATAGACAACGTTCCAGAGATCCTGGCCGAGTATTGAATCTTGCGCGGCACCAGAAGTGACTTCCATCGTCCACTTTCTGTCCCTTGTGTCGTAAATAAGGCTTTGAGAGCGGAGATAATCGTCGATGAGTCGCAACAGATATGCAGGAACGCGAAAGGTGTTGCGAAGCGCATCCAACATATCGACCCACCTCGCCGAGTTAAAGACATTCTTGACATAAGCGTAACAAGAAGCACTACTCAGTGAGTGAAATGGTTGTGGCTCTCGGCTCTCTTCACAGCTCTCCATGGACTTCGGTGATAGCGTCAATCGTTGACCGTCCCTTTCTGAAGCCATACTGACGGGGGCATGAGTCCCCGGCAGCTTCCACGGCAGAGGTCAGGCGGGAACGGATCAGCTTCTCGAACAGCTTCCCAGCCGTGTCCAACGTGTAGAAAGGCCTGTGGGACGACGACAGCTCGGGATCACCTTTGCCCTTGCTGATCAGTACAAGTCTTGCGGTTTTCCATAGGGAGCCGGAAACACCCCTTCTACCAAACAGGCGTTGTACATTCTCAACAACAAGTCAGCATTAATTGAAAATACTTTCTTTAAAGCCTCGCTGGGAATCCCGTCCGGGTCAGGAGCCTTGTTGCTCTTTAGGGAGAGAACGGAGGCTTCCATCTCCTCGAATGTGAAGAGTGGAACGTCATCTAACCGTCCAAAGTCAACCGGCGTACATCCTAGGCTTAGCCTACAAATAAATACATACAAACAATGATTTTAGCTAAGACCTCAAAACAAGCAAGTAACTTAATAATAATCCCACACAGCACAAGTACATCCCCAGGACTTCCGAAAGATATCCCTACGGGATATTGGAATATCCCAGGGAAATCCTAAATATCCCCAATATTCTCAAAAAGTCATCCCAGGGATCTCCTGGGGATATTGAATGTCCGCGCATATCCCGCGTTTTGGGATATCCATAAAGGATGTCCTTGGGACATTAAAATATCCCTAAGGGATGTCCCTGGAAATCTCTCAGGATCTCCCGTCTTAAAGGAGATATCCTACGGACAGCAATGGGATAAGCTAAGGATTTCCCAATATCCCACGTATATCCCATGGACATCCTAAATATCCGCACATATCCCGCATTTTGGGATATCCGTAAAGGATGTCCTTGGGACATTCAAATATCCCTAAGGGATGTCCCTGGAAACCTCTCAGGAACTCCCGTCTTAAAAAAGATATCCTACGGACAGCAATGGGATAAGCTAAGGATTTCCCAATATCCCACGTATGTCCCATGGACGTCCTAAATATACTTATTACGGTATGGGAATATCCCAAATATCCTCAATATTCTCAAAAAGTCATCCCAGGGATCTCCTGGGGATATTGAATGTCCGCGCATATCCCGCATTTTGGGATATCCGTAAAGGATGTCCTTGGGACATTCAAATATCCCTAAGGGATGTCCCTGGAAACCTTTTAGGAACTCCCATCTTAAAGAAGACATCCTTCGGACAGCAGTGGGATAAGCTAAGGATTTCCCAATATCTCACGTATATCCCAAGGACATCCTAAATATACTTATTACGGTTTGGGAATATCCCAGCGTATTCCCAAATGTTCTCAAATCATCCCAGGGATCTCCTGGGGATATAAAAAGACCGTGCTTTTCCCGTGTTTTGGGATATCCTTAGGACATTCAAATATCTCTTTTTTAGAATATTCCAGGGAAATCCCTGATATGCCTGAAAGGAATACTGGAGATTAAATCTCCCTACAGGGGGTATGCTGAGACCACAGTATCTAGAATATATAGGCAAACGGTAGGTGACACCAACAGCTGATTGAAGAGGTCCTGCCGTACTGCCTGCCCCGTTGACGTCATAATGTTTACATTCACGCAAAAGTTCAATCAGCTCAACTAACCTCAACTGAGTTTTTAATGAACTAAATGAACATTAAATTGGTTTATAGTAGTAGTTATAATTTCAATTAAACTGCTTCTTTTAGCAATTTAACACCTATGTGGTATAGTTTTCAAATCATTGAAAACAATAAAATATAAGATATTTAAATCTTTAGGGGCAAAACATTATTCCTTGGATTAGAGCCACAATCTAGGCTATTGGTATCTTGCTATATTCATGGGAAGAAATTTAGTTCCGTTCTTTATTAATTTACACCTTTTTCTCCTAACTTTAATTTATAAAGGTAAAGGTACCTCTAGCATTTTTCCAGTTCTGAGGTTAAGACCGGCAGAGTTAGGCATAGCTAGCTAGCATAGACCAACCAAAATGAATGCTAGTTTGAAAAAAATTGCATTTAAAAATAAAACTCACCAAGGTTTTCGTTTATGTTAATATTCAAAATACATTTTACTAATAAGAGTGGTTAGCATTAGATTTGTATAAGTCTACTTTATAGACAAGTAAGATATACTCTTAGGAGATCATTTACATAAGATCTTAGAAGCACCTTAGAAGGGTGCTTAGCCTTCCCTGTAGGCCTATTTTGTTGTTTTTGGAAGTCATATTATAATTCATGTCTTTTCTTAAAATTAGCTTATAAGACTAGTCTTTTATTTAAACATTTCCCTAGCCTGACGGTTAGGGACAAGGACCTCGGCTCAAGAGGTCACAAGTTCGGTTCCCGGGATGTCCATTTTATGGGTTTGCACCGCTTTAAGTTAAAAGCATTAAATTCGCAATGCACATTCCTCATTCAGTTAAAAAATTGAAAATTGTAATCATTGAAATAAAGGGTTAATATAAACTTAGGCTACCGTACCGCGATTCTATTTAAAAATATGAATAAAAATTAACTTAGGCTTTCTTAATTTAGCATGGGATCAAACTTTTTTTTAAATTAGTTCAATGCAGTTCTATGGACTGTACACCTAAGTCTAGGCATACTTTCTAGCTACTTTGGTAAGCCATAGACTATATAATAGGGTAGTATGGTAAGAAACTGGTTAAAAGCAGACCCAATATAAGCTTTAAACACTTTTTATCCTAAACACTTTTTATCCTTTTTAGCTAACCCCAATATCACTTAATGTCATACAAATACCTATAGGCCTAATCGTAACAAATGTATACCGGTATATCAAATAAATTGATTGACCTTTTCAAGAGATAGGCCCTATTATGGTTGGCTTTAAACCTAACTTACATCTAGGCCTAGTCAAAACTTATTTTGTTTAATTTTATATAATTGAGTCACAGTATAGTACTTAATGTAAAAGCCTTGTTTAAAAATTGTAGGATTATAGGCCTAACCCTTGTAAATTTAAACATATCCCATAAAATATTGTTGTATTGTGTTGGATTTTTATATCCTAATGTCGTATGTAACTTAATTTATAATTGCAATACATTTTAAAAGTCAACACAATAGTTAGTGGTTTTTGTGTTTTTCAATTGCTGTAATTTCTCTTAGAGTTGGCCTATAACAAATTTAAGTAACAAGTCTATCAACACAGGAGAATACAGCAATTAAACCAAGTTAGTCGGTAATCCTTGATATTGTATACCCTTCCGTACATGTTCCTTGAAGAATAGGCCTACAACTGCTCCTTGGCATGCTGCATAATTGGACTAATTCTACCAGCGTTGGGAATTCGAGGGTAATTACCCTTTTTGAGGGTAATTTTACAGCCCAAGGGTAATTTCGAGGGTAATCAATTTTATAGGGTATTAAAGGGTAATTTATATTTTTATATGTAAACTTTTTTATACACAATGTTTCAAACTAAAATATGTTTTTAAAAATAAATTAGTACTTAGAAGGTTATTATAAACAACAGTTTACATGGTATACAGACACCAATAAAAATTAATACAGTGAAAATAATTAATGGTTAAAGAAAGTTACAGTAGGTAGGCTTACGATTTCGAAGTTACACACAATGTATTTTAACAGATTCTTCTGCCATTTATGAAATGCAAAATCATCAGAATAATTAATTTATTGAATCTACATTGTGTCTGTTGTGTGACTAATTAGTATACGGCCAAATAAGTGCCTTATTGCAATTCAAAACCGATAATTTAACGGATTTACAGTGTGTTGAATTATTCGAGGGTAATTTAATGGTAAAAAGGGTAATTTCAGTCGGAGTTGAGGGTAATTTGCGTATAGTGCTCGAACAACACTATTCTACAGCAGAACCATTTCAAGTTTTCGGATCACACGGTAACTTCAAAGAAGAAAATTGGTAAGAGGTGAACCTCAAAACATTTTTAAATCTCGAGGCCTAGTAAGATATTTATTTGCAACAAAAACCCTTACAACTTTTAAGAAAATTTACTAAATTTGGCTTCTAAAGTAGCCTAATATCAATGATTCTTTCACTGTCTTCAACTTAAGACCACAAACGTTTGAAAGGGTGTCTACTGGTCACTAAAGTCACCAAGAGCCACTGAAAGTCACGGAATTTAGTCAGTGGTCACGGAAGTCTCAAAAAAGTTACTGATCTATTCTTAAAGGCGAGATAGTTTTGTAAAATTTGTAAAAATTGAGATAACGTGATTGTGAGAAAAATTTTTGCGATGTTTGCAATTCTCCCTTACAGTTTCTGAATATACCACACTAAAGTCACAAACTTCTTTTCACTTTTCATCCCCTAAAGTCATAGAAAATTCACTGATTTTTATAGCTATCATGCAGTAGACAAACGTTTGGAATAATTAAAAAATATGCCCCACAACTTGTTTTGTGTTCTTATAGTTTAAGTTTAGGTTTTTCTAAAATTTCCCTTGAGAAAATCTTTACAACAAAAACATAAAGTACACAATTTTTTCCACTGGATTTTATAGTTTCCCATTATTTATGATGTGTGGTTTTACTCCAACAAAGTCATTAGGCATTTTGTTTTAAATATTTTATTATATTAACATCGTAGGAAAAGAGATTTTCATGTTTACGTCGAAAACATAACCTGTTTGACTGACAGGGCCCGTGATTTGACAGATGCAATCAGCCTAGGGATGGCAATATGTAACCGCATCAGTTACTTTGCATTAGTTGCGGCGCCGCAACTGATGCGCAATGTAACTAATGCGGGAAAGTGGCTAATGCATTAGTTTAGTGCCGAACAGCCGAAGAAGTTAATAATAATGTCTAATATTCTACATATATCCCATCTAGGCCGGTTTCGGACGTACATTTGAAGCATTGATTTGGTTTTACAAATCGAGTTTGTAAATTATTTTGTAGTTTTCTGTCAATGGAAATTATTTGTCTTCATTAATGTCATTCTTTCTTGATCCTTTTTCACTTTGTACACCGTAACTAACAGAGTAGGCCTATTAGTTGCACATTAGATTAAATTATCTACTAAGGATAACTGACAAATTAATTTGGAAAATAAAAATATGTATTTTAGAGTATAGGCTAATATTTAAATATTATTGAGCTCGGCAAAAACTAAGGCTAAACTATTAAAACTATAAAATTTACATTAGGCCTACAGTACTTTTGGAAATCAGTAAAAAAATAATACTTTGTACTAAATAACTATGTAGCTGCAACAACGTAGCGCAAGCTAATTAATTCTATCCATACATGAAACAACTGTAGCGAGAAACAGGTAAAGGTTAAACGGTTGCCGACAGTGCTTAACTAATGCAACCGCATCCACTAAATTAAACTAATGCGCGGCCGCAACTGATGCAGTTGCAACTAATGCGGAGAAAACATTAGTTAAGCCCATCCCTAAGGCCCCGTCCTAGGTGGACGACTAAAATCGGTCGGTCGTCCGTGCGAGCGAATCAAGATTCGCACGCACGGACGACGGAAGTGAGTGTCCATAGTGGGGCGTGAAGTCGTCGCAGCGACTGACGTCAGTTCCCTCTCATTCGACCAGTGCCACCATGTTATCGGTTGAGAAAAGACGTAAACTCGTGCTGCTGGACAGTTCTTCTACAATCTATTCTTACCTTAAGAAGAAATCGGACCACAGAAGTGCTACAAATGAGATTTTTAAGGAGAGGTATGAATTTGGTGAGTTTCATCATTTGTATGAGAAGTTGAGATTGTACCCTGAACTTTTCAAAAACTACACTAGAATGTCAGTGGATACTTTTGACCACATCGTCACCGAATTGAAGAAGGACTTTACATTGAAGACAACAAACTTTCAGCGGCCAATTTCTATGGAAGAACGCCTCATTTTAACATTAAGGTAAGTCCAAAATAAATATGAAAAACAATATTACGTAATATTTAAAAAGACATGAGACTGGTAATTAATATGACATTTTGATTGATTAATTATGACACATTTTATTGTACATTTCGTAATTTTGCAGTATAATCAATTAATAGTAGTAGGTAAGAACATGACTACGGTTTATTACATTATTAATTAATGAATAATAAAAAAACATGAATCTCAAAAATCACCAACACACGATTTAATGAATGATGCAATCACATAGTGTCAATAATAGTCTTGTCCATGGTTATAGTTTTGAATATTAAAATTTGATCCTGCTGACCCTGTAGAGTTTGACCCGCCTGGGCTGGTAATCGGCCAAACTGACAATTCATCAATCACTACTTGATGTATTCTAGACCGAACCTTCAACTTTTGTAATGGAGTCATTTGTTTGAAGTAAGGCGTCAACGATTTAAAAAAATTCAAGTCGTCATCCTCTGGTTCTTTAAGTATATTAAGTTTCTCTTTTTCGTTCATCAACAGTTGTATTTCAAAGTCCGACATGGGAGTTCCTTTTTTTTTCATTTTAGACGGCCGCACTGAATCTGGCGTCACGCACACTGGATCTTTGGTCTTGTTTTTTTGCGAGTTTTTGGGCGCCTCGAGTTGCTGTACAATGTTATTGTCCAACACAGAAGGTGACGGCACATCGGTCATTTGTGTTTCCGTATCTTCACCAACTGAAGCATCTACGTTTGTTTCCTCTTCGTTAGAATCGGCGTTTGGGAGGTTCGATTGTGTCTCCCTTTGAGTTGCAACATCTTTTAAAAACATCATTGAATAAAAGTGGACCCATTTACCATTATAAATAGGTTCATCATCAGCAGAAGAGCCAGAGCGAGGCTTTGGGATTTTTTTGAATTCCCGATTAAAAGTATCTCTCAGGTTTCTCCATTTTGCCCTCGCCTTATCCTCTGAAAAAAAACAAACATAACAATACAATAGGCCTAAATTTAATTATTACATTGTTGTAATATTGCTTTTCCTTTGTTACAGGTATATGGTAACTGGAGTGCAGTTTCGTCAGCTGGCTTATTCATTCCGAATCTCCAAGTCCGCTGTAAGTGCTATTGTAATAGAAGTTAGTTCGTCGTTGTGGAAATGTTTGCAAGGGCAATACATGCCCATTCCAAAGAAAGAGGATTTCATTAGGATCGCTTCAGAATTTTATGAAAAATGGAACTTTCCTAATTGCATCGGGGTCCTGGATGGTAAGCACATTCGCATAAAGCGACCAGCCAAATCTGGAATCATGTTCAGAAATTATAAAGGTTTCTATTCTATTAATCTACTGTCAGTGACAGATGCAGATTACAAGTATGTCTTTGTAGAGGTAGGTGGTTATGGAAAGGATAGTGACGGTGGCATCTTTGGTGCTTCCAAACTGCTGAAATTCCTAAGCTCAAAATCTATTGACTTACCTGAGCCCTCAATCATACCAGATACCAACATCGAAGTACCTTATGTGCTTATAGGTGATGAGGGGTTCCCATTAAGAACATACTTGATGAGGCCGTTTCCAAGAAGACAGCTTGTAGAGGGAGGAGAGAAAGATGTTTTCAACTATCGGTTAGCTAGAGCTAGAATGGTGGTTGAATGTTCCTACGGCAGTATAAACTCAAAGTTTCATGTTCTATCAGTACCCATTGAAACAAAAGTGCAGAATGCAGTAGTCATTGTTAAGGCGATTACACTTCTCCATAACATAATTAGAGAACGTGAAGGATTTACCGATGATGAAGTAAACTCTTTCAAAGAGATGACTGGACATCTGACAAGTGTCAGTCAATGTAGGGAAAATAACAGCGCTTCGAAACAAGCGAAGAAGGTTAGGGAAAAGTTCTCTTCATATTTCATTCATGAGAAGGGAGTTATGCAGCATCAGAAACTTGTCTAGGCGAGAAGATACATATTTGCATAAACGATAATACAATTTATTGTGTAACATGTGTAAAATTATAAGATTCTGTGTGGATTAAATTTCTTGTAAAGAGCTTTTAAGAATTATCTTTAACTAATCCCATTACTATATTTAACATCATTTGTTAAAGGATTTTTTTCTTCCGTTTTAGGCGTACAGTGGAACCGCTCATATCCAAACTAAATTGGGGCTGAAGCCTATTCGGATTTCGGGGTGTTCGGATTACCCGAGAAATAATCTTACATAGTCACAGTATTGGCGGTAAAACAACGACTGAGGTTAGACAGGGTGGCCCAGTGATTGGAAGGGTAGTGACCTTGACTGGCGGCGGGTGTACGACTGTACTTCCGGTGAGCTGTCATTGTTGCTAGGCGAGCGTTTGCTAAAAATATATCACTCTATTTTAATCGCCCTCTGTATTTTATAACATTTTTAAGAAAACCTTTAAAAATTGTGTAATTGAATCTGTTTTGTCATTTTCCAGCTAGTTTTATTTTTATTTTTTTGCTTTCCTGACAACGTGTTCGGATTCGCCGGGATTTCGGATTTCCGGGGTTCAGATTTGAGATGTTCCACTGTACTAACATATTATAGGGATCTAAGCACGGTAAGTAGAATACATACGGTAGGTATCAAGGCGAGGATGCGCAGTAGACTGCCGAGCCGATGACGTCACCTGGTGCGTTCTTGTTTCCGCCAGCTGACTGCCGCTCTCTCACGGTTTCCGTTTCGTACTAAACTTTAATATTATTCTGATAGTTTTACATAATTGATCGAAGTTAATTTTTATCTGCTTGGTAATTATCTGCTTCTGGTGGAATGATACTATTGCCATAATATAGTAATAAACTGGATAGTGAAACTAAAATAATGTCTCAAGTTTATATTTTGCTCAGGTAAAACTTTGTATGTACAGGGATCCGTTTAAATTTACTGTTCTTTTAACCATCTAGAGGAGTTTAACTCTATAATGTTATAAAGTTTGTCTAATATTCCACCTGTCAAATGTTTGGAATTTTGGAAATCACTACCAATAATGTTATCAACATTTGCAATGAAAATAAAGTGTAAAACTGAAAGTTTAGTTGATTAGTAAATAGGTCAATTTGAAATTCACGCTACAATCAGCTAAGCGGAAACAAGAACGCACCAGGTGACGTCACGCTGAAGTGAGCGGAAGTGAGTTTAGGATGCGCGTGATACCTACCGTATGTAAATACTATTCTAGCTACCGTGGATCTAAGTAACTTACAATCAAATAACAAAGAGTAAAAGATTCTTAAAACAATGTGTTTCATCACAACTCATCAAGTAGCCACTATGTAAACCAGTAGGCCTAAATTGTTCAGTGTTTAACCTCTAATAAATAACTATATTTCAAATTTACTTACTTGTTATTTTTAGTTCATCAGCTACTGAAGTCCATAGACGATCGCTCATTAATCTGTTGTGATACTGGGGATGATTTAGGTTCCATAAACTAGGGTGTTTTTGCACTTCACTAATCAATAACTCACTCAACTCAGACATCTTCACTCCTCAAGGCCTACAATCGCACTAGTCGGTCGGACGATCCGCACGACCAAAGACAAACATGTTTGTCTTTCGTCGTTCGCGTCGGTCGTCCGACGTCGTCGGTCGCAACGACGATCGCCCAGCTAGGACGCTCTCACGCTTATCCACTTGTTTGAAATATTTTGGTGCGACAGATTCGCTCGCACGGACGACCGATCGATTTTTCGTCGTCCACCTAGGACGGGGCCTAAATCAGCCGCTGCTCCGTTGACGTAGTTTTTTGTTATTGTTTTTGTTGTTGGCACCTACCTTATACATTCTAGATTTCTTGGCTGAGACTACCTTTAGTAAATGCTATGGAGAAAAATTATCTAGAGATTTAGACACTCCTAATTAGTTATTTACAGCTTATGTTAAAAAAATAAACATAAACAAACATGATCATCAGTTGCAGCAACCATTTCATCCTGAAAAATAACTGGAAACATTTGAGGCACAGTTAGTTGTGATTATTGGAACACGTCCTTACAAAACTTAAATTAAGACAACTTCATTAAAATGTTTTTAAGATAATAATAAAATGTAGGCTTTTGTCAAGAGAATATTAGTATTACACCTCCAAACTGTGTTGGTAGATTTCAAGTTTAGTTCATGATTCATTTCACTTGCTAAACATTGTAAATTGTATTACAATTATATTGAAAATCATATTTTAACAATAAACAGGTAAATTTATAGAGTTAAACTTGTAAATAAGGATTGATAGTAATATAAAAATAACATCTTATCTTTTACAATTTTAAGTGTAAAAAAAATAAATAAAATGAAAAAAACACAGCCCATTAACTAAGCTTATTGAACTTTTAGAGACAAAATATTTTAGCTCATTATAAGTATTCTATAATACAAAGTTTCTTAAATATCAAGGGAAAATGCCCAAAAGACAACCAACAGAAATCACATTTCCAGGTTATCTTTATACAATATATAGGCTATTGAGAGCGGGTTCAAAATATTTGGAAGTTAAATGGTTTGTATGACTATTAATTTCATAAGGGCCTTTTTTGCTTCTTGGAGCCCTTAATTAAAACATTCGCTAAACATTGAAACATTTTCACTAAATCACCTGAAAAGGGCTTATTTTTCAATTGAATTGATTGAACTATTTTAACATGTTTTTGTAAACCTGATCCTTCCTGGAGGGAAAGGGGGTTTAAACCTGATGGTGGAGGAGGTTTGTTTATCCTTGCTAATATCTTATTGGCTAAGGCTTTTTTGGTTTCTCGTTGGTTTGTTGTTGTTGTATTTGTTTTATTTCACCGTTGCATACCAGCTGGTAGTTCCACATAACAACATATTGTGTATCGGTTTTACAATATTATTGGCAATTATTTCCAACGGTTGCTTTTTAATCAATTTACTTTAGAAATTTTACTTTTTAACTAAATATATATTTGGCTTTAAAATACACAACTAATCAGGAGTTACTGAAAGGTATTAGAAGTTATAAAAACCGTTATTGAAGTAAATCTGCTCCTTGAACATGTTTGTCAAGAGTTTAAATGTTTTTTAGTTACAATTTTTTGTTTACAGTTTAATCTCTCCCCCACCCCAATTTTCTCGAGAAGGATCAAGTTTAAAAAAACAACCACTACAGTAAAAAAATCTATCATTGCAGGAGGGCCTTAAACGAAGAAATTATAATAACAACTTGGCAAATAAAAATAATGTTTTAATTGCAAAGTATATATACAACTAAACATATTGTGTAAAAATAATACACATAAATACCCAAATAAAATCTTAAAATCTAACTATTTTGTGCAAGTCTATGTTCTTTGTGCATTCCCAATAATGTTTTAATTGCAACATTTACATAAATAAAAACATATCGTGTAATGATAAGTACACATAGTAAAATATTAACATAAAATATTAACATCTATCCATTTTTTAGTCTCTATTCTTTATACACTCCTTCAATTTCAATACGGTAATGTTTTGATTGCAACATGTACACAAATAAAAACACACTGTGTAAAAAAATACACATTAAAATACAAGTAAAATCTTCAAATCTCAGTATTTTTTCTAGTCTCTATTCCTTATATTTACTCGTTCAATTTCAATTTCCTCATGTACATTTTCATCATTTCTTCATTTGATTTTCTGAAACATTAAATTAATGGAATTAAAATAAAATTAAGACTTGTTAACGTGTAATATTGTTTGAAGAATTTTACGTATCCAGCAAAAGAAAATCAGGGTGTCTACTGAAATCTGATTGAAAACTGTATTTAAAGATATGCAAAAAAATGACATTGCCAAAAATAATATTTTTTGAGACACCGATGCATCTTGGTACTTAATTTAAGTTGAATATGACTAAAGGGTTAGTAATATAAATTATTTGTGTGTTTAGCAAATTTCCCTTTAGGGAATACGCTATTACGGTAGTAGCCATGGTAAGACCTAAGCCCGGGACCATGTTATATATACGTGTGTGTGTGTGTGTGTGTGTGTGTGTGTGTGTGTGTGTGTGTGTGTGTGTGTGTGTGTTTGTTTGTGTGTGTGTGTGTGTGTGTGTGTGTGTGTGTGTGTGTGTGTGTGTCCGTGGAACTGATAACTGACTGAAACCACTTAAAATAACTTAAAAAAACAATTTAATATTTTAAATTTTTAGCCTTGATTAACAGGTTACGGAATAAATCAGAAAATAAGTTTTCGTGTTATTCTTATGGTGAATTAACAAAACCCTGTATTTTACACATTTATTGGCATAACTTGATCAAATTTGGTATATACAGTATATTCACTAGGTAGTTTTTAATTTATAATTACTTACAGCACTCATATTGTGGCAAACCTACCTACTCACCCCCATGGGGTTTATGGGGAAAATTTAAAATCCCAGAATTTGATGCAATTTAGTATGTACATGCACTGGGAAGAGATTTTCCTATATCTACTAACAATCCCCCATGGAAGACAACCTACATCCTCAATCCCATGGTGTTTATGGGGGAAGTTAAAAAAAAAAAAACTAATCCTATTGGCAAGGGCGGATCCAGGACCGAATTATGTGGGGGACGGTTTCCATGAGAGGGCAATAGCAACTCAAAACATTGGGGTGATTGTTTCAGGGTGAAGAGTGGGGGGAGGGGGGTGCAATGACCTTGAACATTGCGTAAAAAGGTGAGGAAAAGAAACGTCATGGTCTGGTGTCCACTGTCAACTTATTTTGAGAATTCTCTGTTTTTATTCCCACGAACATTTACGTAAATTTAAATCTTAGACTCCTTAATTAAAAGCATAAGATAAATCTAAAACGTGTTTTAATTACATTTTGTAAGATAACAAAAGTTTTAGAGCAACGCAGTCTAGGTTTTAATTGTAAAAACTGATTAAAGGACGTATTTGGAAATGAAAAGTATGAATTATCCAGTTCTATTTAGAAAATTTATTTATTAAAAGAGTTAACAAACCGTTAAGATGTAAGTGTACTGTATTTGCGAAAAGGTAAACTGCTTTTTCACAACAAAATAAAAAAATCTTGCTTGGTTAATTTCTGTTTCTTCTCTAGATGACATAAAAGATTACTAAGGAGTTACCGATCTTCCAATCATACTTACTAATCAATGTGCTGTCACTGACACATTTATTTGTAAAGGTGGAACTATAGTTGAAATAGTTCCATGAAACAGCTATATTGTAAGCCTATATACGTAATAAATGCCTATACCTATATGATGCACTGCGTATAGTTTATTTATAGGTTCTTTTTTGCATTGTTTAGTACATGTTGATAGTACAAAGATGCTAAACCAGGATTTCGACCTCGACGAACGTCACAGTCACCGTCAAAAAGCTTATAAAAACTGCCGTAATTTTGAATTTTTTACATTTGGCTAATGTTGTCCCTGAAGAAACAGTGTTTCATGAAAATCATGCATTATCATTTTAAAAGTACATCGAGTTTTTTTACAATTTAAGACCAAAATATACTTTTTCAACATAGTCAATACGGTCTTATAGTTTTTCTAATACCGGTATGGCTCTTCAAAGTTACTCAAATTATCCATTGACCTTAATTTTCGCGTGTAAAGCTAAAGAGCATGTCGAAAGATAATCGACTTAAACTTCACCAGGCTTTTTATCATCTTATACAGTCTTAAATATTGCTTGGTTTTACTTCTGTCTGTCTATATGTGATTTCAATAGGCCTACGTATTTAAAAATGTTATAGGAAAATACATATATTTTTTTTAATTTCAAATATCACTAAATATTTTTCCGCTTCCAAAACGGCGGCAATTTAATTTTTGCAGTAGCACTTTCGGTGGCTTGCCATTGTCAACTCCTAGTCGCTGAAAGCGCTCCTGCGAAAATACTCAAATAAAATCAGTGGCAGTCCAACGGACAACATCACCGATTTAATAAAGGTTAAATACCTGCTGTCTGCCGTGTGATCCTGGTAATCCTGTGATGGACTACGCATTTCGACGTCCTAGGCCAAATCAAGCCAACAAATCAGCGAATTGTTGAACAAACCGTTCTTTTGGTTACAAACCGTTCCTTCAAGGTCAAAACCAGCCAAACGTAAAAGAGTGAAAAATTGCACCAGTTTTTAAGCTTTTTGACAATGGTCCGGGGGGTCGGTAAGGTCGAAAAATTTGAGCATCTCGGTAATATCACGAAGTCCCACTATCCCATTTCATGCAAACTAGATCCTACTTTGGATGACAAAGTTAGTGTACTAAACCGTGATTTTTGGGGTTGTATACATTGCGCACGAATGACGGAAACAACCGAGGTTAGCTGAAACTTAACTGTTCGGAGCTTCAGACTTAGTCTAGCTTTGGGCTCCCTAACATTGCGCCGTGCTAATTGACATTCTCGACAGTTCGGTTTCTCATGGTGTACATGCAGCCTTTGAATAATTGCAACGGAGACGCAGATTGCACAAAACCTTCATACTTTGATTTATATATTTTTATAAATTAATAAAACAACCTTAAAAATGCATTTTAAAATTGTTCGTTTTTTATGTTGAAATCCAATGTCTATAATATTTTAAAATTGTTAGGCATATGGAAAAATATAAAATGGTCAAGATAAAACTGCTCGAAAAGTTTACTTACAGGGGGGCGGCGATCGCCCCTTCCGCCCCTCCCTGGATCCGCCAATGCCTATAGGAAATCCGCTGAGTACGCAGGTCTGCTGCGATGGGGATATTTTATATTTAAAGGTGACAACTTTTTCACAATGACCGAATTGATCAATTTCTACCTATGATATTTAAAAAGTAATATCAATACCATACAAAATATATAAAGTTATATTTGTCAACACTTTGTATTAAAACATAGGGACTATTACTAAAAAATCCAACCAACAATTCAATTTCTTAACTTATTTCCTCAATCCATCCTCTCTTTCGCTTTAGAGAGCCATTTTTTCAATACAACAGACACAAAATAAATAAATTTTATTTACATACTTTATAAAACATATGACCATAAAATAGCATAGTATAATTATTGTGATATTATAACAATCGATATCTGTGGGATTGATCGACATTTTCATTCGATAGTTGAATAAACCGATATATCGATTGTTAGACGATCGATATATCAATTCGTATCGATTGATATTTTCATTCGGTAGCAGCGTGGCCTAGTTATGAAACTGCACCCCAATGATCTAACCTAACAATCTAAGGCCTAAACACTTTATGGCCAGCGATGTTTATGACAACAAAATCAATGTTTTTTTTTTTAAATATTTAAATGCATAAGTTATTCCCTCAAAACAATAGGAAAAAATCCTTTTCTATGACATCCACTGCCTAGGCCTACACTACAACCAAATAAAAATATAATACTGTATTGTGTATTGCATTGAATGTATTTTGAATGTATTAATACTGTGAAATACAAAATTTAGCTTGAAAAAGAATATTATAATCTAACAAACTAGGTAACATTAATCTAAGCTAATCTCCATTAACATGAAGAACCACCCCATGCCCGGAAAGTTTTAATTCGAGAGTAGACCACATTTAAGTGAGATGAGAGGTAGCCTAGGCCTAATTATACTCATATATGTTCTACATAGTATGTTTTTTGTCATTATGATTAGTAGTGTATTGGTTTTGTTAATATGCCTATGAATGATGGTAGGTTATACGGTATCATCAGGTTAGGTCAAGTCTTGTTTTTGATTGTACAATAAATGTGGGAATACAAAACTAAAAAATAGGGGTAATTTTTTATGTGAGTGTCTTTTGAATTGTTATTTAGGTATAGATTTTAATCGATAGTTGATATGATTGATACATTGATCGGATCTATTCATATTTTGGTGAAACTTCATTATAAAACTCCACCGTTATAATCGATGTAGAAATTTCGATATCGCTATTCTCTCAGATGATACAATTACACTATACGATTATGATTTTATCATCTGATTTTGTTTTCTTCTAATAAAATTAAACATAGGCCTACCTTTTTTGACAATGAAACAAATATATAGCAAACAAGTACTGTAACTGAAAATAATAACAAAAAAAGTACAAATCTTAGCTAAAATGTAACCTGTAACATCAAGAACAACACAAAATAAACTACCCAAGTTTATTGTGTAGGTGTATCTTCATTGCGAGAAGAAGCAGACTTCGTTAGACCTAAAATGGCCTCATACAATGGCTGCCAATGAATACGAATCAGAACGGTATTATAAGTTAGGCCTATTGCTATTTTATTGAGGGAATATGCGTTTTAAATGTTTCCAAACACCATTGATTTTGTTGTTATAAACAATGCTGTCAATAAAAGTGACGGAAGTTTACGGTTCGATTGCTAGGTTAGATTATTATTATTATTTTGAATATAGGCTAGGCTACGATAAATAAATTACCCTATTATTTAATCACAGATAGGCCTGTCTTAACTTAAAACGGTTATAAGATTACAACTAGGCCTATCGAACAATCACAATATCAAAATTTTGATAGGCCTAGGTATTGATAATAACGGTAGAGTCAGATAACAAAGTTTAGCTGATATTTTCATTCGATAGTAGTGTAGGCGCAATTTGAAAGTGTATTAAATAAAGTTTAGAAAGCGAGCTTCAACCAATATGGTTTTTACACATAACAATTCAGGTCTACACACCTGAGTTCTAGCCAAGTAGGCTATTTAGAAAGAAGGAGGCTAGGAGCCTAGTCTATGTTTATGGTAGGCCTAAGTATTTATAGTTGTCGTTAACAGAAAAATATGTTTAGATGACACTTTCACTAAGCAAAGGAATACCTTAGCACAGTACTAAACCATATCGGTGTGAAACTGGCCATTTTTGATCCACGCTTTCAATTTTCAACTAATTCAGGTGCTTTTCAAAGCACTACATAACCTCTAAATTAGTCTTGCGCTAGTTTTTTTTTGTTTGAAACCATCACAACAATTGGAATTTGTATACAATGTGATAAAGTAAATGAATTATAGCAATTTATCAATCATAAAAAAAACCTTAAAAACAATACTTAGTGTCAAAATATCAACATTGCATTACCTCCTTGTGCAGATATGTTGATTCCAAACACAAGTCAATTGTACGTCACACAAAGTGTGACCAACAGTACAAATAAAATTCATCCTTAGATATACTTCAATGTATATATTAAAATACATATTTAAAAAAAATGCAAATACTGAAAAGAGATTATAAATTAAGTACATCATTCATATGTAATGTGGCCTGATAATGAAAAATTTAGTCCAACTCTGACTGTCATTTTAAGAGCTTCAAATTGTGTTTTACCAACCCAACACGAACTAAAAATCTTTCATTATGTATGGCCATATACGTAACTCTTGCCGGTCGCCTTTGACTTGAAATTGGTATGGTAGGTACATACACTCCCTATGCTACCCTGACATAGCCATGTGTATACCAAGACCCTCATTTTAAGGGCTTTATAACGTGTTTTACCAACCCATGTCAGGAATGGAAATTTGTATAAGTATGGCCATATATGTACATTGCCGGTCGCTTATGACATGAAATCGGTATGGTAGGTACATACACTTCGTATGCTACCCTGACATACCCATGTGTATACCCGGACCCTCATTTTAAGAGCTTTATAACGTGTTTTACCAACCCATGTCAGGAATAAAAATTTGTATAAGTATGGCCATATATGAACATTGCCGGTCGCTTATGACATGAAATCGGTATGGTAGGTACATACACTTCGTATGCTACCCTGACATACCCATGTGTATACCCGGACCCTCATTGTAAGGGCTTTATAACGTGTTTTACCAACCCATGTCAGGAATGAAAATTTGTATATATATGGCCATATATGTACATTGCCGGTCGTTTTGAACTTGACATTGGTATGGTAGGTACATACACTTCGTATGCTACCCTGACATACCCATGTGTATACCCAGACCCTCATTTTAAGAGCTTTATAACGTGTTTTACAAACCCATGTCAGGATTAAAATTTGTATATATATGGCCATATATGTACATTGCCGGTCGCTTATGACATGAAATTGGTATGGTAGGTACATACACTTCGTATTCTACCCTGACATACCCATGTGTATACCCGGACCCTCATCTTAAGGGCTTTATAACGTGTTTTACCAACCCATGTCAGGAATGAAAATTTGTATATATATGGCCATATATGTACATTGCCGGTCGCTTTGAACCTGACATTGGCATGGTAGGTACATACCATGACGACCGTTGGGCTGAGTCCAGTCTTATCAGTTTTGGTGAAAGTCCTGTACTATTGTTGAAGGTGGATATACCTGTAACCGGATGTGACGACCGAATCTGTTGCCTCCCTTCCTATACCATATTAGACAACCATTCCGTTACCTTTTTCTTTAAAGTGAGAGTTTTATAGTTCCTAAAATTTTGCAGTTGTGGAGGAAGATTTCTAATGAGAATTTGTGCGATGTAATGAGAATTAGTAACTGAAAAAGTTCTGATTAATTTATCCACTCTAACTCTTAGAGTCTGAGAGCTGCGTGTATGGTAAATGTATATGGTAAATTTGTTGGTAAATGTAAGTGTTAAACTTAGTGTTTTTGTCTAGGTGGTCAATTTTTGTGTCAAACTCAATTTGTAGGGCAGTGCAATAGTGGTCAGTAGTGTGGCTATGTACGACAGCAGACCTGACATTATTATAATTATTATGTCGAACAAAGAAATGATCAATGCAAGACATGCTGTCGCTAGTCACACGAGTAGGTTTGTCAATGCAACACACTAGTCCTCCTTCAGTTAGGATATTTAAGTACCGTTCCCCATGTTTATCTGTCTTCAGTAAATTAATATTAATGTCCCCAGTTAAAATATAAGTTGTGTTTGCCAAAGGGGTGTCATAGTAGTATTTAAGATGATCTAGAAAAATGTCATAGTCACTGTCCTGTACAAAGCCAGTAAGTTAAACCGTCTGCAGTCAGTAGTCCAGTCCAAAGTCAGTCCGTAAACGTCATCCACCACCACCTCGCGAGATTCGACAGACAGCGACTTATTTACGTAAATAATGGTTCCATCATTTTTGTTACGCTTTTGATTAGTCACTATCGTGTCAAATCCCTCGAGCGGCGGCAATACGGTGCCATCGCAGTGCCAAGTCTCCGTTAAAACGATTATGTCAAAATTAATTTTCATTAATTCTAATTTAATTAAAAAACTGTCTATATTTTTGCTGAAACTCCTGATATTTTGCTGTAAAATGGTAATATTTATGTTGTCGCTACAAAAAACCTTGCCAATATCATTAAAATTTAAAACTTCTTCACAATTAACATGCCTGAAATTGTCTATCTCGTCCAACTCAAACTCCATTGCATTGTTTGTGCCGCCCGCCCCCTCCCCCCGTGACCCACCGACAACTTCGCTTATCACTCACATCTTTGTAACGGCTCATGTATGAATTTCTAATGACTCCAATCAAAGCAGCTATTTAAGAACAAAACATGTACATTTTCTAAATCATTGTACAACGATTTGACAATGACTTGCGATAGTTTTAAAGTACTTTAATAGTACTTTTAACTTGTGTATTTGAATTATAACAATGATTGAAAAGTACTTTCAAAATGGTTTAAAAGTAATTTCAAAAAGATTTAAAAGTACTAGTGCAATCATATGAATGTAGTTTATATATTAATATTTTACCAAGTTAAATCACTCTAAATCATAGGCGTCATTTCAGCATTCTGATTGGGGGGGGGCAAGATTTTCATAAGGTCATACCCCCTCCCCCCCTTCCCACAAATACGCCAAACCTCTTAAATTTCGCTAAAAACTGTCAATAAAAGCTAATTAAGTTTACATTGTGACACTAAGCTGTCCATAAAATGTGAACTTATAATATAATCTCACAAACCCATTAAAACAATACCCCAATGCATGTAAAATTTGATTATATAACATGTTTCTATTTGTAGAAAGTCATTATTCTTCTGGAACTGCCAGTGGTTACTGTGATGTAAAACGCCTTAAGAAATTTAATGGATTTCATTGGTTAATGTACGAGTATACTAAATCGTTAAAATAAAAAATAAAACATCATTTTATAACTATTTACTTATTTTTATTGTAAATTATTTACAACTCTAAAGTTTTACAGTCGGATACATAGACTAAAACTCCATAGGTTTGTATGGTAAACCACATTGTTTTATCTTTATCAAAAATGAGTTTTTTACACAGCACCTTTGCAGTCTGCCGTATAACGGACAAAACAATCATTTAACATTTAATTATTGTTGGTTAGGTTCAGTACAGCTACGGTATATTACCCATCACATTACCTAAAAAAATTAAATTGTTATTGAGGACAAGAAAGGTAAAAAACTACTAAGTGATTAAAAGAAGATAAATAATGATTTACAAAAACATCTATCTACATATTAATAGGCAAACAAGTTTCTTTTCCTCCTTTTTTCTCAGCTCGTGTGCATCGTAGGAGAAATCTGTGCATACCGATAGAAAGGTAGGGTACTGTAGATGAGCAGAATCCCATTATAATTCACATTGGCCCCCAGGGCTCCGCCCTACAGGCTCTCAAAGTCTCTATGTTAATCTTATGGAGGAAGGATAATTGATTGAATCATTAGATAGCTGTTATAATAACAACTGGTAGAAAATCAGGAAGAACATATGTTTATAAACTTCTTGGGTGCAGGTCAACTGAAATTTTGATCGAATTTTGATCAGGAGGCGATTGCTAGTACATATTGAATACGTGATACAGGTTTTTGTACAAGTAACTCCTCCCACAATTTGCAATAGATTTAATAATTTTAGTGCCATTGTATAAGCTCGGCGTGAAGTTGTTTCTAAAGTGAATTGGTAAATTGTCAATTAAAAAGAGGGGACATACTAGTCCTTAAAGTTTGTAATTTGATTACCCATCAGTAAGGAAATTGATTGATTTTCAAGTTAACAACAGTAAAATGTAAACATCGGACATCAGCGAAAGTACTATATCTACCTTTTCACACGAAAGAGGTTATGTTTAACCAAGGCAAGGCTCCGGCTCCGGTCTACCTGATCCCGAACGACGCCGCGACGTTACCAATGCCGCCTCGCGGCCGTAGCGATAGGCGAGTTTGATGGCTGCAGAGTGAGACAGTGCAGAGGTTTACGGGAATCGTGTTTTAAAGTTAACTAATTAAGATAGAGATTGACTCTTAACTTTTTCTTAAAGAGAGAGACGGATCTCGTCTTCTCTGGTTTTAGAATTTTTAAATACAATTTCAAGTTTCAGTTATAACTGTCTAAAATCATCTGATTTTAGTGGCAAAAAGTTGTATAGATGCTGAGGTTTACGGGAATCGTGTTTTAAAAGTAACCAATTAAGATAGAGATTGGATCTTAACTTTTCTAAAATTAAAGAGACGGGTCTCTTCGGCTCTGTATTTAGAATTTTCAAATAAAATTTTTTATTTCAGCTATAACTGTCTAAAATCATCTGTTTTTCTCGATGCAAATGAAAGGGTTTTTAGAACCCTGCTATCTTTTGCTAAATGCAGTCTAGAGCTACAACTAATGTGTCATATTAAAGAAGAATAACGGTGTTAAATTTCCTTTCTTACACTTTGGTAATCTCACTTTGGTAGTGTTATCAAAACTAATGGAAAACTTAAGTTAAAAATCGAGAAAAACAGATTATTTTAGACAGTTATAGCTAATTTTCATTCCTGACATGGGTTAGTAAAACACGTTATAAAGCTCTTAAGATGAGGGTCCGGGTATACACATGGGTATGTCAGGGTAGAATACGAAGTGTATGTACCTACCATACCAATTTCATGTCATAAGCGATCGGCAATGTAAATATATGGCCATACATAAAGTATGAATTTTCTTTCTACCAACATGGGTTGGTAAAACACGTTATAAAGCCCTTAAAATGAGGGTCCGGGTATACACATGGGTATGTCAGGGTAGCATAGGGAGTGTATGTACCTACCATGCCAATGTCATGTTCAAAGCGACCGGCAATGTACATATATGGCCATATATATACAAATTTTCATTCCTGACATGGGTTGGTAAAACACGTTATAAAGCCCTTACAATGAGGGTCCGGGTATACACATGGGTATGTCAGGGTAGCATACTAAGTGTATGTACCTACCATGCCAATGTCAAGTTCAAAGCGACCGGCAATGTACATATATGGCCATATATATACAAATTTTCATTCCTGACATGGGTTAGTAAAACACGTTATAAAGCCCTTAAAATGAGGGTCCGGGTATACACATGGGTATGTCAGGGTAGCATACTAAGTGTATGTACCTACCATGCCAATGTCAAGTTCAAAGCGACCGGCAATGTACATATATGGCCATATATATAAAAATTTTCATTCCTGACATGGGTTGGTAAAACACGTTATAAAGCCCTTAAAATGAGGGTCCGGGTATACACATGGGTATGTCAGGGTAGCATACGAAGTGTATGTACCTACCATACCAATTTCATGTCATAAGCGACCGGCAATGTACATATATGGCCATATATATACAAATTTTAATCCTGACATGGGTTTGTAAAACACGTTATAAAGCCCTTAAAATGAGGGTCCGGGTATACACATGGGTATGTCAGGGTAGCATATGGAATGTATGTACCTACCATACCGATTTCATGTCATAAGCGACCGGCAATGTACATATATGGCCATATATATACAAATTTTCATTCCTGACATGGGTTGGTAAAACACGTTATAAAGCCCTTAAAATGAGGGTCCGGGTATACACATGGGTATGTCAGGGTAGCATACGAAGTGTATGTACCTACCATACCAATGTCAAGTTCAAAGCGACCGGCAATGTACATATATGGCCATATATATACAAATTTTCATTCCTGACATGGGTTGGTAAAACACGTTATAAAGCCCTTAAAATGAGGGTCCGGGTATACACATGGGTATGTCAGGGTAGCATAGGGAGTGTATGTACCTACCATGCCAATGTCATGTTCAAAGCGACCGGCAATATACATATATGGCCATATATATACAAATTTTCATTCCTGACATGGGTTGGTAAAACACGTTATAAAGCCCTTACAATGAGGGTCCGGGTATACACATGGGTATGTCAGGGTAGCATACTAAGTGTATGTACCTACCATGCCAATGTCAAGTTCAAAGCGACCGGCAATGTACATATATGGCCATATATATACAAATTTTCATTCCTGACATGGGTTAGTAAAACACGTTATAAAGCCCTTAAAATGAGGGTCCAGGTATACACATGGGTATGTCAGGGTAGCATACTAAGTGTATGTACCTACCATGCCAATGTCAAGTTCAAAGCGACCGGCAATGTACATATATGGCCATATATATACAAATTTTCATTCCTGACATGGGTTTGTAAAACACGTTATAAAGCTCTTAAAATGAGGGTCCGGGTATACACATGGGTATGTCAGGGTAGCATACGAAGTGTATGTACCTACCATACCGATTTTCATGTCATAAGCGACCGGAAATGTTCATATATGGCCATACTTATACACATTTTCATTCCTGACATTGGTTGGTAAAACACGTTATAAAGCCCTTAAAATGAGGGTCCGGGTATACACATGGGTATGTCAGGATAGCATACGAAGTGTATGTACCTACCATACCGATTTTATGTCATAAGCGACCGGCAATGTACATATATGGCCATATATATACAAATTTTCATTCCTGACATGGGTTGGTAAAACACGTTATAAAGCCCTTAAAATGAGGGTCCGGGTATACACATGGGTATGTCAGGGTAGCATACGAAGTGTATGTACCTACCATACCGATTTCATGTCATAAGCGACCGGCAATGTACATATATGGCCATATATATACAAATTTTCATTCCTGACATGGGTTTGTAAAACACGTTATAAAGCTCTTAAAATGAGGGTCCGGGTATACACATGGGTATGTCAGGGTAGCATACGAAGTGTATGTACCTACCATACCGATTTCATGTCATAAGCGACCGGCAATGTACATATATGGCCATATATATACAAATTTTCATTCCTGACATGGGTTGGTAAAACACGTTATAAAGCCCTTAAAATGAGGGTCCGGGTATACACATGGGTATGTCAGGGTAGCATACGAAGTGTATGTACCTACCATACCGATTTCATGTCATAAGCGACCGGCAATGTACATATATGGCCATATATATACAAATTTTCATTCCTGACATGGGTTTGTAAAACACGTTATAAAGCTCTTAAAATGAGGGTCCGGGTATACACATGGGTATGTCAGGGTAGCATACGAAGTGTATGTACCTACCATACCGATTTCATGTCATAAGCGACCGGAAATGTTCATATATGGCCATACTTATACACATTTTCATTCCTGACATGGGTTGGTAAAACACGTTATAAAGCCCTTAAAATGAGGGTCCGGTAATACACATGGGTATGTCAGGGTAGCATACGAAGTGTATGTACCTACCATACCGATTTTATGTCATAAGCGACCGGCAATGTACATATATGGCCATACTTATACAAATTTCCATTCCTGACATGGGTTGGTAAAACACGTTATAAAGCCCTTAAAATGAGGGTCCGGGTATACACATGGGTATGTCAGGGTAGCATACGAAGTGTATGTACCTACCATACCGATTTCATGTCATAAGCGACCGGCAATGTTCATATATGGCCATACTTATACAAATTTTCATTCCTGACATGGGTTGGTAAAACACGTTATAAAACCCTTAAAATGAGGGTCCGGGTATACACATGGGTATGTCAGGGTAGCATACGAAGTGTATGTACCTACCATACCGATTTCATGTCATAAGCGACCAGCAATGTACATATATGGCCATACTTATACAAATTTCCATTCCTGACATGGGTTGGTAAAACACGTTATAAAGCCCTTAAAATGAGGGTCCGGGTATACACATGGCTATGTCAGGGTAGCATAGGGAGTGTATGTACCTACCATACCAATTTCAAGTCAAAGGCGACCGGCAAGAGTTACGTATATGGCCATACATAATGAAAGATTTTTAGTTCGTGTTGGGTTGGTAAAACACAATTTGAAGCTCTTAAAATGACAGTCAGAGTTGGACTAAATTTTTCATTATCAGGCCACATTACATATGAATGATGTACTTAATTTATAATCTCTTTTCAGTATTTGCATTTTTTTTAATATGTATTTTAATATATACATTGAAGTATATCTAAGGATGAATTTTATTTGTACTGTTGGTCACACTTTGTGTGACGTACAATTGACTTGTGTTTGGAATCAACATATCTGCAGCAGGAGGTAATGCAATGTTGATATTTTGACACTAAGTATTGTTTTTAAGGTTTTTTTATGATTGATAATTGCTATAATTCATTTACTTTATCACATTGTATACAAATTCCAATTGTTGTGATGGTTTCAAACAAAAAAAAAACTAGCGCAAGACTAATTTAGAGGTTATGTAGTGCTTTGAAAAGCACCTGAATTAGTTGAAAATTGAAAGCGTGGATAAAAAATGGCCAGTTTCACACCGATCTAAACCATGGCCAAGCTACAAATCCTAGGCCTAGTCTGTTAACATTTAAGCCAAATGAAAGGGTACTTATTACTAACACACTTAACCTATGTAGAAATTTAATAACATTAACTAAGGCTTTACATGTATAACACATACCTGGGAATTATTGATGACGAACAAGTGCTTTAACCAACAACTAATCTAAGACTCCAATCAAGCATGAGTCGGGGGGAAGAACGGTATCTGAAGACGACGGAGGACAGAACAATAAACAATAAACTGTTAATTTCAGTAACTTACTGAACTGAATTGTCTTTTGCTTGTTTTTTGTTTGTTATCCATTTCAAATTGGTGTTGTACCGTTGGAAGAAATTAAAAAACAAAATAAACAAAACAATCAAACAACCAACAGTTTGGCGCGAACTGAACTCAAGGCTCTCTGCTATCGTCAGCTGTGACTTTTTTCTATTATGCCATTGGCAGGGCAGACTAATATTTACTAACCATGCAACTCGGCTGTTTACTATTTGTGTTCATTTATAAGAAATGATTTTAGTGCACAAAAATCTTATTAATTAAAAGTATAATTGAAATGAAACTTCACAATTAATTCTTATTTTGTATTAACAATTGATATAATCATGATGGTTTTTACACACTTCTTTGCTGTGCTCGTGCTATGACTGTGTAAATTAATCGTTTAATTTAAAAACAAACCTCAATGTAACAAAAGCTAAAAGTAAAGCATGGCAGCGAGATAGTTGAGATGAGATTTTGATATAATTACTTTTGGAGTGACAATAACTAGCCATCCAAGAAAACAGGGCATGCGGTACCCAATGTTACAGCAACATTTTTGCTGTGTTTCGACTGTTACTCCTTATTGTCAAAACCGTTCAATTTGAAATAAAATCATATCAAATCTCTTTGTTGACGTTTGGTAACCTACCAATTACAATAAGCAAAGTCAACACGTCAGTCACTTTAATGGCCACTCAGTAAAAATAATCGTGTATATTTGGCAATGTGCCAAAATAAAAACAGAACCAAATTAAACTTAGTGAGAAATAACAATTAATTGTTTTCTAGCATACTTTGTTTATGAATTTTTACTCATATAATTGACAAATCCAATGCCTTTCTCTGTGAAAACTACGATCAAACTACAATATTCAGTTGGTCACTTATAACTGAATTGAGGCTGTGCTTACGGAAATCCCAGGGACTTCCCTTAGAGGTCTTTTCAGATGTTAAAGAAAAGAGACCTTGAAGAAAAAGATAGCCTATTGTTACGTTGAGACAGGGAGTTTTTAACAAAAATCCTATTTCAAGTAGCATAATATAATATGTTTTAACTAAACTATGAAGACACAGATATCCTAGGGATATCCTTGGAATATGATAATCTACGTAACTCTGATACTTGTGTTGCTTTTAATATACCTATAATATACTTTGAACTTTTCTCTAGCATGTGTCTTGGAGGAAAATAATAGTGAAGGAAATCTAATTTGTTTGAGGAAACCTCTTTCACATTTCACTTTGGAGGTATTTCCAGTAAAATAACTAATTTATAAAAAATTGCTGTTATTAGTAATTAAATAACCTACCTACACTAATTTCATTTTAGCTCCAACCATTGAAACGTCCTAAGGATATTCTTTGGATTTCGTTTCAATTACGTCGTTTAGAATAAAAAACAAATAAATACATAAATAAAACAGATTGATTCTAGGGTATTATTATTTTTATTCTTCTAGAACACCTACCTCTATAAAAGTTTGTTCCAGTATTGTAAGTCTTATCACAATAATTCACAAGTTCACACTGTACAGATATTTTCTCGGAAAATCCTGATAATATCCTATGGATGTGATCATAATATAATTAATTGAATTAAAACTATGCTTACGGACATATCCCAGGGACTTCCCTTGGAGTCCTTTCACAAGTTTTGACAAATAGGATATTTTGAATGGATACATTCAAACCATGGATGGATCCATTCAAACACATTCAAACACATTTGAATGGATACAGTTTTAACTAAACTGTTAAGACACAAATATTCTCAGTCTACATAACTTAGCACTCACACATTCCTGGGATATCCCGAGGACATGCTTTAAAATTTGGGTACACTTGTATCTTAGAGTAAATAATAGTGAAGTAAATACAATTTGTTTATGGAACTTTCCCGTACATTTCACTAGTATATATTTTCAGAGGTTTTTGTTTAACACAATTACAAATAAAAACTGCGGTTTATAGTAAATAATTGACTATACTATTTATATTTTAGCTCTAGCCACTGGAAACGTCCTAGGGATGTTCTTTGGACATCCCTTTTCATCTGCCTGGAATAGAATCCTAAATTATTGATTGGCTTGAAAGCAATGTTATTATGTTTTTTTTTTCCTGGGCCTCGATGATAAAACTTTATTCCAGTATACTAACACAATATGTTACGAATTTATACTGTGTGTACAGATGTTTTTGGAATATCCTGAGAATATTCTTAGGATGTGACCGTCCTTTAAATAATTAAATTGAGGCTGCGCTTACGGACATATCCCAGGGACTTCCCTTGGAGGTCTTTTCGGATGTTTTAGAAAAGAGAACTTAAAGAAATTGATAGTCTATTTTTCACTTTGATACATGGAGTTTTTAGGAAAAAAAATACCATTTCAAATAGCATATTATATGTTTTAACTAAACTATAAAGACACGAATATCCTAGGGATATCCTTGGAATGTGATAATCTACGTAACTCTGATACTAAGGGTAATTCTAGTGATTTCCCTCAAAAAAAATAATTAATTTATAAAAAATGGTTCTTTTGGCAATTAAATACCTACACTAATTTCATTTTTTCTCGAACCATTTGACACGTCCTAAGGATATTCTTTGGATTTATTTTCAACAACATCGTATGGAACAAAAATAAAATAAAATAATAATAATAAACAGATTGCCTTGAGGGCATACTTATTAGTATTTTTATTTTCCTGGAACTTATACGATAAAAGTTTATTCCAGTATTGGATCTCAATAATTCACAAGTTTATACTGTTTGTACAGATATTTCCTAGGAAAATCCTAAGGATATCCTAAGGATATGACCGTTCTTATGGAATCGAATTAAAACTATGCTTACGGACATGTCCCAGAGACATCCCAGAGACGTCCCTTGGAGGTCTTTCTGAAGTTTTGAAAAAGAGGCCTTAAAGGAAAATAATTTTTATGGGTAATGACTTGATTGCTGAAGCTTTTAGCAAAGCCCCTAATTTTATTCGCATATACTTTTCTATTAAAATATAATTAAACGAATATCCTTGGGATATCTTTGGGATATCCTTGGAATGTGACCATATATGTAGCCCTGACACATCCTTGGGACATCCCTAGAACAACCTTTAAAATTTTATTCAAAAAATGTTTTATGGTATAAAATAGAGAACCAGGCCCATTAAAAAATTATTTTGTTTGAAATTGTATATATTTACTTCTATTTACCTAAGAAGTTTATATTTTTACTAAGTCCCATTGGAATATCCTTAGGATGTCCTGTTGTGATTCTCTATATCCCGGGATTTGAATGGGATGTTCGAGATCAGTTTGGGATATCCTAGGGATATCTTGTGCTCATTGGGATTATGCTTACAAAATTAAAGGTAAATAGATTGTAGAGCGAAAAAAACAATACAATTTAAAATCCATGATTGCAAATTAATAAAATTCAAGTAATGTAAGTATTGTAGAATTACGCTTACTAAACACTTAATGCATATTTTGTTACCTGAGACATAGGCTACAATGGCACAACACATTCTAATTAGTTGTTCAATTTAAATCTTTTTCCCAAATAGATATTAGTTGTATCCCATAAATTATTTAATCGCATAATTCCGTACGACAGCAATTCATTCTACATCAACATGCCTATCTTTTGGTATAATTGATAACTTCAACAAGTAAACATCAGTGTTGATCTATTTAATTTAACAAATAGGTCTGTCAAAATATCAATTAAATTTTATTTAAAAACGTAACATAACGGCGAGCAGATATAAACAAGAAAAGGTTATGTTATTTTCAGCATACACATCGTCAACTCAGCTGCGATGGGGAAATATAAACTGATCATAGCAACTACATTAGTCAAATCATGTAGCCTAAACAACTAAAGTTCTGTCAAAAATTCCGGAAAATAAGTTTTTTTAATACTTGAAAATAATTGCTCGATTATAGTTTATTACCTAGTTTAAAATACTTAAAATCTAACCTGAGAATTTCATTGAAATCAAATTAGTAATAAAAAAGCCTTTTGGGGGTCTAAAATTCGCCTAAGTGAAATTTAAAGTCGATCGTATAGAATTTTATACTCTATGTTCCATATAGTAAAAATTCAATTAAATAAGTATAGATGAGAAAAAATAGGGGGGAGGACTTTTGAAATCACCCTGTATATTTTCTCCCACAAAAGTAGCAAGTTCTGCTGATGAGAATTGTATACTCTCAATCCGAGTATTGTGGGGAAAGAAATATTATAAACGACATCGGTTACCAAAGTTTTACATAGTAATACACTAGGCTTACTAGGCTACATAAATTACAATATTTTTACAATAACATTTAACAAATAATATTATTGTTTATTTTGGAATATTGGTTAGCCTATTTAATGCACTATACCATAATGATGCGCGTTTCATATATTGGTAGCATCTATCATTTGTGCTCATCTAGTGAGGTTCCCTGTGGGCTATGAGGACTGTGGACTTTCGTCTCACCGTGAAATCCATTCGTCTCAGTTCGGTTCCAGCTTGCGCGTCCGCCACACCGTGCCGTGTCAAGGTATTACGTAACTGGCCCAAGGTGTGCAAAATATGGGGCAATCGGTCGTTCTTTTACAGGCCCTAAAATATATTATTCATAAGCAGTAATTTCAATCATCGTAAATTTAAAACAACGAGATGCTGGCTGTCACTGCCAAAGACTACAAGCACAGGGAATCTCTTTTGAAGTCGGAGCAACTCTGCAAAGAATAAGTTACATTTTTCATATAACTTATAAGTAGCCTATAATCTTTTGGGATCTTGCCAGTCCATCCCTTTCTAGTCAGTTGGTAAGAATAGTTTAAAGTGGCCTATGCTATAATTGTAATAAGAACAAGAAAGATTTTACAAATTCATAAAAGATAATTAAATTATAAAAAACAATTCTTTTGAAAATACATTATAATGGTTTTGAAGCTTAACGAAATATGATGAAACGAAATGTTTAGTGTCGTTGACTATTCACTAAATTTTTTCTCGAAATTAAGTGTTAAATTTGCACCTTAACTGTATTATTCCTCCTAAGAGCCAGTAAAACTAATTATCTGAGACGCGCGTCGTGCCTATGACCTGTGCAAACAATGTGATAAGAGACATGCTTATTCAAGTGGCTTAGATAAGCAAACCTTCTTTAATTTTAAATATTTATAATAGGAAATGATCAAACTTTTATGAGCAAAATCTAACGTGATAACGAAAGGGTCACACATTTCTATTACTTGATTTTTAAAACATGTATGAGCATGCCTTATCGTAAATTTATAAATTCATCTTGAAATCAAGATAAAACGCGAAAATTCGTAAACATTCCTGAAGAGCTTATTCAGGGCGCGACCCACGTAGTTGCACCACAGAAAACTACTAGTTCTACTCAGTTTATAAAAATTATAAGAAATAATAAGAACTAGTCTACTTGTTGCTCAAAATCGAGCAATTTATTTTGATACAATACAAAAGTAACATTTAGTCTAAATCAACGACATCCGACCAATCCAATGTTGTAAATATCATTAATTACAAAAAAAACTACACGTATTTACGGCTGTACATTAACAAATGTTTAAAATGTTCAACAAAAACCCAATGTTATTCTAATGGGATATTTTCAAATTTAATTTGTGTATAGCGCCCTTATTTTACGTCCGATTTTCATCAATTTTTTTAGGAAACAACTAACAGACCAAGCTATGTCAAACGACACCAAAAACTTGAAAATCGGTTGAGAATTGCAGGAGGAGCTCTCTACAAAAAAAACCTTTTTTACCAATCTTCCCTCAATTTAAATGAGAACAGCTGTTTAAAATAGTTATTTGTGCTTCTAGGGACTAAAGTACAATGTTTTCTCCCTGAAGGGAAAGTGTTGTCGCCCGAAGGCGAAGCCGAGGGCGACAATTTCCCTGAGGGAGAAAAGTACTTTAGTCCCTTGATGCACACAACATTTTTCCTCCACCTACACGAATAAAATTTAGGCCTAATAGGCCTACCGTATATAATTTAACTTTACCTTCATATGATCCCTTGCTCCGTCAAGCTGGATCTGTCACATCAACATAAAAAACACAAAATGTAGGCCATATCAATTTTAAAGAACACGAAAAAAACAAAATATAATTTAAGCCTAGTCAAAAGTTTTACACTTATGTTTTGGAATTCTTAGGTTAATAGCCTACCCAAGCGAAATGTAAACAAACACCTACACTGCCACGGCCATCTCTAGTACTAGAGATGCTGCTCACCCACTGCTGACTGAATGGTCAGCAGTGGGTGAGAAGCATCAGCTACAGCTGCTATTAGTCAACAATGAGTAACGAAACAAATACAAGTAACAGCTGACTGTGGCTCATGTTCTTTTTAATCTCTCTTTTAATGTTTTTCTTATGTAACTAACTTTAGCCCCGTGGTACGGAAAAACTTGAGTTTTCCCTAGGTAGAAAGATTAAGTATTCAAGTCACATGGGATAGAAATTAGTACTTTACTACTCTATTCCAAGGAGTAAAATACGGCTTTAGATAGTAGGTGGAGGAAAAATTAATATTCCTTACTATAATGATAAGTTCCAAGACAAAAATGTTGCTTCCATAACGTAAAAATAACGTGGTAACTTTGAGAACGTGTGGGGCACAGCCCTATGAAGGAATATGAATAAAAGGTATCATATATGTTATTTCTTGTTATAAGCTACCTTTCCACCAATTTTCAGCCCAATCAGTTAGGCCGATTTAGAGATAGAACCAGGGGGACCGAGCTTAAGCTCGATAAAAATTATTTCTTTCCTTCTCACACAAAGCTCGTTCGCTCTGCTCACTCACCCTCTTCCTTTTTAAGACGAGCTCGTTCGCTTCGCTCACTCGCCAGGCTGTAGGGTGCTGCTCTTTGGTATAATTTTCCTAAAGATGTAATTTTGTTTAGAGATGTAACACATTATAGTCGTGGTCAGGCTTATTGGCGGGTGGATCAATCAGCTGATGCGACCTATTACCTTAGTGAACTGTTTCCAAAAGGTAATAGTAACTGTTTTTATTGGAATTATAATGTAACTGTTTGTAACTATTGATTCTTAACGTTGCAGCTTCTCTTGCACATTTATACTATTTTTCTCGATTCTTTTTATTTTGGCCGAATGGTTTTGTAAATTATTGCTTGTTTATCAAGTGAAACAGATGGAAGGATCCATAATGATTATATTAGCGCAGATTCAGGATTATCTTACCTTAAACATACGTTTAAGGGAACCATTGACTTAGGCTATGTAGGAAACGTAAAACGTGAGAAAACGTGTTATGAGTTGTAGGCCTATAGGATAAAGTCTACCTAAAAATGTTTTTTAATTTTCATCTTTCTCTAAAACTGACAAAATGTTGTCTAATGAGACCACAACAAAGACATAATTAGGCTATATATATTTCAAGTGTGTGGTGTGAAAAAGAAATAGGCTAAGAAGCTAAGGATTTACACTTTATCACAATAAAATGTATTCCCAAAGCATTATCCACACTCAACTCTGGGTTTCAAATAAATACAGTATTTTTCTCATGTCAGAGTAATTTTTAGTAACGTACCTATAGTTACATAATAGATTGTTTTGGTAGACAAAGTCTGAATAGATTAGAAAATTTGGGTGAGGCTTGTTCACACTTCTCGTCGAGCATAGTCCTACACATGAGGTGCCTTCCTCTTTCATAGACGCACGATGTGTACCTACGTAAAGTGCAACATTAAAGACAAACTAACTAAAATACGTAAAGTAAGTTAAATGTTTTTATAGACTATAACTTTATAAAATATCGCTTGTAAAAATGTATTAGGCCTAAAACAATTTTAAATGGTTTAACATCAAGTTAGAAAGAAGGTTTTATGTCCATACGAAACAGCTGGTAATAATTTAATAATATGTTTGTAACCGTTACTTTATGATTCTCGTTGAAGCAGCTACTGTTACGATCTAGAAACAGTTTACGAAGAAAATAGGTTGTAACAGCTGATCGGCCACCCGCCAATAAGCCTGTCCAGGACTATAGTTTATATCTACAGATATCAGCTGATTTTTTTCAATTTTTTTTTCTTTTATTGTGGCTTGAAATACATCATGAAGCCAGACCAACAATTTTACACAAAAGAAACAAAATTAAAGTACAGAGAGTCAAATGATCATAAAAGGCAGGAATAAATTTGCGTTAGAGTCCCTTGGCACAAGGCACAATACTAAGAACTACTATAATTTGAAATTATATTTCGCGAAAACTTCCGTTAAAAAGGCCACTAAATCACACCACAAATACATTTTTTCAGATGACAAAATAAATTGAACATCAAACGGAAATCCATGTTTTGCAATCTTCTGAAGAAGGAAAGACCTTTCTCTGCTAAATGTGGAGCACTCAAAAATAATATGGTGTATAGTTTCTTCGACATTATCACTACAAAATCGACACAAAGGAGAATCAATTTTACGTATTTGGTACAGTGGGCTAGCACAGTAGACATGACCAAACCGCAGACGACAAATTAACGAAGTGTGTCTACCATTCATAAAGACGTTCTTGAACCAAGGCAGGACGGGGGGCTCCGGTTGGATCGCCTTATACCACAATCCTTTCAATGAACTGTCAAAAAGGTTTTGGGCCGTTAGAAAAACATTTCTCTTTAATAATTTCACCAAATCATTCTGTAAAATATATCTATTGGGTACTTTAGGAAGGTAGATGTTACGAGCTGCGTTCTTTGCAATATCATCAGCTTTGTCATTGCCAGCTACTCCAATATGACCTGGTAACCACTGTATAATCACCTTTTTGGTACTTTGAAGTTACAACCGTTTTTCCACAATTTTTAAAACCAAGAATTCATCAGTGACACCTTTCAGAGCTCTACAAATGATTTGTACGGAAACTTTAGAGTCTGTAAAAAGAGCAAACTTTTCTCTGTTGTCTCCAGATATATGACAAAGGGCTTGAAATATTGCATATAATTCAGCCGATGCATTGGAAGCTGCGTCAGGTAATCGATAACTGAGAGACAGGTTAAGGTCAGGATCATACACACTGGAACCAACCCCTGTTGAATTTTTGGAGCCATCAGTAAAAATCAACGCGAAAGAGTTAGCCTGATAAAATCTCATTTGGCTCAGAGAAAGCTGTTTTAACACTATATTATTTGTTTCTTTCTTGGAACCGCCAAAATTTTCCATGTCACTGAAGAGCTTGAAGTCCACTTTAATCAGTTGTAGAGGGGAAGGGAAAACATATCTTGATAATGAGCCATCTTCGGAAAAACCACCATCGAGAATTTCCTGTCGTTTTTGGAAAGCTGAAACTATGCCAGGAACTTTCTTTTTTGACCAATACGGGTGATGATCACATAACATTAGAAGCTCTGCCAAATTTAAAAATGCTGGATGTTCTGATGAAATTTTAATGGCCAATTTTTCTGTCAGCTGTTTAATTCGAAGAGGAATCGGTAGTATGGAAGCCTCTCTTTCAAGATTCTTAATTGGGGTGGTTTTTATAGCACCCATGCAAAGCCTTAAAACAAAATTTTGAATCAAAGACAATTTATTTAAAAATTTGTCATTAAGGTCATTAAGGTAAATAAAGCTACAGTAGTCAATTTTTTACAGAATCAAAGATTTATAAATTGTCAATAAAAACGATGGATGTGTCCCCTTAGTCCTGCAGGATAAACACTTTAGGACATCCATAAGCTTCCAGCAGCATTGAGTGATTTTTTCCAATTGAGCAGTAAATTTCAGTTTATTGTCGAAGATTATGCCTAAAATTGGAAGGTTATTCACCAAAGGAATCTTCTCACCATACATAATAAAATCGTGAGTAATCGGCGTTCTTTTCCTGGAAATAATCATCACCCCACATTTTTTTGGATTAAATACCAGACCCAAAGATAAACAGTATTTGGATAGACTATCTAAAGACAGTTGCAAATCTTCACATGCCGAAATTTCAGACTTTTGCGAAGAACAAACTATGATATCGTCAGCATATTGAAGCGATAAACAATCACGTGAAACACTTTGATTTACATCAGCTATGTAAATGGCAAAAAGAATCGGACTTAGTACACATCCTTGAGGCAAGCCTCGATACAGACGTCTTTCAATTAGTATTTGTTGCGTGCGCAAAGAAACACTTCGGTTGCTTAGCCAGTTAAAACAGTACTTAATAATAGGGGTAGGAACCCCGTAAATAAACATTTTCTGAACCAAAACAGGGATTAAAACATTATCATAAGCTTGAGTTAGGTCAAGCGAGGCTAAAGCCAACGTTTTGTTTTTAGTTTTCGACAAGTGAATCTCCGACAAAAGAGTAGATATATGATCCACACACCCCCGGCCTTTCCTGAAACCAAACTGGGTTGGAGATAAAATCTTGTTGTGTTCAACAAACCATTCCAAACGATTTTTAACCATGGTATTTAATATTTTTGCAAAGCATGACATCAACGAGATAGGTCTATATGAATCTTCTTTTTCAGAGTCCTTATGTGGTTTTAGAAGTGGAACAATTTTGATATGTTTCCAGTGTGAGGGTATGACTGTCCCGTTTTTTTTTTTCAATTTAAAAACCTCCTAATGATAACATGGGAACTTTGGAGGGCTCTAGCGCGAAAACCGGATTTTTCCCATCTATGGATCACCGCCAATCGATTTCTGGTGGCCAAAACTCTCATAATCAACCAAAAAATAAAGATATCCTTGGAGCGAAAAAAAAAAATTTGCCCGCACAAACGGAGCTTGTTTTAGAGTATAAGATAAGTGGTGCAACTAACACGACTTTCTTATACTAGCTGACTTACCCGTGCTTCGCAACGGTAGAGCCTGCTCAAATAGCAATGCCAACCAGCCAACCTGAGGAATTTTTACACTTTAGATGAGCTTGTTCGCTGCGCTTACTCGCTTTAAGTCTATAATACAGTATCCTTTAGTTGTTTATTACTAAATCTTCCCTTAATACTGAAAATGAGAACAGCTGTTTATGATTAAATAAATTGCAGACAAGTACTGTAATTTCAAATAGTTCTCATCTTCGAAAATAGCCCAGTCAACCTGTGTTTTTGTAGGGAAAAAAATAGTATAAAGCAAAATTTTTTCCCCATCGACTACTATCATTTAGAGAAGTGTTTAGCCAAAAGTCCCCGCCCCTACCCCCCTTGCTTCCCCCCCCCCTGTGCCCCCCTAAACATGAAAAGTGTAAGGGTTTCGTAAATCGCTTCTATCTCTATTACTAAGCAACTTATCGGATTGAAATTTCTTTCATTATTTTTGTTATAACATTGTCTATAATTAATGTCCTTTTTACTTTCGTCGTAACTTTCACCGTTTGTTCGTAATTCGTATGAAAAAGTACAAATTTGTATTGTATACTTGTAATAACGTAAAAATGTCATTTTCCCGTATGATTTGCATGTTAATTGTTCAGGGCTTTATAGTATGGAAGTCTTTCTTTGATTGTTGCCATAACATTAATTTAAACGCAAGTTATATGGAAAAAATGCATTTTTACGTTATTACTACAAAACCACAAGAGATACAATAATAGTGTAAATTACAAAGTTGCTCAGTTCAACGAGAGCTTTAAGATGATATGCAAAATAACGTATGTTTACATTAAAAATTTTTAAGTTTTGTTTAAGTTAAAGTTTTCAAAATTATTAAATTTTGGAAATTTTAGTTTTTTAACCAATGTGATCTTGTGACATATCATTGCAAAGCTTAGCTCATTTCAAATAAGTATATTGAATCAGGAGTCATTTTTGACAAATAATACAAGAATTACAGGGTATTCCGTAAATGTTGATTTTTCTTACAAAAATGGCCGCCATTTTGAAACGGAAAAAGATAAATTCATTCTGTTTTCATCAAAATGCTCCTTTCACTAATACGTTTAAAGTTATGTAAACAAATCTGCATGCTTAATTTAAAAAATTTTGAGATTCGAACCCGTGACCTCCAGTTTTGGAACACCCTGTATACTGGCATTGATGAAAATATTTTCATTGGAAAGCACATATGTGATTTAGGGGTAAAAAAACTTTATTTCATGATTTTAACTCAAACCGTTCTCCTGCTATAAATAGTGCACGGGTGGTCTGAATCACCCTGTATAAAGAGATTAGGTGATAGAATTTATCATGTCGGTAACTCTATTTTAAGTTTATGTAGTCGTCAGTAATGAACCCAAACATGAGGACTGCCTTCATACAAAATTAAAGAGCTGCTTTGCAAACAGCTTTTACCGCCACTCATTTAGCGTAGCATTGTAAAGACTACTTGACCTATTTAGAGGCGATTTCGCTTTGCAAGTTTCAAAGGAACTTTCCCTAAGAGAAGAATAGAGAAAAAACTTTAGCTCGTAGCTTTACCGTTTGGGCCTACTTCCTTATAACAAAAAGCAGACTCAAAAAATCCTACTACTGTAAATCGATACTGAAATTTAAATTACGTAACAAAATAAATAATCTAAGGATTAAAAATTAATTAATTACCATTATTTTTTTAATAATATATAATAAATACTGCTATTAAGAGTTTATATCTCTTATACTCTAAAACAAACAATGTTTGTAGGGGCAGTTTAAAGCCGCGTCCGCACTGGGCGAACATTCGTCGCGAACTTGTTCGGCGAACACAAAAATCAACAAACATTCTTAACGAACAATTAACCGGCCATGTGATTTACATTCTAAAAGGTTAGCAACGAACAAACAAATGTTCGGAAGAACTTTGTTCGGCAAACATGTTCGGCCAGTGCGGACGCGGCTTTATTCTGTCCAAGGATTACATTCACATTTATAATATTAATAGGATATTAATATGCAAGCATGTTTATTTTCCTCCTTTTTCCTCCACTTGAGCGAATCGTAGGAGAAATCCACGCATACCGTTAGAAAGGTACTATAGATGAGCAGAATCTACAGGTTTTCATAGTTTCAATGTTAGGCCGGCGCCATACTATCCGCTTTCGCGGGATGCGGTGGAGACGGGTGCGTTTTGACGGGATTGACAGTTACCTGGCAGACCTTCCTGTGCTACCGCACAAAACGGTAGCCCGAAAAACACCAACACCTGCAGTGAGTGCATCGTGTGTCTGAATGATTATATTGTCCAATGTTTAATTGCCTGTGCCCTTGAAGCTTGTGGTTTGTTTCAAAGTCTTATTTGTAGACGTTGTTGGGCTCACCCTTTTCACTGTAAAAAATAATAGTGGCGCATAGTTTAATACGATTACAAAAAAAATGTAAGGCAGTATCCTTGCAAGTTTTTCTAAATTATTTTTGGATGTCCATCAATTTTTTTTTTTGCTGACGCTTCATGCGGCTATCTATAATTCTCGAGTGGTAATGACATACAGTACTTTGCCCTCTTAATACACTAATAGCTACAGTATTTCAAAACGAGTTCAAAAGAAAAATCATTATATCCATAAAATAAAGCATTTTTTCATATTCACTTCTAGCATCATTCTCATGTATATCAATCTCCATCCAGTCACTGTACACCATTTCTCCAACTAAAGTCCAACACTTCTCTCGCTCATTCCTATCGGAGTACTCTTGAAGTTGTTTGTCCCAAAGTTCAGGTTGATCGTGGTCAAATTCTATTAATCTGTCCGTGTCGAACATAGTAAAGAACGTGCTGTACAACAGGATGATAATATGACCGCTCCAATTCAACTACATGTGTTTTGCCCGTTCTTCCGTTGTCCGTTTGTCCCGCAACGAAATGCCTGTGGGGCGTAGCCATGGAGTCCGATGCAAATTAGAATGGGATTCTGCTCATCTACAGGACTATGCCTTTCTACTGGTATGCACGGATTTCTCCTACGATGCACACAAGCTGAGAGAAAAAGGAGGAAAAGAAACATGCTTGCGTATTAATATATAGATAACTAGGGGGCCTGTGCAGCGCAATGCGCTGCATTTATTAGGGTACCTGGTAAACTTTGCTCCATGGTAATACTTTGAAAAAAATTTCACTATAGTGAAAATCAGATAGAACATTATTGGTATTTAATTTATCGATCTTCATTGCCAATTCTCTAACTTCCCAATGTGTTAGTGCTGAGATGTGATGCTCGTTCTTTTAGGTCTAAATTAGCTAAGATTACGTAGTTGTTCTTTTGTCGATATGTCTTAGGGCCTTTGTCTAAATCCTCCTATAAAATTTAGAATAAATTCACAGATGTTGGATCCACATAATTCATCAAACATAAAACGTAAATGACAACAGAATAAAAATCAAAATTTCATTACTCCCCGGTCCTGTATATTAGTTATGCAGCACTCACTGTGGCTGTTTTTGTAGTACTACTGTATGAGGTAGTCAATGACATAGTGTATGAGTCCACATTACTATTTATGCCTAAATCCTCTTTAATTTAACTTTCCATTACATTACATACAAAATTTAAATAAATAAATCACAGAAATTAAGAGAATCTACATCTTTGTTGGTGAGGTCCATTTTGTTTTAGTGGCATTTTTATTTTGGTTAAAATTTCTCTTTATAAAAACCATTTTAGTAATAAGCTTGTTTTCTATACTGGAGGTAAAAAACTTTTAAATGATGCCTTTTACACAGATTTTTTAATATGTGTAGCGTTCTGCATTTAAAACAAGTTTATACTATAATAGTAAATAAAAAGGTTATTACATTTACGACCAACTATCCCTTTTCCTTATACTGTAGCTCATAGCAGTTCGAAAACCCATGCACACAAATTTAGTGATCTATTTTAATATTTGTTACCTTTCATTATTGTTTCAATACCAGTCGGACCTTGGGGTGGGGGTCCTGACCAATAAGACCCATGTCAAAAATTTCAATTTCAAAAACTGTTTTCGTAAACAAAAATAAATTTTTCTAGGGTTAAGTTACAAAATTTATTTTTTTGCCCAAATACGCGTGAATAAAACTTTCAAGCAAAATCCACCAGCTACATTTTGAAAGGTTAAAAGCTCAGATTAGACACTCCTCGTATTAAAGTATGAAATTATGTTGATATTTTAGTAGTCTACCAGTTCAATTTGCTTCTATTCAGCTTTTAACAAATGTGTTTGTTTGCTTAACTATCAACAGCTGTTTTATTGAGCAATTCAATATATATTGTTACCCATGTTAATCTTATGGACGAATAATGAACTTTGAGGGCTTCCCGTGAGCTTCAGAATTAAAATATCAAAAATCTAAAACGTTATTGCAAAACTACGAACTGAGACCATTCTTTTGACACCTCAAACTTTAAAATTGGTCCAGAAATAAGGGAGGAGTAGTGTTAACAAAAAAAGGGCATCACGTATTATATATATATATATATATATATATATATATATATATATATATATATATATATTAGACAGCTGTTGTAATAACAGATTTTTGCAAATCAAGAAGAACATATATTTAAGGGGCCCACACATCATCGAACATATCCGTCGAGCGGCTCGTCCTAAATGTTCGACAGTCTGTTGGATGCTCGGTCGGGTGGTGTGTTGAGACCGACAGCATAGCAGTGTTTCTAAACCCAATTTGTCAAGTCCGAAGTCGGACCCAACGTCAGGTCGAGCATGTTCGATAGTGTGTGGACTCCTTAAATTATAACATATTTTAAAACTAATTGCATCCATATCAACTGACATTTTGGCCAAATTTCGACCAGGGGGTGATCTATGGTATAAAAGATAAAATTCGTAAGGGTGAATTGTCCTAATTGTATTACAGACGAGACAAACGCTTTGTCCTATAACCTTCAGTAAACATATAACATGTTATACATAATTTTAAAGTTTAGAAAAAAAATAAACATTTACACGTAGCAGAGTAAAACATTTTTTCAGTGTATTATTTATCTTTGAACTTATTTATTTCGTTTTTACCACAGAAGACTTCATCATTTACCAAGGATAGCAGAACAAAACACTATTCCCCGGTCATGTCTTTTGCCACAGTCTTCCATTAACTACGAGTCTTATTGTCTACGAGTACACTAGTACACACATACCTGCAGTGGACAATTGATCAAATTAGTAGGCCTAAACAATCTTCATATTCATGTAAAAACAATTCCCAGTCACTATCAGGAAGTTACACTAAAACTGTTCTTGGAAAGTAGAATAAACTATATCAATTGATAACACGCACAAAAATGCCTTATGGTTGAAATGTTGTGCCGGCCGGCTTTCAAATCTCACTGACGAGATATCGAATTTACATACTCAAACTTTTGACCTTGGGAAGAGATCAGCTGGTATGTCACTTTGTCTCTTGAATACGTCCAATTATAATTTGAATAGACTTCTGATAGAACAACCTAGTTGAAACCGGCTTAAGTGGCGACGTCCACGAAATATGACGTAATGAATTACATCGATAAGTGGACCAGTTCTACAGATGTTTTGTTTATCTATGGTTCTACCAAAGATTTCAACAATCTCACACAGAATTTAACTGGCGATTTTTGTTCATTTGCTTATGGTATTTTTGGCAAACCTGAAACAGTTGATGATCCGCACACCTGTCCAAGTTTAAAATAGCCTACTAATTCAATTCAATTAAATGCGCTATGTTGTTGCAGTCATTGCAGTCATTGGTGGGTGGTAGCACACTTGGTGCAACTTGGAAGGCATGGAGAGAGGACAGGGGAAGGATTAAATTATACTATGAGGTTTTTCTTACTGTCTAATTATTCTTACGGCTAATGTCGTGGAACTGTATATGTAAAAATCCACGGATTCAACTTTTACAGTTACTTTCACTTTTTGAGGCAACCGCCCACAACCTGTTCTTCTATCGTCGACCATCAACAAAATAACATCATGAAACTTAAAATGACAAAATGGCAACTTGTGTAGTGGGGTCGAGAATCAGCATTGTTGGTGGCAGTTCTTACGGTCATTGGTGAGCGTTTACAGTCCACATAACAATAATTATAATAATAACAATAATTAGCGTGTACCTCGTAGATCGGTTTTAGTTAGAAAATAACTTTAGGTACAGTGAACAAACAAAATACATGAGAAACAAAATATGAATTATACATATTCAAGTATATATAGGGTGTAACTTAATTATCTATTCTAACACTATATCAAATTATTAATGTAATGTAAACAAAGAAATATCAGTATCTCTGAATCTACATTTTACAGCTGTGACTGAATAAGTTCAGTGCAGTAACTTTTTTTGGCCAGTTTGCCATGACGAGTCATACAATAACGTAATAATGTGACTAATAGTATTAATAGCTTTTTGTGTCTGACTGTACCTAGATACGAACAAACCAGCTATGTATCATTGGAAATGAAGTCAGACTTATTTCTGTATAGCAAAACTTTAGTACACACTACTAGTGGCTTGTAAAGGCAAAAGCCCCTAATCATGAAATTAAAATATGTAGACCTTAGTGGATTACCAGTGCTTTATGGCTTTACTAAGAAAGTTTCTAGAAGATTTAATTTTTATCGATGAGATTTTAGCAATATAGTTTGCATAGAACCTCCACTTCCAGAGCACTATTTACTATCTTAAGACACTCGTTATGAATGAAATCATTTTGTAAATTGTTAAAAACTATATCAATTTTTAAAGAAGGATTTCAAAGAAATCATAGTCCTTTAGCTAAGAAAAAACCGTAAAGTAGAAAAGCTGCAGTGAGAAGAAAACGTAACAGATGCTAAGATCCCATTTTAGGATCAATACATGTCAAATAGTGTTCATCAGATACCCTTTTTCAACCATTTTGTTTGAATCTTGTTCTTCCATTAGTTGAAATAATATTTTCACTCTTCTAATATTTTCTTACATTTTACTGTCACAAAAGTTTAACACACCACCTAAAAGTAGACCGTCTTAACTCACTGTCAAATTTCGGCTCTCCTAATAAAAAAGCGTAACTTATTTTGGTAAAAATAAAGTAAACCTTCAATCCCAATAAATTTTAAGGTGTATTTTCCCCGTTCTTTCTTGTTTATTTGGAAGGCTTTGGGCACGTTGCTGTCGAATTCCCATGCTAATCTTATGGAGGAAATTTTACGTTATTTATAATTTCCTGGTAACTTATGGATGTGCCGATAGTTTTTCCTCGTGCATGGAACCGAGACCTTTAACTTGAGACCCCTCCCATCTACCTACGATTTGTAAAACGCCCACAGTTTTGCTAGAAAAATTTCGCTTACAGAATTATATATACTACAGATCAAACAGTTGCTAAGGATCTACCGGTAATTTAGTTTTCTAAAATATTGTATATTTCAAACATATGCTCTTACTGTTTTGCTAGCATTTGTTATGACAACAGCTGTCTAATGATTTAATCAATTACAATTCTTCCATAAGAGGAACATTGGAACTTTGGAAGCCTGTGTGGTGTAGCCCTGGGGACCGATTTGAATTATAATGGGATTCTGCTCATCTACAGGGCAAGGCCTTTCTAACGGTATGCGCGGATTTCGCCTACGATGCACACAAGCTGAGAATAAAGGAGGAAACGAAACATGCTTGCTTATTAATATATACTAGAGATCGCCGACTGGTCGAGATTCGACCAAAATTTCACTTAATCTGGGCCCAATTAGTTAAAAAATATCTTACTGTATATCTGAAACAACTGCTCTCCCTTTTTTGTTCGCATTTATTATTTCAACAGCTGATTGTTGATTAAATCAATTTCTCCTCTCCCATAAGATTAACATTGGAACTATGAAAGCCTGTAGGTCAGAGGCCTAGGGGCCGATTAGAATTGTAATGGGATTCTGCTCATCTACAGGATACAGTACTACCATTCCAACGGTATACGCAGATTTTTCCTACGATGCACACGAGCTGAGAAAAAAGGAGGAAACGAAACATGCTTGCCTATTAATATATAGATAGATAGACAAGGTGGCCCGTCCGCAAATTGCGCATGTTATGATTCTGTGAGTGAAACCAACCCAAGGTACATGTTTGTTGGTTATGAAGTGACAGAGATCTATTTTTTTTTTTTTTTTTTTACAATCTGACTTAAAAATTTGTCTGAAAGTAATCAGTTAATCAGTTAATCAGTTAAGTTACAATTCACATTTATAAACATCGTAAAATGAAAGCTGGTCAACATTTTAAAGCCTCCTCTAGAAATAAAGCAAAGGCGAGGGGGCGGAGCCCGAAGCGATATGATCTTTTTAATTACGATTCGCCCACGCGCTATATCCTAAGCTTTAAAATCGGTTCTGTAGTTCGAGAGAAAAAGGGACGTAACAGACAAAACCCTTATAGAAATAAGGAGATAGACGAGGTGGCCCGTGCCCAAATTGCGCATTTTATGATTCTGTATGAGTGAAACTCACCTACATTACGTGAATGTTGATTATGAAGTGACAGAGATCTATTTTTGTTTACTATCTGGCTTTTAAAGTCATCTGAAGGTAATCAGCTTTTAAATTACAATTCACAATTTAAGAACTTGCAATAAAAGTTGGTCAACATTTTAAAGCGCCCTCTAGAAATAAACCAAAGGCGAGGGGGGCGAAGCCCGAAACAATATGACCTTTTAAATTGAGGCGGTAGCTGCAATAAGGGCCTATGGGCCCATAGGCCCTTTTTCAGGAGAACCTAAAAATGGATTCTTAATGTTCTCAAGTATATCCCTGCCAAATTTCATAGAGCTATCTTGGTTGGTTGTGTTGGTATTCCTGTTTGAAGCAGCTGATGTCATGGGCCCTTCTTGCATAGAACAGTTGTTGAAATAAATAATAAATAAATAAACAAATAATAAATAAATATAATTAAATAAATAATAAATAAATATAATTAAATGAACAACAAATAAAAATGGTACATTTTTTTCTACTTTGTATTTATGGATATCTTTTTTTCAATTCCTAACAATATGCTAAATTGGTTTTTTATGAAGTAATACAGTATATATATGAAGTTTAACTACAGTAAGACAACCTAATAATTTGATAAATAATGGTTTACAGTGGTCTAGTTTATGTGAGTTTGTCATTACCCTAACTACTTTTTTGTAAAATAATGATACGTTGTACATGAGCACTGTTCCCCCAAAATAATATACCGTAAGAAATTATACTTTGGAAGAACGCAAAGTAGCAGATCTTACATATTTATCTGGTACACAGTCATTCAATTTTCTTAAAAAGTAAATAACCCTAGACAAGGAAATAAAATTTACATGTGGTTCCCAAGTTAACTTCATATCTATATATAAACCTAAGAATTTGGGTTACGCTATGTTGAAGAACTACACATAAACGATGCGCCTAGGATTAAATTGAAAACAGGTAAAATTAAAGACGTTAGAGACCTTTATCCATTTTTAAGAGAAAGCAGTAGAATCTTCTATGAAAACATCTTCAACGAAAACAATGCTGTGTAAATTTATTCCAGCCCACCTCTTTTATTACATTTATTTAAACCTATAGGCCCATGGGATACTAGATGATACTAGTAATCTATCATACTTTTTTATTCTTTTTACCATGCTTTGTCTTAAGTCTTAGGAGAGCTAGTCTATTAAGCTAATCAAAGTATGGTTTTCAATGTGAGGCAACGACTTTAAATAGGCCTAAATAATTTTCATTGATTTTTTAGCCTCTTTGAAAACTTTTATATAGTTTATAAAAGTTTTTTTTACATTTCTAGACCTAAATATGTAGCAAATAAATGCTTATTAATTAATAAAAAATTTTAAAAAGCATTTGTATGATGTTCATTTTATAGGCCCTTCTTCAATAGAACAGTGTAAAAAAGTTCTCTGTAAAAAGGGCCCTTGACATACCTCTTATTATTCTAATTTTATTAATAAACCAAAGGATTATGATCAAATACACTTTAAAATTTTGGTTATTAAAGAAGTAATGGAATAAAAAAATTAAACATATCCATCTCTAGGGTACTTCTATAAGAATAGTACACATGTGAAAACTTCAAAGCTCATTATCTCAAAACAGGGTTTTGGAGCATGGGCCCTTATTGCAGCTACCTCCTCAATTACGATTCGTCATTGTGGTATAACCTAAGCTTTAAAATGACACCTCAATCTTAAAATCGGTCCGGTAGTTCGAGAGGAAGAAATCCTTATAGAAATAAGAAGATGGATAGATAATACAGGGTGATTACTATAAGCATGCCAGCTGTTTGATTCGAAAACTATAAAATAAAGAACTAAAAAAGCAACCAACATTAATTTTTATTGTAAAATGTAGATTTTTATCAATTTTTTAGTATGTTTGGTTAACTTTAAGTTTGTAAACATACGACCTCTTAATTTTTATGTAATTTTGTGATAGTTTTTAAAGACTTTTGGCAAACTTCACTACAGGAAGTATGCTACAACGGGATAGTAGCGATGATAAGATTAATGTTCAGTAAAATAGTCCAATGAAAGTTATAAAATGTCAAATTTATTAAGAAACAAATTCTTATACGATATTACATGTGGTAAACATAACTACAAATGATAACATTAAAGGGAGAGAGGTTGTTAGGGGGATACACCTGTTAAGATTTCCATCAGGCTATTTTCGTGAACCTTAAGCCCGTGTTACTTTTTCATTTTGAGGTCCTTATAGAAGAGAAAAACGCCATTAGTTTTATTTCCTTAAAATTTCAGAAACTTAACATGTTCAACTGGATTAAATTTCTTGCTAGGCCTACGACAAAATTTATGGCTATTGTAAATAAAACAATTTACTATAGAACTTCACACACAAAAAGAATATTTCCATGGCGTTAAATAAAATTTATATTTTTGCGAAAATAAATAACCTACTAATGCTCAAGTGTAATTATTTCTTGTAGATAATAAGTTAAAGTATCTGAGAGAAATTGAAATGGGACACATGTTACAAAATACCAATACTGTAGAGACTTGCGCTTAGGCATAGCCGAAAAGAGTCACGTTAGGTCAAGGTGAGCCTGGGAGGTGTGGTTTATAAATACAATACATGGACTACAATCAGCTATTTAATAGGAGTAACGAAATTAATACAAGGTTCAGGGCAAGGTTCAGAAATATTGACTCAAACCAGTGGAAGGAAATTTACTCGTACATGTCAGTGAATTTTTGAAGGGGGTAAATTACATAAGAAAGTAATAAAAATATTCCAGTTACAATTAATTGTAACACAACCCTTATATGCTACCAGTGCTTAATTTATGAATTTAAAATTAATTGTTTATTATATATTTGACGTATGTGAAACTTTATACCTCACAGTCATTGGTGATACATCAGTTTAAAAACTAAATAATAAATTATTTTGTTCTGTGTAAATAAGTATGCAGTAAATCTAGATGCACTGGATGTAGTATATAGGATGCATGTAGGGCCTACTTGTAAATAACGTAAATTGAAGAAGCTTACATCATACTACATTTTGTCATTCTATATGATGATTTCAAGTGTGTTTTTAGCGAATTTCCCTATAGGGAATACGCTATTACGGTAGTAGTCATGGTAAGACCTAAGCCCGGGACCACTTTACTTTTTCATTTTGAGGTCCCCAGAAGCCAAAAACACCGTTCGTTCATTTTCATATATATGTATATATATATATATATATATATATATATATATATATATATATATATATATATATGTGTCCGTGGTACCGATAACTTTTGAAGCGGACCTCCGATTTTGATCAAATTTGGTATGAAGGTGTAAGACCAGGTCTATTTTCATGAGTTCGCGAACCAGCATTGTCGGGTTATGGGAACGGGGTTTTATGGGGCTTCAAAGGGGTCAAAAATGGGTTTTTAGCGTTTTTCGGGCTGAATTTTCTAAATTCATCAATTTTAACTAAAACCATTTAAAAGAGCTTAAAAAAACAAACAATTTAGTATTTTGAATCTTTAAAATAGCTTAACTGGTTCTAGATAAAATTCAAATCAAGTTTCCCATGTTATTCTTATGGATAATCTTTAAAAAGTTATATATCGCTTATTTTTCAACATATCCTAATAAAAATTTGTATGAACCTTCACTAGGTGGTGAGTAATTAAGATTTGATAAAAATCCCACATGGCAGCAAACCTACATGCTAAATCCCATGGTATTCTCATGGAAAATAAGTGTATAATGGGAGCAAGAGAGATGGAGATAGTAAGGTATCTGTTCCTAATCAGCTGATCAGCTGTCTTCTGCATATTTGTCAAATTTGAAATGTTTATGTTTTGTTATTTGTAAACAAATCATTCCTTTTGCATGGAAGCTTTGGATATGCACTTTTATTACTGTTAAAAATTAAAAAAGTAATTTATTGCAATATAAATATTAATATATAAATTATTAAATAAAAATACTTTACTCAGAAATATAATGCCATTAAATATATTATACTTCCTTGTAAAGATTATTAATTATATAATATAGCCACAAAGTTCTTTGGTGTTGAAACAATAATTCTTTGGAAATTCGCTGAGTACGCAGGTCTGCTGCGACGGGGGTATTGTTAAGTAGTGAGAGGACCAACAGAAATAACTGTGTCTAATATTACAAACAGCATTTAGATAAATAAACTTTGTATGGACATGTAATAATGCTAATAGTTTGGCTTTAACACTACAAAAGTTAAACAGGTCGTGAGTTCCATATCTAGGAACGTTGACAATAACAACCTCAACTGAATTAAACTAAATTAAACGCGTGACCTTCCCACAGAAGACGACCGTTTACGATTGTTAGGCTCGGCCATCGCGGGAAGAAACTGTCTCGCTCAGGGCTTCGACATGACCTTAAGTGGGCGTTGGAGTGACGCCATGTTGGATTTATTTCCCATAAGAGCAATGCTAAACTTGTCCCCGGCATTTGTCATATAATTTTTTTATTTTTCGTCCAATTGGTTCAGAATAAATAGCGTTTGAATCACAATTAAATTCGCCGTTCCTTTTGCGAGATCGATTCTTTGTAAATAATTTATAAAATTCTGTAGAAAATGTTTTAAAAGTAGTAAAAAACTTGCTTTGTTATTTCAAATTAGTAAAAAACACTAATTTTTATAAAAAATTCCTTTCGCAAACCAAATGCGCCTTGATGAACCCTTTATTGGGAGCTATAAACCATTATTTTCTGATTATAAATAAAAGAGTTATTTGACATCCCGTTTAACATTGCTCTTATGGGGGAAAAGCGGAATTTGGATTGACTCCAACGCCCTCTTAAGTAAATGTTGTGGAATGGAAGACCAATGAGATTGTGGCTTGAGTGACCGAAGCTACACATGTTCATTATGTAAAGCCTACGAAGTTTTCTTTAAGACTTCTTTTGGAAACTTAAATTTTAGAAGTTTTATAAGTGTAGACATATTGTCCTATGTTATGTCAATCATTGGCTACGTTTGGAGGTCTTTGAATTCAAAAAATTTGCAAAAAATCTTAAAAGTTCATATAAGTAAGTTTTATTAAATTTTAAAATTTTGGCAATGTTTATTATCCATTTACGAACCAAACATGAAGATTCAATTGGCCTTCGCTTTTCGAGTTATTTTATTTCCTTTGCCAAAATAGACCGATTATATTGTACAATTTTTAAACAATAAACCCCTTTAACCGAGGGCAAAAACCCATTGAATTTTTGAAATCGGTTTGGCAACCGGTCCAACCATCCAACGCTCGTCGAAGCCGTCCATGGGCCGACAGAAGCAAAAACTCCACAGTAAAATACGGCTTTAGATAGTAGGTGGAGGAAAATCTATGTCATCTTATGTTCAGTGATCCGCTACTTCATCAGGGGGGAGGTCCGCTAGGAGTCAAAAGAAAATCTTTAATGTAAGCATAGGTTGATAAAAACATATCAAATAAAAAATCATGTCTTTATAAGTAGAGTACAGAGCCGCAAACCCGACCTCAAACGGATAACCAAGTCAAATACCCCCGTCGCAGCAGACCTGCGTACTCAGTGAATTTCCAAATTATAAAAAAAAAACCCTTGCCACGTAACTTGACGAATGAATTTTCACTACTATTCAGTTAAAATGATTGGATAATCAGCTGTTCTATAAAATATTGCATGTAACGTAAGCTTGATGTTTTTGGAAAAGTACCCTCTCTCCTCCCCTCGCATTACCCAGCTGTTTTTGGCCATTCGTCAACTTATATGGCGTGACTTATAGTAATATTAATTTTTACCACATAAAACTGTAAACAAAACAAAAATCACATGCTCATAAATAGGGAAATAAATGTCTATTCTCCTTATGATAAATGTAGGGAGAGTATGCAGGTATGCTGCCATGGGGAACATTAAAATTAGGTTTTTATCATAAAAAAATATTTTGTCCATATGAAGCCATTTACTAAGTTTCATCAATATCTGTCCATTGCTAAAGAAGTTTGCCTATTCTCCATATGATTAACATGGGAAAAGAGTATGCAGGTTTGCTGCCATGATAAGCACAAAAACCAAGATTTTTTACCATAAATGGATGAATCTCAACCAAATGAAGATGAATTCCTTGTTTCATCGAAAAATATTGGTTAATGAGTGAAATGACACATTAAAATTCTCCATAAGATTAACATTGGAGAACCAAAATACAATGTACTGTCTTTAGACTTTTTAATATCTCGGTAACCAATCGAGATAGAGCAAAGCTTCAAAATACTAAATTGTGTGTTTTTTTGAGCTAAATCCAATAGTTAAAATAAAAATTTAAAATTTTTAAAATTTAAGTATGAAAAATGCAAAAAACCCATTTTTGGGGTACAAACCCCCCAAAACTACCCCTTCCGGTAGGTCGATATGTCTGGTTTACGAACTCATCCGAATAAACGTTGGATTACACATCTCTACCAAATTTGGTGTCGATCGGACCATTTTTACGAGAGTTATCGTGCCTAGGGACACATACACACACACACACACACACACACACACACACACACACACACACACACACACACACACACACACACACACACACACACACACACACACACACACACACACACACACACACACACACACACACACACACACACACACACATATATATATATACAAATTTTAATGACTATTATTTTTGGTCTCTGGGCACCTAAAAACGAAAAATTAACATGGTCCCGGGCTTAAGTCTTACCATGAGACCTACGGTAATAGCTTATTCCCTATGGGAAATTCGCTAAAATGGCAGGCGATCAAAATTTACATTACTCTTGCTGAAAACAAAAATGCAATTTAATTTGATGTCGATATTAACCTTTGCTTACTTTTTAAAACTTTCTTCTGACTCCTAGCGGGCCGTCCCCCTGAGAATGTAGCAGATCACTGAATGTGTTAAAATATAATTTTAAGTCCGGTAACTTTGTTTAAGATTTTGTAGCTCTATTTTAAATATTTCAAAAAATATTTAACCAACCCGGGACACCCTGTATAGTAGTCCTATTAAAACTAATCTTAATATAAACTTAATCTGTACCGGATATAATTAATTAATTATCGTATGGCTTTTAGTGGAGGGAGATCACTGAGATCAGCAATTAACTGATAGTTCTCTTTGCCTGAAATGCTGAAATGCCTGCACTTTTTTGTTTTCTATGCAGGTGGACCAACGGTTTAACGTGACTTCCGAACCACGGGAGCGGCCTAACGATCTTTTTGTCCCCGAGAAGGGAATTGAACCCGGGCCCGCTGGATGATAACCCAGAGCTCTATCACTGAGTATCGGCCGCTGCCGATATAATGATAACAACATAACAACAATGAATTTGTGGAATAAGTATAGAGACATGTGTGTCATGACTTTCACTGGTTATGACTCACTGTTATCAATGTTTTACATTCTGTAAATTCCAGTTAATTTTAACCAACATTTGTTTGTGATGCAACCAGGAAATATTTTCTAAACCTAGTATTCATGGATAACATTACTGAATTTTTCTTAAAAAATACAATTAGTGGAATCATTTTAGTGTTGAACCCCAAAAAAATTGCAACACGAGCGATTTTTTTTTTAAATGGTAGCTAAGAGTGCCCTTATTAACCCCTCAAAAATCGCCATTAATCGCACCTTGGGAACATGCCCAAAAATTCAAAATGGCCGCCAAGATTGCTGCCAAAATATATATTTTTGCTTATATCTCGAAAACGGTTAGTTTTATCAAAAATCTTTATTTTAGCAAAAATGTAGCTCTTTTAATGCCGATCAGTTTTCATATTTACATTTTGTATGTCAGACTTACGGTATGGCCGCAATTTGCCGAGCCGTAATTCATTAAAATTTGCCTTTTTAGCAAATTTCCCTTTAGTGAAATTAAGCTATTACCGTAGGTCTCATGGTAAGACTCAAGACCGGGACCATCATAACTTTTCATTTTGGGGCCCCCAGAAGCCAAAAACAACATTCTTTTGAAGTTTTAGATATACACACATATATATATCCATATATATATTTATCTATATATCTATGTATCTGTAAGCACGATAGCAGTCACAAAAATGGTCCGATCATAATGAAATTTGGTATGGAGGTGTAAAGTGGTAATTTTTCGGAGTATTTCGAAAATCAGCCCGATCGGATTATTGGAAGGGGGGTAAGGGGGATTTTACCCCTCAAAAATTGATTTTTAGCGAATTTCCCCTAGGGAATAAGCTATTACCGTAGGTCTCATGGTAAGACCTAAGCCCGGGACCATGTTACTTTTTCGTTTTAAGGTGCCCAGAGACCAAAAATAATAGTCATTAAAATTTTTATATTTATATATATGTATATTTATATGTATATATTTATATATACATATATGTATGTGTCCCTAGGCATGATAACTCTCGTAAAAACGGTCCGATCGACACCAAATTCGGTAGAGATGTGTAATCTTACGTTTATTCGGATGAGTCCGTAAACCAGACATATTGACCTACCGGAAGGGGTAGTTGTGGGGGGTTTTGTACCCCAAAAATGGGTTTTTTGCATTTTTCATATGTAAATTTTAAAAATTTTAAATTTTTATTTTGACCATTGGATTTAGCTCAAAAAAAACACACAATTTAGTATTTTGAAGCTTTGCTCTATCTCCATTGGTTACCGAGATATTAAAAAGTCTAAAGACAGTACATTGTATTTTGAGGCTCCAATGTTAATCTTATGGAGAATTGGGATGTGTTAATATTTCACTTATTAAGCAATATTTTTGGACGAAACTTGGTATTCATCTTCATTTGGTTGAGATTCATCCATTAAAGGTAAAAAATCTCGGTTTTTGTACTTATCATGGCAGAAAACCTGCATACTCTTTTCCCATGTTAATCATAAGGAGAATAGGCAAACTCTTTTATTTATGGACAGATATTGATGAAACTTACTATATGGCTTTATATGGTCAAAACAAATTTTTTCTATGCTAAAAACCTACTTTTAGTGTCCCCCATGGCAGCATACCTGCATACTCTTGCCCTATATTTATCATAAGGAGAATATACATTTATTTCCCTATTTATGAGCACGTGATGAAATTTTGTTTACAAGTTTAGCTGGTCAAAATTAATATTACTAATTTGGAAATTCGCTGAGTACGCAAGTCTGCTGCGACGGGGGGTATTTTTTTTGTTTTTTTTTACAGAAAAAAATTAAAATAATCAAATGTTATTTGACACCATTGAACTCAGCTTGAAAAAAAAAAACAAACAATTTTGTATCTTGAATCATTGCTCTATGTCCATTGGTTGCCGAGATATTGAAAGCGGTAAACACAGAACATTGTCCAAATGTTAACCTTATGGGAAATATATAAAATGCTATTTATCCATTATTTCTCAACATATCTTAATAAAACTTGGTATGTGGCTTCATCTAGTAGAGATTTACTTATGGCCTAAAGTTCCCCATTTTTGACATTTCAGTGGCAGCAAACCTGCATACTCGCATTCCCCATGTTATTCTAGTGGAGACTATTTCGCTACAACAAGGGTATTTATTAAAAAAATATTCTTAATTTTTAATTTTTGATGACGAAATGTTTGAAAATAAAAAATTTACTTTAAAACATCATATTATTTAAAAGTTGTGTTCGATGTGTTTTTCTACTTTTTTTTAGCTAAACTCAATGCAGTGTAAACTAAAATTTGATTTTTTTTTTAATTTTCTATGTAAAAAAACGTTGCAGCAGACCTGCATACTCAGCGAATTTCAAATGCTTCAATAAATAATTAAAATGGTGCCTTACATCAAGATTTGTCAACGTGTGTTCATAAATAAGCATGCAAGAATATTCTCCACTAGAATAACATGGGAAATGCGAGTATGCAGGTTTGCTGCCACTGAAATGTCAAAAATAGGGAACTTTAGGCCATAAGTATATCTCTACTAGATGAAGCCACATACCAAGTTTTATTAAGATATGTTGAGAAATAATTGATATATAGCATTTTATATATTTCCCATAAGGTTAACATTTGGACAATGTTCTGTGTTTACCGCTTTCAATATCTCGGCAACCAATGGACATAAAGCAATGATTCAAGATACAAAATTGTTTGTTTTTTTTCAAGCTGAGTTCAATGGTGTCAAATAACATTTGATTATTGTAATTTTATCCGTAAAACACAAAAAAATACCCCCCGTCGGACCAGACTTGCGTACTCAGCGAATTTCCAAATTAGTAATATTAATTTTGACCAGCTAAACTTGTAAACAAAATTTCATCACGTGCTCATAAATAGGGAAATAAATGCATATTCTCCTTATGATAAATATAGGGAAAGAGTATGCAGGTATGCTGACATGGGGGACACTAAAAGTAGGTTTTTAGCATAGAAAAAAATATTTTGACCATATAAAGCCATATAGTAAGTTTCATCAATATCTGTCCATAAATAAAAGAGTTTGCCTATTCTCCTTATGATTAACATGGGAAAAGAGTATGCAGGTTTGCTGCCATGATAAGTACAAAAACCGAGATTTTTTACCTTAAATGGATGAATATCAACCAAATGAGGATGAATACCAAGTTTCGTCCAAAAATATTGCTTAATAAGTGAAATATTAACACATCCCAATTCTCCATAAGATTAACATTGGAGCCTCAAAATACAATGTACTGTCTTTAGACTTTTTAATATCTCGGTAACCAATGGAGATAGAGCAAAGCTTCAAAATACTAAATTGTGTGTTTTTTTGAACTAAATTGAGGTCAAAATAAAAATTTAAAATTTTTAAAAATTACATATGAAAAGTGCAAAAAAAACATTTTTGGGGTACAAAACCCCCCAAAACTAAACCTTCCGGTAGGTCAATATGTCTGGTTTACGGACTCATCCTAATAAACGTAAGATTACACATCTCTACCGAATTTGGTGTCGATCGGACCGTTTTTACGAGAGTTATCATGCCTAGGGACACATACATATATGTATATATAAATATATACATATAAATATACATATATATAAATATAAAAATTTTAATGACTATTATTTTTGGTCTCTGGGCACCTTAAAACGAAAAAGTAACATGGTCCCGGGCTTAGGTATTACCATGAGACCTACGGTAATAGCTTATTCCCTATGGGAAATTCGCTAAAAATCAATTTTTGAGGGGTAAAATCCCCCTTACCCCCTTCCAATAATCCGATCGGGCTGATTTTCGAAATACTCCGAATAATTACCACTTTACACCTCCATACCAAATTTCATTATGATCGGACCATTTTTGTGACTGCTATCGTGCTTACAGATACATAGATATATAGATAAATATATATATGGATATATATATATGTGTATATCTAAAACTTCAAAAGAATGTTGTTTTTGGCTTCTGGGGGCCCCAAAATGAAAAGTTATGATGGTCCCGGTCTTGAGTCTTACCATGAGACCTACGGTAATAGCTTAATTTCACTAAAGGAAAATTTGCTAAAAAGGCAGATTTTAATGAATTACGGCTCGGCAAATTGCGGCCATACCGTAAGTCTGACATACAAAATGTAAATATGAAAACTGATCGGCATTAAAAGAGCTACATTTTTGCTAAAATAAAGATTTTTGATAAAACTAACCGTTTTCGAGATATAAGCTAAAATATATATTTTGGCAGCAATCTTGGCGGCCATTTTGAATTTTTGGGCATGTTCCCAAGGTGCGATTAATGGCGATTTTTGAGGGGTTAATAAGGGCACTCTTAGCTATCATTTAAAAACAAAATCGCTCGTGTTGCAATTTTTTTGGGGTTAGGCCATATTTTCTCATAAAATGATTCCACTAAATATCTTGTTTTAAACTAATAAAGTACTTAGGCTTGTACAGCATAAATATTGTTTTGACGTTACTATACCATCAGTAAATAAATAGTAACTATTAATTTATTATATGTCTCATAGAAGCAGAAAAGTATTCCTCTGTAAAAATACTTCGTTGAGTAAAATCTTGTGATAATACCATTTATAAAAACTTGTTTTATATAAACAATTTACACTCAAACAAATTTAATTCCGCGCATTCGAGTTCCTTTGTAAACCCACATCACTAAGATTGATGATGTTCAAATGTATTTTATGTATAATATAAACTATCTAAATATATAATTGTGTAATCGAAATTTTTTTAAGCAAATTGTGAGCGTTTTACAAACCGCAGGGAGATGAGAGGAGTGTTTGTCTTGATCCCATGCACGAGGGAAAATTATCGGCGTGTCCGTCATGTTACCAGGAAATGAGAAATAACGTGAAACGTCCTCCATAAGAATAGTTTTTTCATGGGGATTTAAAAACGTCTGTTTTGTGTATATTAAAAACATGTGTTATAGTTTTACTTTAAAACGGGAGACAGATGATAACATTGAGTAAAGAACTAATAATAACCAATTAACAAAAATATATCTAGAAGTAATACTAGACTATTATAAGACGTTTAGTGACTTTGAGTGGCTAAATATTTTACTAGGAAGACTACCAACATAACAAACTATTACACATTGACTAACTTACTGATTCCTACTATCATTATAATCATTTAACTAAAATTAAAAAATATATATAAAAAATAAATGAAATTTATGCCTACTGATTTGTTAACTGACCGTGTATCCAAACAAGGCCAAGACCCAAATCAATTATTTAAAATTTATTGGGCTACACCCACCTTAATATGTATGATGCGTGGATCCTTCGTCAATTGGTAACACAAAAACACAACACACACGTACACGAAATTGGGATCCCGCTACCAATTGACGAAGGATCCACGCATCATACATATTAAGGTGGGTGTAGCCCAATAAATTTTAAATAATTAATGGAAAAAACCCCACCTAACAAGAAATCATGTCATTCAGAATAAGATACAAATCATAAAAAAATTCTTATTGTGATAAGGGCGCTATGGGATATGAATTGTGGTTTGAGAAAACCTACTTTATTTACATTAAAACGTGTTTTTGTTTGATTTTAAAACGAGAAGAGTCAAATGATCATAAAGAGTGAAGATGGTATACTTGGATATACTGATTAAAACTTAAAGTGTGTTACCGGTAGCTGAATTTTGCCAGAAACTTTTTAAACATTTTATAAATTGCAGAATTGAATAAAAGTATGAAATAATTTTTAGGATACAGTTAAAATCAAAGACGTTTGTCCTACATACTGAGGAAAAAGTAGCAGGTCAAATAGATTACAACAACAATTTTAAATATACGAGAAGATATTTTATGAACGGTTCTCCTAAAAAATTATTCATGTATAGTGATTTTAAAAAAGTCTGCTGTTTTTACACGAAATCAATTATTTTTATGAGGAAGGACGAATATTGAAAGTGAGTAAAGATAATCTACTTTGAGGTGCTAAGTTAAAATTTGGTGACAAAAAATAACTAAATCTGACAGAAGTGCAAACATCCTTGCAATTTTAGGACAAATAAGACAATGAAATGATACTTAATACTTGTTCTCTTATTCGTTGACCAGTAATTGCTGGATGGAATGCGTCAGTAATAACAAAAACACAATACTAATTTTACACACAACATAACATCAATGGGTGTGACGAAAGTATTGAAAGTTTCATGAAACTAAAATGGGTGCTGAATGAGCATCCGTCATGTTTTTTCTCATTGCTGCTTTTCTTTGTTATATTAATAGACTCAAAATAATAGCTCAAAAGGCCTATGGTTTACATGATTTATTTCAAAACTTCTTTTTCATATATCGATATAGGTTTAAAAGCAGATAAAATGAAGCATTTACAATAAAGGTGGCCTAATGGTACAGGATTGTAAAAGAGTGCTTTTGTGGCGAATGGCCTGTTCAAACAGTATTGTTAAAATATCATGTAAATTAAAATTAAATCTTCTAGAAACTTTCGTATAGTGAAGAACTTTGGTAGTTCGCTATGGGTCTTGCTATTTTAATTTTATTATTAGGGGCATTTTGCCCCTATGAGCCACTAGTGATTTAATAATTTGTTACCTTTTCACTCATCTCCAGAATACACTACTCAATGTTGTTAGTCTTTTCTGTGCTGATCTTCTGCGCTAACTTGAGTTTGTGATAAAAAATTACACAAACAATCGTTGTTAGGCACTTGAAGCCGGTGGTGTTTTGCTTGACAAAAAAACGTCGGAATGTTTGTTTATGTGGTATATTTTTTCAGAATGTGTGGATTATTTTAACCGTAACAAGATGAAAATCGCATCATAAAAGAGGCAACGTCCAACAGCACATTCGTCTAGGGGAGGAAAGCCTATACAAATGCGAAATTCATTGAATTTTTTCATACTGTGTATACAGTAGGATAAAAATAAATTTTTATATTTACGCATATATCAGATTTAAATATTTTTTATCTACACCACCTATTAAAGAAAATATAAGTTTGACGGACCATTCCCCGTGAAAACGTAAAAAATGCCACTGGCGTTGATAGAAACACAAAAAAAATTGATAAAATATTTCCTTGTAGGATACGAAATTTATAAAGACGAGTCTAAAATATGCATGTTAAGCAGTATAAAAATGTTATAAAAAATCAAATAAATATTAATTAGGAACAAATTTACTCTGAGCATTATTTTTATTTCAGCTCATGATCCAAATGTATTTGATCTACTTATAGACTAGTTTTAAATATTATAAAAATATAACGTTTATTTCCAATTTTATTTAGCCAATATTTATTCTTAGGAAAGAATTTATTTGAGTTTGTTAACTTTCAGTTTCGGTATATTTGTTGGATGTTTATTTTCAAACCACAGATTTACAAACCGTGACCCAGATAGGCCTATAATCACTGACAGTGGGACGATCTGGTGAGCAACTGTGCAAATAGCGCCTAATTTTCATTTGTATAGCCTGTATCAATGCCTCTCGTTGTATGAGCAAGATAACGAAGTACAACATTTTCCTTGTCAACTCGCTATAATACCTAAACAGTAATTAAGGGAACTGTATAGTAAAAATAGCTCAAGTATTTTACATGTTGTATTTTTCTTTGTTTATTTAGGCTTAGAGAAACAAATTTTGGATGTCTATAAAAACCAAGTCTAGAGAGCCATAGATATAAATAAGAACAACTGGATCACTAACATACCATGGCTGCAAGCAAAAGGCATTATCTCCACAGTATCTAGAATATACCATTCTAAGGTGGGAATACAGTGGATTCCGTCACCTCAAGCAGTTAGCGATCCATGGAATCTTTTATTTCTATTTGACATTTAATTAATTTTACCGTATATTTTCTAGAAATATTTTATCTATAAACAGCGTCTATTTCGTGCTAAATTTATCGTTGGCCGTCATGGTACCATTTTAAATAGAAAAGCTATTTAAAGGTAGATTGGCAATTTTCGAAAAAAGGCCTCTTCACTCAAAACAAAACCGAGTGGCTGACCCCGGACAGTTTTGGAACTTCCGGAGACTATTATAATGGTTTGTGCGAGTGCGCTTCGTAGTGACATAAGTCTCTAAAACTCCTAGATTTTGGTCTAACCAGTAATCAAATATAAATATTTTTGCCATAATTATTAATTAGAATTCAAACTAAATCATTTAGGTTTTTTAAATTTTAGATGCTCAAGTAGGCCTTTTGCTTCTGCACTGAAATCATTGATACAAGTGTTCACTTTGATAGAACCACGGCAACAAATATGTAAACAGTTTTTATAAAATAAAGATTTCAATGTCGACTATGGGTTTAAAAATAAACTGTACTCAATAAATCTTATACAGCGTCATATTTTATATAAATATTTAAGAAAATTGCACGCCATCATTGACGTGTTGTCTCCTTTTATTGTATGCGTCAATAACTATAACCCGAATCATTATTTTTAAATTCCACAGTTCAGAAAATAAATTTGCCAAACCGTCTACATTCTAGTTACTGACATAATGTGTTCAGCTGAAAATTTCTCTCGGAAGCATGTGATAAGGTGCGCCAGAAGTTCATTGCCTACCTTATCTCCATCTTTAATAGCCCCTGTATCAGTTTCTGCGGTAGGTGTGTTTCCTTCATCAACTACAATGGCTTCCTTATCTTTGAGTACAATTTCTTCCTTATCACTAAACACAATGTTTTCCTTATCTTTGACAGCGTCAGTGCAGTTGTCAGTGATTCCCTCCTCAACGGCATGCGTAATGTCTGCTTTGACGCGCTCGTCCATTCTAGAGCAGGCACTGGACACACACACTGCTACGCTACATACACGCGCGACGGCCCGCCACAGACTGAACTGAACTTGGGGCTGAGTTATCAGTGTCTATGCGACCTAGGTTGACAACCTGACTCAACACAAACCAACGTGATTAAGCCGACACGTCACTGTGGCTCGTGGCACGACTAGACCAAGTAAGATTGGCTCTAACCTATTGTTCACTGCGATTCCAATTATTGTTCATTCCAATTGGATGGTAAAAGTTTCGAATTGCTCTGACCTGACCTATAAGTGGCAAAACAACTTGGTTTTAACCATTGGATTATTATTTTCCTTTTTTTTGTTTTTAAACTGACGCTATGGAGCTACGTTAACTTATATAGATTAAAATTTCATATAAATACTGGATGTTAAAAACAGGAAGGATTGGTCGAAATTTCGTAAATATAAAAATAAACTATACTGTATCATTTAACAGTGACGTTTTAATAGAAACATTTTCTTTGGGTATCTCTGTCCGTTACATTCGTTTTGATCGAATTCTGTGGTATTTTAACATCTTCCATCTTCTGTATAATCCATCAGTCCAAGAGGAAAATTAGGATAAAAACATGGCAATAGTAATTTTTCATAAGTAATTTGGATTGAATCACTGTTAAACATAATCTAGGAATGGTTGCATTTATATTACCCTGTTGGAGTATTTTAGGTGCCAGCAATTGCAATTGAGCAGTGACTCAAGCCTCTGGATTAGTGAATACAGATTCCCCGCTGCTGCTGCTCGCTTCTCCTCGTGAGTACCAAGTCGCAGCTGCAGTCTACGTCGACGCAGATGCAGACGCTCGTGTGATAAGGCCCGGTACTCACGAGCGTCTTGTTCGATTGTGTGAATCACACAATAAAAAAACTTCAAAAAATTGGAATTCGGGGAACAGTATTCAACTGGCTCAAGTCATACATCTCAAACAGACAACATAAGACAATCATTGACCATATAGGGATAGAACAGGCAGAAAACAAAACTTCTTCTCAAGTCAGGGTAGTTGCACAGCTGGCGTGCCCCAGGGCTCGATCTTGGAGCCCATACTTTTTTTAATATACATAAATGGCAACTCCACTCACCTTAACGAAGAAAAGCTCACTATTTTTGCGGACGACGCCTGTCTTTTGGGGACGCGACAAGGTCTGACAGGGACAAGGCCTGACAGGGACAAAGTCTGACGGTTTTTGTGGCAGGTTTTGTCCGAGACGGCCCGCCGCCTAATGACGCGGAATGGAATGTGTCAGACTTTGTCCTTGTCTGGCCTTGTCCCTGGCGGGCCAAACTGAAAACTGGCAGACTTTGTCCGGACCGGTCCGGACAAAACCTGACACTTTTTCTGCCACAAGGCCCGGCGATTTTGTGCGCTGCCCTTTCAACTAATAAAGTCCTCAAGGAAATCGAATAAAGTGGATGGTGATAGCCTATTCTTAAAGAGAATTAAATTTCTTTTTAAATACTCAATATTGGCAGCTAAACTTGCCTCCAAATTAAATAAATGTGATCACCCACGTTTTCAATTTATTTCTTGAAGATCACATTTGTTTACTATTTCACCATAAATCTTTAAAAAAATAGAGCTCTTATAATTATTTGCACATCTACACGGATGAAGCTTTCCAACAACTTATTAATTATTAAAATCGGTCCAGTAAAACTGTAGATTTAGTTGTTCAAAGTGAAATAAAAAAATAACTCCAATCCAGTATTTTCTCACCAATATAAATTTGAACGGTAATTTTGAACTGATGTGTAAAAAATACATCAATTGTGAAAAGAGTATTTACTGAATATTGTGTGAAAATTACACGTTTCTTAGTTTTACGACTTTTTAGTTCTGAGTCCCTAAAGTCAGCCATGTCACCGATAATAGCGGCGAACGCATCTCCACCCGAGGCCGCGACGCTGGGTTATAGTTGTCTAGCGGGTCTTTCGTATGACTTATCGCTATCGTGTGATTTATTTTGAGTTAGTGAAAGTATTTTTGTACTGTATGTATCAATAACAAACATAACCTAACCACCGCAGCGCACTGTTAACTTGGATGAGTGCGTGTAGCAGGCCCGGTGTCTAGGCTGCGGGCGAAGATCCGTGTGCAAACAGACATACAAAGTCCTACATACAAATATAAATTACTCGTATTGGAGTATAAGATATATATATGAATCTAAACGAAAGGAGTTTTTGGTTTCTAGGGGCCTCAAAATAAAAAATAAAAAAAGTAACATGATCCCGGGCTACTGTGATATCGTGTTTCCAGTAGCGAATTCGCTAAAATCTTTGAGAACTGATCAGAGGAATAAAAATCAATTTAATGTAAATACAAATGCAACACGATGTACTATTTGCAATAATTGTTTTATTAAATCATAGGTTATAAGAAATACATCTCATATAAAGCAGCCTGTATTTACAGAAATGAAATACCGGCGGCGGGCGGTTCGGCGCGGCGCGCATCGGCGGCGTGTGGGAGGCAAATGTGTCAGGTTTTGTCTTTGTCAGACCTTGTCCCCGGCGGGCCAAACTGAAAACTGGCAGGCTTTGTCCGGACCGGTCCAGACAAAACCTGCCACCTCAGGAATGTGGATTGGAATGTGTCATATCTTGTCCTTGTCCGACCTTGTCTTTGTCAGACCTTGTCCCAACCGAGCCAGACGAAAGTGTCAGGTTTTGTCCCTGTCTGACTTTGGTAGCTTCCCTGTCTTTTTATCAAAAATAAAATCCTTGACAATCTAGAACGTGACACTTTTAGCGAATTTCCCATAGGGAATAAGCTATTACCGTAGGTCTCATGGTAAGACCTAAGCCCGGGACCATGTTACTTTTTCGTTTTTAGGTGCCCAGAGACCAAAAATAATAGTCATTAAAATTTTTATATATATGTATATATATATATATATATATATATATATATATATATATGTATATATGTATGTGTCCCTAGACACGATAACTCTCGTAAAAATGGTCCGATCGAGACCAAATTTGGTAGAGATGTGTAATCCTACCTTTATTCGGATGAGTTCGTAAACCAGACATATCGACCTACCGGAAGGGGTAGTTTTTGGGGGTTTTGTACCCCAAAAATGGGTTTTTTGCATTTTTCATATGTAAATTTTAAAAATTTTTATTTTTTATTTTGACCATTGGATTTAGCTAAAAAAAACACACAATTTAGTATTTTGAAGCTTTGCTCTATCTCCATTGGTTACCGAGATATTACAAAGCCTAAAGACAGTACATTGTATTTTGGAGCTCCAATGTTAATCTTATGGAGAATTGGGATGTGTTAATATTTCACTTATTAACCAATATTTTTCGATGAAACTTGGAATTCAGCTTCATTTGATTGAGATCCATCCTTTTACGGTAAAAAATCTTGGTTTTGTGCTTATCATGGCAGCAAACCTGCATACTCTTTTCCCATGTTAATCATATGGAGAATAGGCAAACTTCTTTAGCAATGGACAGATATTGATGAAACTTAGTAAATGGCTTCATATGGTCGAAATAATTTTTTTTATGTTAAAAACCTACTTTTAGTGTTCCCCATGGCAGCATACCTGCATACTCTCCCTATATTTATCATAAGAAGAATAGACATTTATTTCCCTATTTATGAGCATGTGATTTTATTTGGTTTACGGTTTTATGTGGTCAAAATTAATATTACTAATTTGAAAATTCGCTGAGTAGGCAGGTCTGCTGCGACGGGGGGTATTTTAAAGATTAGACTAATGCACTTGCACAATATTTTTCTGACATAAATCTCATAATAAATCCAGAAATCAACAATTCAAAGGCAGTCACAGTATGTGAGAGACTGCATTCGACCCCCAAGCAGTTGTCTTCTTGGATAGCCTAGAGATCCAGGAGTCCACAACGGCGAATTACCTGGGAGTGAGATTGGACGGTGGGCTGAGGTGGGGGGATCAAATTCAGATAGAAAAGCTCGCTGACACTTTGTCAAAAAACGTTTTTTTCCTAAGAAACATCTCTAGAATATTGGACTTAAAAAATGTTTTAGCATAGTTTAATAGGAAGTTTTATTAGATAATCAATATTGCTGTGGGGAAACTCGAGCAAACAGAATCTCCAGAGAATCTTTACCATCCAGAAAAGAGCAGTTAGATGTATACTGTAGTTGGTTTGAAACGTCAGATTATTATTTTTTAAATTCCCAAAATCTAGAAAATTTAACTGTACTGTATACCTTCATTGTTTGTCTATGAAACTGTTCTGTATGTTGACGAAAATAGCTTAATTCCATCCCAGAACCACAATTACAAAACTCGCAACAGATATCTGTTAATCATAGGCGGCTGTAGACTAGATTTTCTGGGGGGGCTAGAAGGGGCTAGGGGCACTAGGGCTTTAGAAGTGTTCGCACTAAATGTCTCCGACACCCCCCCCCCCCCCATCATTAACAATGCATTGACGTCACTAATACGCCAGCACAACAATTTCAACTTTCTTACCTAACCTGTGGCTATGTAATCCAATATTGAATGTAAAGTGGTTAAATTTATAGAACAATAAGTTATTGTAAATTACAATACTGTAATAAAAATTAAATTTGGAAGAGACCGAATATATGTGTTCAGAACAACAGAATCATGATGAACGTCAACGTTGTTTAAATTATTTAGTTTTTTATTAAAATCTAAAATTTATGTTTCTTTATTTTTTTATAACTCGAAAATGGGCTAGATTTCATGGAAACATACATCTTGAAAAATAGTGCACGTAAGTTATATCTACTGTTGAATATAATTCAGATACTGTAACTGGAAAAAGAAAGAAAGCCAAAAAAGTTAGCGTGATCGGGTGTGATAGACAAAAATTATGATTCACTCTACATTGATCATTTGAAATAATGGATATTCAATCTAAAATAATAATGTGTTTTCTGTTATGGTCCATAGTTAACGGATGTCCTCCAAAATATTAAATCTCCTAAATAAGCAAGACAAAAATTACTAAAAACTACTCAAATTTCTATGATCAAAAAAGTTTAACTGTAATGTCTGACAAGGGATAATTGGTTAAGATAATTGGGATAATTGGGGATCTACTTGATTAAAAGCATTATATTGGCAATACGAAAGCTTTATTTGCAAACATTGTTTATTCATGTAGTTATATCATCATTACTCATTCGTGGGCCACAAATTTAAACCTGCACAATAGCCAAGTTCACCATACAGATATGCCATATGTATCATATGTGTGATATGTCATGTATCGGTTTTTTACAGTATAGGCCTAGTAGGCTACCGATGCAGGTGAACGGCAACCTGATGGACACTGAGAGGCAGACGACAAAATGAATTTGCCTAGCTGAATATTTATTCAGACGGTTATTTATAGACGGGGTACACCCATTTATTTATGCACCTTGGGGTACACCAACTTGACGTCTGAAATTTAACGTACAATTAATTTTGTACTGCCAGGTCTATTTGTCAGAAAGTGAGAAAACAGTGAGTGCTATGGCATGCAGCTAGGGAAGGTTCTGTTGAAGGCGATTGATAATTTTGGGAGGGTAATTGTTTGTTATACATAAGCCAAAATTGTTTTTAGATTATTTTGAATTAGGTCTTTTGGGATCATAAAGAAGCACATTAATTGAAAGAAGATAATTTACTCGGGGTCCTCGCGCTTGGTACCCAGTTTGGAATTTTTAGGGCTAGCCCCCCATTTACTCAACATTGTGTGAAAATGTGACGTTTTTAATTTTGACGGTTTCTTAGTTTTGCTTGCGTAAATTCAGCCATGTCATGGATGATTGCGACGAACGCATCTCCACATACTCAGGTAAGTTTACACAGCCTGCTGCGGCGGTTATGTTTTTATTGATATATAGGTCAGAAATACTTTCAATAACTCAACAAACCATATTTTAGCGTTAAGTCATATGTCCGGCAATTTAGACAGCAATAAATAAACCATGATCAGGTCTGAGTTCGTTTAACCCTTGGAGGAATTATATGTTTAACCCAGTTTCGCGGCCACGGGCGGAGATGGAGATGCGTTCGCCACGATCATCGGCGACATGGCTGACTTTGGAAGCATAACTCAAAAACCGTAAAACTTAGCAATGTGTAATTTTCAACCAATGTTTAGTTGATAGTATTCTTTCAAATTCTGGGTTTTTAAGACCCTAGCTCAAAATAACCAAAAAATAAATAATTGCTTATGTATATAATAAACAAATACCGATGTGTGAGTGTAGCCCCCCATATTAATTTAGCCTAACTTTGAATATATTGAAATTTTTATTCCAAAATATTCTATTATTTATTCAATAATTTCACACAACTCTATGCAGTCTCTTCTGCCAAATTGCGTTTTGGAAACGTCAGTCAACATATAAATTTATTATTTTAAAATATGAAGTTTAAGCACCCCCCTTTAGCCGCCTATGCTGTTAATCCATCATCTCTACACAAATTGAAACTCTATGAGCAGAAACCGGATTATATAGGGCTTAAGTTTTCCTCAACCTTACCACTAGAGTTAAAGAGGGAGCTTTTAGGTTAAGATCTTTCAAAGCTAAGATAAAAATCTATCTGATCCAAACGTGTTATTATGAACTCCCCCTTTCCTTAACTAGACTCTAGCTCTGACCTAATGACCTGGTACGACCTGAACTGCAAAAATGAAAATCCAAAATTGACGGGTCTCATGCCATAGATGTGGATAGATGTAGTATTTTTTGACATTGCTGGATAGGTAAAAACAGTTCATCACTTGTATTAAGTTGGTAATCCTCAGATTTTATCAATTTAAATGAACACATGTTCAAATTAAATTATCACCACAATTTAGTGTATTTTTAGGCAATTTAATGTATAGCTTCCCAAAGATTTTTTTTAATTTCGACACATGGCTTGACATAGGCTATTATCATTATCTAGTTTAGCATAATTAAAGAATTCCAAGCACAAATCGCATAGTTTGTCCTTGTTTATCTGTTGAATAACCTGTGCAACTCTAACCATACTTCTCTAGCACTAATGTACCGGATTACTCTTTTTAATGTCTTATCCATCATGTGAGTTGTTAGAATAAGCAAAGCCTTATTAATCTGCTTTTCATACTCTTTTAATATCTTCTTGTATAAAGCTTCCTCACCAGAATCTTCAATTGAGTTTTTTGCTTGGTTGAACAAAAAATCATTATTAGCAGAAAAATACAAAGTAAAATGCATCCAGGGCCACCCCGAGGGCGGGGCGACCGGGGCAGCTGCCCCGGGCGCCGCGGCTGAGACAAAATCCTCGTTTTATAAAAGCTCAAACACTTCATAAAAATTGTTAAAACTGCATCAATAAATGTTTTAGAAACAAATGGTACAGTAATAATTTTTTTATTAGTTCAAATAAAAATTAAAAATATTAAGGCTATTAGTCGGAAATGAGTAGTGATTAATTTATTTTAACTATAAACCTTTTTTCACAATGCAATTGGAAGAGTGGAAGTGAATCATGATAGCGTAGCATTTGGCTGAATGTAGGCCTACAGTCAGCTGATCTTACGAACTGAAAAATAATGGCTCGAGCGCTCGCTCGGGGCCTATGAAACAACGGGCCTGCATACTTCCTCCCACTACCTAATTGAGGATTAGAATTATAGAATTATTAGAGGATTAGCTCAAAATCGGCCGCATCTGGTCATTTGACCAAAATGTATGCAGGCCCATTAGTTTTCGTAGGCCCCCGTAGGATGGATCCTCCAATTCTTTAAGTTAAATATTTGGTTATTACATAATCAAAGGTTAAATAGTACAATTTTTTTATTCATCAAGTTGCATGGCAGAACTTGAAAATAAAGACTGGGCATAAAATACACTGATACAAGTTGATTGCAAATCATTATAAAAGTTTCAAAAGTAGGCCTAAGACACAGGAAATATGAACACAAACATTAAAAAAAAACTTTTATTTATTACTTATATTTACATATTGAATTGAGATCACAAAATTAAAGTGAGAACATGAAAATCAAATTAAAAATTGGTTAAAATTAATCATTAGTCAAGGGCGTCATAGGGGTGTTGTGATGTACTTGAAAACATGAGGTTATCTGGAGATGTCGACCTTAATCCAAAACTGAAACAAAATCATGTAAAAGTGAAATTTCTTACATGGCATAACATTAATAATTTTACTCCAATGACAACATTTAAATTTTGTAGGAATTTATATTATTCAAAATATCAGTATTTTCAATTTTTTTTATGTTTTTAATATTATTAATGATACTTATTCTACATGATACTCTCATGTGTTATTCCACTGACCTTGAGGGGAAGGTTACTTCTGTGTGCAATATAACGCACAGAGTTATGTGCATTACACGTTATAAGTTACAGATAAAGGACTTGACAGCAATAAACTAACCTTTACATAGTTCAAAACCCCATCACACATTTTTTTAAGCGCAAAAAAAGCGCTTCCTTTCATTCCTTTTTAAGCGCTTTTTTCATGATTTTACTGTACACATGTTGCTATAAATAAAATATGTTACAGTTCTTGAACATAAAACACTCTTAGGCATCTCATAGGAGTTCTTAGGCATCTCGCTAGCCTAATGGTTAGAGTCTAGAGTCTTGGACTTTGGTTCAAGAGGTCATGGGTTCAATTCCCGGGATGTCCACCACACTGATGGGTTTGGACCGTTTTCCCTTAAAAGCGTTTCTGGTACTCTGTACATTCCTCAAGTACAATGCCTAAGGCATAAACACAAGCAAAAAGAACAAAAAAAAAACACCATTACTATAAAGAGAAAATATACCATTTTAACTAGTATTTCTTACTTAAATAGTGCATATTGGCTATTTTGAAGGTAATTTCGATGCAGTAGAGTCCCGCAAACTCGGGCTTCAATAACCCAGAACCCTGGATAACTCGGACGGTCTTCTAGAGCAGTAAAGGTGCTCTGGTTTCAAGGCGCTATAAGAGCCATGTAATAAGCCAGAGTAGGATGTGGTGCTTTGGTTTTTATTTAAGTCCGATTTAACGTAGGTTTTGAGGCATACATTTCTTGGTTTTGTACTATTCACATTATGTTATTCTTTAGTTCATTATTGCGGATATTTTCTATCACTGATTAGTAAAAACAAATTCATGGCTTTTTTTACTAATCAGTGATGGAAATGTCTGTAATAATTTATTAAACAATAACATAAACTCACCATTACCAACAATGAACTTTTAAAAAAGCAATGTACATTATGAAATAAGAAATACTCTTTGCAGGTATAGGGTAAATTATTTGTACTATTTCTTAAGTTTACTTCTTCCCAGATAATCAGAATTTTCACAAACGGGACACCGTTTGGCCCACATCAGTCTGGGTTTGCGAGACTCAAGTGTAATCTGGCTGATTTAATAATTCGTATGGGGTCTGGTCCCAATTGATACAGATTATCAACGTCCAACTGTACAACGTGAAAATACACAACAGGGGGAATTACATGTAGTATACATATGTTTTTTATTCCGGGGACCTCAAAATGAAAGTATTATGGTCCCGGCCTTTGGTGAGGAGTACCCCAATAGCATACTCTGTTGGAAGAAATTCATAATACCGCTGAATTTGCGAAACATACTTAACATTTGCCATGCATAAGTAGTAAACCGTGTAACCTGTAGGACAGACCTGGTGCTGGGCTGGGGAGAGGGGGAGTTGATGATGTCGTAGATGTCATCCATGAAAGACAGCTCAACGTAGCGCAGCACCTGGTCCAGAGTCTCAACAACCCGCTCAACATCTGCCTCCGAGATACACAGCGCTGGCAGGAAAAGCAGCACATTCTTGTACTCGCCCTCACAACCCACCAGCAGCCGCTCCTTCCTTAGCCTGTCGCACCACACAACATTACAGTCTATGGTAACATCGTTATATGAATGCTAAGACTTAGGTTTTTATTATGTAGTTTTTATTTGGGGGGGGGGGGGGGTGATGGTAGAGGAATGTGAGCATCAGCATCCGGTAGATAGAGTCATTGGGACAGGATAATAGATTCCCAGTGCCTAGTTACCGTAATTTTCTGGAAAGTTCACTGCTGTTAAGGTATTAATAACGTTTTGTGAACATTAACCAGATATTCACACTATATTCTGTCCTTCTGAGAATTTAACTACTCAAAACTTAAAACTCACCCATTGCTAATTTCATCTGCTACGTCGGGTGCAGGTTTTTTGCAGTCTCCAGAACGAACAATGTCCACTCCCACAATGATTCCCTTTTGTCTAATATCTCCTGGAATAAGTCAAGAAAAGTTAATTATTAAGTGTTATTTTATAAAACATTATTGTAGACTAATATACTCGTAGTTTATACTTTTCTCAAGATGAGGCATATTTATCGCCTCTGCTTAAAAAAATGAGTTTTGATACTCAAAAAAATTTCCTATAGTAAAAGATATAACACAGTGTGTTTTTTTAATATTATCTATATTATATAGATGACACACTCTTATTAACATGTAAATGCATGTCCCACAAATTCAAATAAGTCCAGTCAACTAAATATTTTTAAATAACACCAATCCTAACAGCATTTAGTAAGGAGTTGTCAATTAGGTTCCCACAATGATAAATTCTATGTGATTTGCAAATAATAAGATTGCAGTAGAGTCCCGCTAATCTGAACTAATTGGGACCGGACCCTGTTAAGCTTGGCGAATTTTTGGAGTAGGCAGAATTCACAAATAATGCAAAATATTGACTCGGTTACTTCTGCCATTTACTCAAATAGGACATACCATAGCGAAACTCGGAAAGCATTTGCTAGCAAAGCAATTGAACCGCGATAAATAGCCGAAAATACCGATGAAATATTGAAATAAAGTTTGTCTAAAATGATCAAACCATAGAAAAGAAGCTGCAATAGCGACAGAAAATCGTATCTTATAACCGAAAATTCCACGTAGTATCGTCGATCGGGATTCCCCCGTTTTTAAGTAAAGAAAAAGGCTATGTTTTTAGACACAATGTGTTTGGATTAAGCAGATTTTTGGAATAGTGGGACAATTCAATTATACTGACTAACACATTTAACCATATGATATATTTACAACATGAGAGCAGGGACCGTACCGATGATGGGGTGTGAATGCTGCAGCAGCCGAAAACCTTCGGCCATCGTGTTGCCTAACCTGAGCGCACTGTCCATCAGACGCCGACCCATCATCTCTGACAACACAGTTGCGGCAATTGCTGCCCCCACCGGGTCACACTTGTACTGCAACACAACAAGGCCCCGTTGAAGCAGACGTGTGTACTGATGGGACATACCAATATGTGCATAGGACAGCTAAAAATAACCATCCCCAGCGCAAATGACATGTATATAAGGTGTCAGGTTACAAAACCCTCTTAAAAATTACACCTGTCAACATTTGGCTTATGTTCTGCTAATCTATACTTATTTAATACGCTAAGGGTTTTTTTGTCTTGAGAACTCCTCCTACAATTTTCAACCGATTTTTAAGTTTTTGGTGTCGTTGGATAGGGCTTGGTCTGTAGTTGTTTCCGCCAAAAAATGATGAAAATCGGACTTAAAATAAAGGTGCTATCCACAGTTGAAATCTCAAAATTTCCCATTTAAATAACATTGGGATTGAATACAGCATTTTAAACATCTGTTAATAATCAGCTGTAAATACGTGTAGTTTTATTGATTAAAGATATTTACAATATTGGATTGGTCGGATGCCATTTATTGACAGCTAAAAGTAACATTTATACTGTATTAAAATAAATTGCTCGATTTCAAGCAACACGTGTACTAGTTAATGTTAAATAATTATGAATGTATGTATTGCATCAAGAAATTTCTGTTCCATAAAAATTTTGCGAGTCCAGTTTTAACCCCATTCTCTAATTTAACTGTAAAAAGCATGAAAAGTTACAATTTGTTCTGCGTTCTTAATGGTGGCTGCAATTTTTCTTGAGGTGATGACCGCTCCGATCGGATGTCCGTTGCCCAGGGGCTTGCCGACTGTTAGGATGTCGGGGATGGCGTTCTGCCCCTGGAACCCCCAGAACGTCTCCCCGGTCCGACCCATCCCACACTGGATCTCGTCTGCTACAACAATGCCGCCGATCTCGTGGATGTAGCTGAAATAAAATTCAGAGTTTTACTCGGCTATCTACCAATCTAATTTAATTTAGTTTGCCAAATGTTGCAATTTGTGGGGGACAATTGGTTGATGAGGGACTTTTAATGAATCATTAAGGTCCTGGGTAATTGTATGTGTTTGAAAACAAAAGTAGAAACCTAGCATAGCGGCCATCATCATCCAAAATGAAGCAAAATTAAAATAACTAGGGACCGCCTGCTGGAATCGTTGGAACATTGAATCTTTGAAAGCCTGTAGGGTGAAGCCCTGATAACCGATGTGAAGTATAATGGGATTCTGCTCATCTACAGGGCACTACCTTTCTAACGGTATGCTCAGTTTTCTCCTATGATGCGCATAAGCTGACAAAAAAGGAGGGAAAGAAACATGCATGTCTATTAAAACTAGAGATTGCCTCCTGATCGAAATTCAACCAAAATTTCAGTTGATCTGGACCCAAGAAGTTTTAAAAATTTATAACTGAAACATCTGTTCTTTTTTTACAAGACTACACCTTCCTAGCAGTATGCGCGGATTTCTCCTATGATCCTTATGAGCTGAGAAAAAAAGGAGGAAAAGAAACATGTTTGCCTATTAATTAATTAAAACTAGGGATCACCTCCTGGTCGAAATTCGACCAAAATTTCAGTTGATCTGGACCCAAGAATGTTACAAATATTTTAGAAGTAAAACATCTGTTCTTCCTGTTTTTCTAGCAGTTGTTTCTACAACAGCTGTCAAATTATTCAACCAATTATCCTTCCTCCATAAGATTAATAAGATTAACATTGGAACTTTGAAAGCCGTGGGGCGTAGCCCTGGAGTCTGATGCGAATTAGAATGGGATTCTGCTCATCTACAGGACTATACCTTTCTAACGGTATGCGTGGATTTCTCCTACGATGCACACGAGTTGAGAAAAAAGGAGGAAACGAAACATGCTTGCCTATTAATATATAGACTAGGGACTGCCTGCTGGTCGAAATTCGACCAAAAGTTCATCTGATCTTGGGCCAATTAGTTTGAAAAATTTTATAAATGAACATCTGTTGTTCCCGATTTGCTAGCATTTGTTACTAAAACAGCTGTCTAATTTTTTTTTTTTTTTTTTTAACACTTTTTATTTACAATTTGTTTCATTACAAAACAATAAGCAAATGTGAGGTAATTAAAAAAGAACATGAGTTAGAATTTGAACAGAAACAAACCTAACATAAGATTAAAATGAGTAACATGAATACTATTGTTTAGATCGGGAAGTCAAGTCCAGGAAGTTGTGGCGTTTCAGTCTGTAGATATGATTGCTGTTGTCCAAGAGGTTGAGGGCCAGGTGATTTGGGTGATTGTCCAGTTTTGATAGGTATTTCTTACTAAGGCGTTCTATTTCTGTCACAACTAAAGGGATGGATGTATCTGTATGAAGAGTAGCATTGCTGACAAACCAGGGTGCTTGAAGAATAATCCGTAGAATTTTAGATTGGAAACGTTGAATGATTTGAATGTTAGAATTTGCAGAAGTTCCCCACAGTTGAATTCCATAGGTCCAGATAGGTTTTAAAATTACTTTGTACAGGAGAATTTTGTTCTGTGTTGATAATTTAGAATTTTTATTAAGAAGCCAGGAGAGTTTCCTATAATTTAGGTCCAGATTTAACCGTTTGTTCCAGATGTGAGATTTCCATGTTAGTTTACTATCTAAATACATGCCGAGATATTTCACTTCTGTTAGCTGCGGAAGACGAACATTATTTAAGGAAACAGGAGGGCAGATACCAGTTTTAAGGGTAAATGTAACATGGGCTGACTTTCCTTCATTTACTTTTATGCGCCACTTTTTCAGCCATTCCGACAAATCATTTAAGGTTCTTTGGAGGATTGCCGAGGCAGCCACATTGTCATGGTGGGAAACCAGAACAGCAGTGTCATCTGCAAAGGTGGCCATTTCAGATTCGACGTTTGTTGGTATGTCTGCTGTGTATAGCACATACAGGACAGGTCCTAATACACTACCTTGTGGCACTCCCGATTGTATGCTGTGGATGCCCGAGAGAAAGTCTTTAAGCTTTATTTGAAAAAATCTGTCACTCAGGTAAGATCGAAATATATTGTAAAAAGTATGTGGAAGGGTTTTCTTGATTTTATACAGCAGGCCTTTGTGCCAAACCTTATCAAAGGCTTGACTTATGTCCAAGAATGCCGCTGTGCAGTATCGCTTATTTTCAAGGTCTTGTTTGATTACATTAGCTACCCTGTGGACTTGCTTGATCGTAGAGTGTTGCCGCCTAAAACCAAATTGGTGACTAGGAATAATGTCTCGATCCTCAATAACAGGAAGTAAACGTTTCAAAAGAATTTTCTCGAAAACCTTTGACAGTAGGGGAAGAAGACTGATAGGTCGATAAGAAGACACTTGGTAAGGGGGTTTTCCAGGTTTCTGAATCACAACAATTTGGGAGAGCTTCCATGGGGTTGGGAAGTATTCTAGCCTTAAAATGGCATTAAAAATTAATGTCAATAACACAAAGGCTTTTCTAGGAAGTTCTTGAAGGACCCTACCAGTTATTAAATCATATCCAGGGGATTTTCTTGGGTTCACTTCTTTAATAATTACAGTTTTGACCTCACTTGGAGTAACTGCTTGAAGGGGTAAGTCCATCTGAGTTGGGGCTTCAAGAAGTTCATCAAGTTCGTCACTGATGTCAATACCGGTATCATTAGGTTTGAAGACATTTTCAAAATATTCACAAAAAGCTTCACTCTTTTCCTTGTTACTCTTTGCCCAGGAGCCGTTAGATTTAGAAATGGGTGGGATTGGTGTTTTAGGTTGTTTAAAATTCTTGGTAGCTTTCCATAATGAGTAGTTGGTCGCTTCTGTCGGAGAAAGATTTTCAGTGAATTCCTTAAACCAGTCATTTTTTAGTTCTTTTAACATCGCAGTAAGTTGCCGTGATGCCCTGGATTCTGCTCATCTACAGGACGATCCCTTTCTATCGGTATGCTTGGATTTCTCCTATGATGTACATAAGCTGAGAAAAAAGGAGGAAAAGAAACATGCTTGCCTATTAATATATAGACTAAGCCCACTGGTCGAAATTCGAAAAAAGATTCAGTTGATCTTGGCAATTAGTTTTAAAATGTTTCATAACTGAAACATCTGTCCTTCCTGACTTGCTAGCATTTGTTATTACAACAGCTGTCTGATTATTCAAACATTTATCCTCCTCCCATAAGATTAACATTGAAACTTTGAAAGCCTGTAGGGCGTATCCCTGGAGTCCGATGTGAATTAGAATGGGATTCTGCTCATCTACAGGACTATTCCTTTCTAACAATACGCGCGTACTTCTCCTACGATGCTCACAAGCTGAGAAAAAAGGAGGAAACAAAACATGCTTGCGTATTAATATATAGATAGATAATTAAAATAATATAGAGTAATGTGCTGCATGGGTCGCTTTAAGGGTGATTCTACTTACAATCAGATGATATAAAGGTAGGTAATAGTTCCAAATTTATGTATTTCATTTATGAGCCTATACAGCTATGTATTGTAGGTAGTTTGTTTTAAAAATGTTGATTCTGTGCTTATAAATCAATCTGTGTGCTAATAACATTTTTTTGTGCAAATTTCCCTATAGGGAATACGCTATTAAGGTAATAGCCATGGTAACACCTAAGCACGGGACCAAGTTACTTTTTAATATTTAGGTCCCCAGAAGCCTCCATTCATTCAATTTCAGTACCAGGTTAACCGAGCCTTGCTCGTTGGTTTTAATTCAGTTTTGATATAGTGTCATGGTAATAAAGCTATTAAATTTCCACCAACAACCAACTATACCTCTTCCCAGTTAACAGCTGTTTCAAAACGTCTGCTTAACATTACTGTTCCTTTATTTTGTATATCTTTTGTTGTTATTTTGTTACCAAAATAGCAACCCATAAGACCGATGTTAAAAAATACGATTTTTAAACTTAAATATAGACCAAATTCGATTTTTCCTGGGATAGAGGCTGTTTCTAAACTTATTTTTGGGCCAAAACACCCTTAAATGCAAAGTTTAAGCAAAATCTAACCGCTAGATTTCGAGATCGTGGAACACACATCCCTTCAGACATTGCTCGTATTATAGTATAGGATATACATATATGTGTCCGTGGTACCAATAACTTTTAAGGGAACATCCGATTTTGATGAAATTTTGAATTGAGGTGTAAGACCAGATCTATTTTCATGAGTTCATGAGATTTAATGAATGGATTATGGTAAGGGGGTTTAATAGGATTTTAAAAGGGTCAAAATGGGTTTTTGACATTTTTTTATAGGGAAGGGGGTGGGGGGCAGCAATTTTGGTCTTTGCACGGGCGCTAAAAACCTCACGAGCGGAATCCCGTCGGAATCAAACCCTCCTTTTGGATTCTCTTCACAGAAGAATCTCTTAAGTATAATTGTACTGAACTAAATATAAGAAAAACATTATTTGGGAAAGGAAAAAGTTCATCTTCAAAAAAGAACATACAGTGTAATATCAATATCTAATTGAATTATACTGTCCAGTGTGCAAAGTTAGAAATTTAGGTAATTTGTGATAATTAATGAAAAATGATTGTAAACTGAAATAAAAATAACTTTTAACTTACCAGTACATTTTGCTGAGCCATTCCGGTGGTGGAATCAACATCCCATGAACTACCATGACTGGTTCACAGATAAACCCAGCTATCTTGAGGAAAATACCAGTTATATTAGTAAATAATTTCATAAAACCACAAAGAGAAATCTAATTAAAAACGTATGCTAGTGTTAAAAACTTATGTTATAAATTCTGTTACTTTTTAATAAGTGAAGCGGCTGGGAGACTAGACCAAATTTCATTATGGTGAGAAAACTATACATTTTTTTACACAGACATTGTATTATTTTGTAGCACTATCTACAAAACTTTTTCATAATATTCTATTATGGTGATTCAGTAATAGAAACACACCATTCCCTGAATGTTGTTGCTCTGCCCAATCATATATAGGTCAGTGTTTGCAACTGTCACTGTCACTGTGCTCTCAGTCAGTTGCGATTTGAACATGCGAAGCTCATTAAACTCAGGTAGTAAAAAAAAGGAAACTTGGTGAATCTCCCCTTAAAACTAATGCTTAAAGGTCATCCCCTTAAAACATGTATAATCATCTTCTTTAGATATAATAAGAATCTAAAAGATAGCTTTAATGTTTATATCACCAAAAATGTTATGCATAGCGGAGCAAGTTAGTGACCATAATGGAGGCAAGTGAACGGAGAGAACAAAAGTGCCTGGAAAATAAACAACTAATTCTCATAACATTTGTGCATTGACTATGAATAAGTTGTTAAAAGTCAATTTGAACTAACAATTGGATTAGTGTAGCTCAAGCTTGAAAGATTACTCTTGGTATTTTTCACTTTTTGAAAGGAGCCATATCATTATCCAGTGATCGGTTAAGAAATTACTATTGATTTCCTAAATTAAAGAAGGTCTCCATGGACGGATAAAAAACTTAGAAACAAATTAACATTTATGTCCGTAGCTCACTATTATACCTATCATATCATTTAAAAATTCATTATTCTGATGTTCCAACTGCAATGGAGCTGGCATACCTCATGTTTGTTGCTGGCGACTCGCTGTAGCACTCGCTTGGCGTCCTGGAAGTATTTCTCCGCTGCCTCAGGGTCGTCCCTCGAGTATGGTCCGCGGTACGTGTCCGGCGCCGGCACTACATGTACCCATGGCTTCTTGCCTGTAGACAGAGATTGTTCGAGGATATTACAACCACTGGCTTGTTGTTCCTCATTGACACAAAAAGGTCTAGAGTTTGCTGGAATGTTCAATTACTGTTTTAGAATCTAAATCAGTAACTAGCTCAGTAAATCAGTAACGTTTATTAGATTTTGCAAACAAATTAGTGATATTTAATGTTATTTGTCTAAATTGTAAAAGTAAAATTATCAAACTAGAGATGAAGTACTACTTTTACCATTTTATCATTGACTATGTACACTAACGTGAATAGACCTCTCATCCAATGCATTTAGTTTGAGGCAAAAATTTGGAAGTTCGGTGGACGTCGCACCAGAGTTGCTGCCATCGATGTTGTTATTATTCAGCTGAATTTACAGTGCTGCCAAAACATTTTACCAAAACATAAACATAACTTTCAGTTATGAAATGTTTCATCCTTGGTTTAGAAGAGTGGTAATACTGATTTATCTATCATATGTTACGTGTACTTCGATGGATGCCGCACGAGATCGCACCACCGTCAATATGCTTCACACACGCCTATGCTATGAGAAGTCTACTCACGTAGTGTACAAAGTCAATGATTTTATTAAAACTCTTTTGTTTGCCATCTGTTTTTTTCCAATGAATTAAACGATTCAATATAACTATTGTATTCAGAACTAGTGCAAAAGTTGCTCGAAATCAAGCACAAATATGATCATACGTTTTCGTCACGTGACCAAATAAATCAATTATAACCGTCTAATCCAATATTGTGATTATCAGTTCCGTTATTCGCTTAAAACTAAACCTAATTAGAGATGTACATTAACATATGTTTAAAATTCTTGACCCAATCCCAATGTTATTCTAATGGGAACATTTCAAATTTCAATGATGGATTGCGCCTTTAATTTAAACAACTACAGACCGAGTACTATCCAATGACACCAAAAACTAAAAAAATTGGTTGAATATCGTAAGAGTTCTTTTAACAAAAAAAAAAAAAAAAAAAAAAAAAAAAAAAAAAAAAAAAAAAAACCATAGCCTATTAAATAAGTATAAATTAGTATCAAGTTAGTTGTATCATAATTTATTCTAAATGGATTAAATTTTCATTCGAGAAAGGTAATACTAGGAGTGTCAAGTCTGTGTATCTGCTGCGGTTACCCTCTGGGGAGATCTTGAAAGCCCGCGGGCTGATGTCCGCCAGCAGGTTGCCAGTTCCGTGAAAAGCTCCATCCACCACGACCAAGTCCCGGCGGTTGGTGTAGTTACGGGCCATCTGCAGAGCCAAGTCGTTTGCTTCTGCACTGAAACAACATCGCAATATAGACGCTAAACAACTTATGTTTTGTTGCTGTCTTGAGGGGATAAATCTTTATTTTAATGACATAAACCGACACTTTAAAGTTATAGTTATAGTCAAATCTCATTATGTCATTCTGTATGTGTGGTACTATATATAGGCCTAGAAAGTCCACAATGTCAGTTATCTACCGAAGTAATGTTTTAGGCGATTAAACGCGTAATTGAGTTAGAGATCAATTTCATTTTTAGTTAATTTGTGTGTTTCTATACCATTGGCATTTTTTCAGTATTTTGACTGAGAATGGTCCAAACCCTAGTCTGTTACTATCTACTGTGGACCTTTTGACCTGCCTCCATAATTAATACATTAGTTCAATGACAAATGGTAACTGAGTTATATACCCAGCCCTCACAGACCTGAACTATAGAATAATTTTCAGAGAAAATCATCTCAAGCTAGACCTGTCAATCGAGCTAAGTAAAAGAACTGCTATGGGGAATGGACTGCAAATGTGTAAAAGCATTGATTGAAACAAGAGGCGCCCAATGAATAAAGCTAGGGTGTAATAGTAGTGACAACCTGTTGTACATCGGTTGTACTTTTTAAATGTCAACAAATTATAAATTTATTTCTATCTCAATAAACCCAAACACCCCCGTTGCAGCAGACCTATGTACTAAGCGAATTTCCAGTAAAGTTTGTTATTTCTTCATTTTAACCCTAAATATTGTATGGGGGTTCGGTATGTGAAAAAAAGCAATTCAGTGAGCCTCACCCAGAGCTGGTGAAGAGAACGACCTCGAAGTTGCTGGGGAGAGTCTCCAGTAGCAGGCTGGCCAGCCGGTGCTGCTGCTTCACCACGTCCCCGCCCACGGCCAGCCCCAGCTGCGCCATCTGCCGGCGCGCCGCCGCCACCACCGCGCCATTGCAGTGGCCCACTGCGGGACAGACTCTCAAAGGAACTACTCTTCACATAAAAAATTATGTTAGTTAAACATGCTACAAAAAACTCCAGTGGGTATTACTGCTATTTGAATTTCTAAACCAGCAATATTGACCAATTCTTAAGCCACCTGCAATGGCCCAACGTGGTCCCGTGTTCGCCAAACAAAGTTCATTTGAACTTTTGTTTGATCGCTACTATATTTTTAGAATGCAAATTATATGGCCGGTAATTGTTCGTTAGGAATGTTTGTTGATTTTTGGTGTTCACCGAACAAGTTTGCCATGAATGTTTGGCCAGTGCGGACGCGGCTTTATGCTTTGATAATGTGTCCCCACAATTAGCTTTTTTTTATATTTTGGGTGTATTTACACCAGTGGCATAGTTTTACATTTTGACAGGGAACGGTCTAAACCGTTTTTTCCTACTGTTGTCGTATTATGAGTAGTGTAATTTCAGCGATTTCATTGGGGGGGGGCATGATTTTTTTATGAATATATTTTGACTGCAATGAGACCTTCTTCCCCTTACTATTTTTTAACAAATGCAGGCCATAAAAAGAAACTCAATTCAAGTCATAACTTTCAATTTGTAATTTTTTTATGGTAAAATTTGCATTTTTTACTATTTATCCAAATTATTGGGAGGGGGGGGGCAACCGGCCACAATGACACCTATGTGTATTATCCAAACCTATTGTTGTTTGCATTATTAATCACTCACCCCAAGGACATACTTCTTGTAGATCCACTCACCTTCCTCCAGGATTAAATTTTTTGCTTCATTTACTTGATCCTTAGATGAGTGAGCAATTATGAGTGGGCGATCACTCACCCCCAGTGAAGTAATTTAAGTAAAACTGTTACAAGTGATGTATTCTTTCATTATAATATAAAATCTATACTTATTTAATATGCTAAGGCTGCGTTCACACGAGACGACTTTTCGCCGTCTGCCGTGGACGGCACGGCGCCGTGCATTCCTCGGCCTCAGCCATGGACACCACGGCTTGTGTCGTAAGGATTGTACGGCCCACGCCGCACCGTGTTGGCCATATCGTCAATAGTAAACATAAAAAGTTTTTAGTTTAACCTCTTACAATAGTAAAAGCAGTAAAAGGCTTTGATTACAGTCCAAGCATTAAATAAAGACTGCGTTTGTGATACTTCCTAAATGAGTGGCGATGCCAAAGGAAAGTTTATTAATGCATAAATTGTAATAGAAAATGTTTAAGTTTTAATCATCTACTGTAAGGTGTTTACCTATATTTTGTAAGAATGCTTTTAAGAAAGGATGAAAAAGCTCCTCTCAGAAAGTCATGCAGTGCTTGGCCTGCTCACATTTTACTTCTTTATTTAAACTCCGATAAATAAAAATAATAATGCTATGACTTTTAGTGGAGGGAGATCAGCAATTAACTGATCGATAGTTCTCCTCGCCTGAAATGCCTGCACTTTTTTGTTTTCTATGCAGGTGGACCAACGGCTTAACGTGACTTCCGAACCACGGGAGCGGCCGAACGATATTTTTGTCCCCGAGCCGGGATTTGTACTATCACTTATGGTTATGGCCCGCTGGGTGATAACCCAGAGCTCTGAGCTCTGATACCACTGAGCTACGGCCGCTGCCTAACTCCGATAAAACTTTAACTCGGATAAAAGTGAGAGAGGATTTGAATGAAATATAAAGACTTTCTTGGACTTTTTTTATTCACTTTTGAATTTTATTATATTTTGAATCCATATTACGCTATAATGGGTCAAAGTTTAACAACTTTAGACCATCACAGTTTAATGTGGATTCCAAGTATTAAAAATTCTAAAAGCGAATCAAATAGCCCGAGTCTTATCTTTTATTTAAAAACTCCCTCATTTTTATCAGCCATTATTAAAGGCGCAAAATGGGAGCAGGTGAAGCACTGCATAACGCTCTGGGGGAGGGGGGTCCTTTACCCCCCTTCCTTTAAATGTAAATAATCTATCGTTTACTTTTCTATAAGATATTTCTGTTTATATTATGCAAACTGGTTACAAAAGTTGAAGTGGCAATATTAGTACTACACCAGATTCAACATGTGATTGAATTGAAATGGTCGTGAATGTGCCGTGAAAGCGTCGTGGCCTTGAATTTAGCGCCGTCCACGGCCGCCGTGACGGCCGACGTGGACGGCACAGTGCCGTATTCGACGGTCATCGTAACGTGTGAACACTTCCATATACTCCAATGTAATTCAACCTCCAGGGCGCCGTGCCGTCCACGGCGAAAAGTCGTCTCGTGTGAACGCAGCCTAAGGGTTTTTTGGAGTTGAGAACTCCTCCTACAATTTTTAAACGATATTCAAGTTTTTGGTGTCGTATGATGATAGGGCTTGGTCTATAGTTGTTTCCGCAAAAAATTGATGAAAATCGGGCATTAATAAGGGCTCTATTCACAAATTAAATTTGAAAGTTTCCCATTAGAATAACATTGGGTTTGGGTTGAACATTTTAAACATCTGTTAATGTACAGCTGTAAATACATGTAGTTTTTTGTAATTACTGATATTCACAATATTGGTTTGGTTGGATGTCGTTGATTTCGAACTAAATGTTACTTTTGTATTGTATCAAAATAAATTGCTCGATCTCGAACAACAAGTAGACTAGTAATAATATAAATGCTTATCTACATGGCTTCTCAAATTTGTGCTCCTGAGGTTAACATAGTAAATTAATTCCAAAGCCAATGGCCAAACCCTAAGGTGGCATTGAGATGGAGACCAACGCTTTCCTATTTTGGGCCTGAACAAAAATCAGTGTGCCAAATTTCAACATTCAATCATAATGAGAAATTAGAGGTCTAGTGTTGGGGAGGGGAGTGAATGGTTCTTTTCCTTTACATACAGGGACACAGAGTGTTGGGTAAAACGTTCCAAATTTGCTCCGGCTGTCCGTTTACCACTTTTTAAAGATCGTTTAAAGAAACTTGTTACCATAAATACTAAACAAAGAAAGTTTATTTATGCAACAAAAATCATAATAGATAATAACATACATGATTTTTTTAAACAAATTACTTGGAAGAATGCCAAGAACTAGAAGAACCGCTAAACATTTTGAGGACCGTAAGTTTTAAGTTTAAAAGATATTGGTGATATTCACAGAAAATGTCTTCAGAGCAATCTTGAGAGGTATCACGCACATCATTTGGTGGTCAAATCCTTTTGGGGCTGTGACACATCCGGTGTAAAGTTTGTCTAATCCGTCGGCCGCCGTTGATATGGTAGTCACCGTTTAATCAGATTGTCAAGTCCAGAAGCGTCTTACATGGGATGAGTAATAGGTGCACGTTTAAATTTAGTTGTCTCTTCAAAGCCTATTCCAAAGTCCGATGAAGAAAGCACATGTAATTTTGCAGGATTGATTACATTAGGGAAAATTACACATTAAAATATGCATGACTGCCAGCAGATGAAGGGTACTTGATTCAATAATTTATGATGACCAGTAATTTGTTTTGGCTGAAATTAATCCTTAAAAAGTGTGAGAAGAAATTTAGAGTGTAACTATTAACAACTAAAAATCTTTAATGAAAATGCCTGTAATGTTACCAGGGTAATGATAAACAATGTTCTCAATACAAAAAGCCTTGACGCATAAATTATATATTATTTAGATTTATTTATTTACTTACAAGATTAAATGGGATAAAAATAATTGGCCTAAAGATGATATACCTACATTTTTATTTCTTAGGCCATTCACAAGATATTAATAAATCAATTTTGAAAATAGGAGAAAACTTTAAATACTGAAACCTCTTTCCTAGATCTTAGAGTTACCTTTCTGTCCATACACGTAGGTGTATCAAAATTTCAAAATTACTAAGATTTAATTTTATTGAGTGCAGAGTGACAGACATTGGTTCTTTTGCGGCAGACGTTTGTCCTTTTGCGAGTATTAGTTATAATTTCAATGTTGAAAAAATACCTTTTAAGAAGAATGAGAATCTTTAAATCTCCATCAAAATAGAAATATGCACAAACATAATTGTCACAAACCATTGATACTAAGCAAGGAATCTAGAGACAGTACTATAAGTAAATATTAAGCAAAAATAAGCAGAATGTTAAATAACCATAATGGTTCCTAACACAAAATAAATAAATGTTACTATTTGTTTCTAGAACGTTGTTAAGGCTGCAAAGAAAGTGTTTGAGAACACTTTCCTACGGCTCGATGAGGGCTAGCTGTCCCCATGACCCCTTGCTAGTAAAAACTATAAAGAAATACTACCAACATCAGTATAACTAAACAAATTCAAGAATAGTTAGGGTAGTAATATTTATCGCTTTATTCTACAAGATAAAGATTGCTGTAAAAGGTTGATGTTTTTTATCATTTATAACAATAATAACAAATTTTCTAAAACCCAGCCAAAAAGTCATTTTTATACCAGATAATTACTGTAGTTGCATCAAAACTTCAATTTCTTTACCTGGTTTTAAACATTTAATTTATAAGGTCTGTTTTATCTAATACAGTGCAGTAATTGAATATGGACGAATTCGATAAGGAATTACATTTTGATAGGATGCTCACCATTAGTAATCCTGGATACAAAGTCTAGATATTGGTTGCCAAGTTCATCGTAGAGATATTGATCTTTTGACCTCACAATCTTCATGGGGTCTTTGTTGAAGTGTAGTTCACATGATTCCCTACAAATAAAAACAAATCAATACCGTTTCAAATAGATTGTACTTAATTAGGAATCCAACCCCCATTTCTTTATTTCTTTCTTTATTTCATACATACGGTAAACACCATTTTTACAAGAAATGCAGGTGCATTAAAGTTTTCATTGAAAAATGACAACAAGGCTTTTTTATTCATTGTGAATAGCCACCGGAACTGCGTATTAATTAAAATATGGTTACATACCAATTTCCGTCACAGCAGTCCAATCTTGGTCCAGAGTGGATGACCCGGGTTTCGACCCTACTGGGTCATAATCATATCCATTTCAGGGACTCACATTAAAATTTGTCGGTCGTGATGACTTCGTCAGTTATACAAAAAACACATAACACAGTTTTTACACACATCATGACTACACGCACAAACACCTAGGCCTAGGGACGAATACGAGCGTGGCGAGACAACCGGTAACTCTGCACTGCACTGACCGTTCCTGTACTGTCCGCCGCCGTGTCTTTGTTGGATGGACTTTGACCCTTTGTTGATAATTCGTTCCTTGGTCCTACTGCCTTTGTATTTTGTTCGAATCTTACTATACTATCGAAAAGGGTGTTGGAATTAAAATTTAGCTGTTCGTTCAGTATTTCATTGGGATTGTTTTTTAGAGCTCTGAAAATATAAAATTCTTCAAGTGTGTCCATGGTTTTATTTTTTGGGCAGACATTCAAAATCTCGAAATTATTTTTATCTGTGGAGTGACATTCATCTAACAGATGCTGAGCAAAGCTGGATTTCTGTTGTTTCAAATGGGGTTTTGGTACATGCTCAGAAATCCGTTTTTTAAATGGTCTCCCTGTTTGGCCTATGTAAAATTTTGGGCAGTCTGTACAGTTTATTTTATAGATTCCTGTGAGGTTGAGCTTATCTTGATCAGAATTGGAGAGGTTATTGCACATTTTTCCAATTTTGTTTGTAGTTTTGCACGATAAAATTATTCCATTTTTGTTTAGTTCATTTTTTAAAGTGTGATGCAGGTTTTGGCTAAACTCAGTGGAGACATATTTTTTGTTTTCAAGATTGTTTTTAACCTTTGGTCTTTTTTGTTTTTGAATGAGTTTATCAATCATGTCCGGGGAATAACCATTACAGACAGCGATATATTTTATTGTTTTTACTTCGTGGTCGTAATCTAGTGGGGAAAGTGGAAATTTAATAAGTCTGTGGACCATGCTGTTATAAGCTGCCATCTTCTGCGATTGAGGGTGATATGAAGTAAAATGGATTGTTTGACTGGTAGCTGTAGGTTTTCGAAATATATTGTAGGTTAAAGTGTTGTTTTCTTTTCCAATTGTTATGTCTAGAAAATTTAACTTATTTTCTTTCTCTGTTTCTAAAGTAAACTTTAATTTCGGGGAGATATTGTTGAGGTAGTTCTTTAGAATCTCAAGCTGCCTGGAGTTACCGTTGTACAAAATAGCGGTATCGTCAACATAGCGATGATAGAAGATAATTTTATTTCTGTGTTTATTTTTATCTGAAAATATGTATTCATTCTCTAGATGGTTGAGATATACTTCTGAAAGTAAACCTGATAATGGAGACCCCATAGCTAGTCCTTCATTTTGTGTGAAAAATTCTCCATTGAATGTGAAATAATTTTGTTTCAAAATTTCTTTTATCAAAATGATAATTTCAGCTATGATATCGTTATCAAGTTTTGATTGTGACTTCAGATTAGCTTCTAAAATATCGACTGTCTCATTTATTGGAACGTCGGTGTATAAATTTTCAATATCAAAGGAGGCCAACGTTTGGTGCATTTGTACATTGATACTTTTAGTTCTGTCAATAAAATCATAGCTGTTTTTTATGCTGTAGTCATGTTTGAAGGTTATCAGAGATTTGAGTATTTTCTCTAGCTTTTTGGCTACTTTGTAGGAGGGGGCTGTTGTGAAATTAATGAGAGGCCTAATTGGAATGTTAACTTTATGTAATTTGGGGAGGCCACGGAGTTTGGGAGCTGATGGATTGATCATTTTCACGTGTTTTATTTCATCATCAGAAAATAAGTGTTTGCTTTTATTGATAATATTTTTAATGTTTCTCTGATATTTCTCAGTAGGGTCGCTATTGATTTTCAATATGTCATTTTTGTTAATGAATTCAGTTACTTTGTTATTATATTCAGTGAGATACATTACAACTATGGAGTTACCTTTGTCCGCCTTTGTTAACATAGCATTATTTGCCATTAATTTATCCTTAATACTACGAAGTGCAGCCTTTTCTTTATTATGCAAGGTGTCGTTTTTATTTTGAGAACCATTAGTCAATATTTTATCCATTTTCCTATGGATTAAAGCTCGTGCTATGTTTCGGTCATTATTATTAGGAATCATTCTGATGGCAGATTCTGCATTAATAAGATCATAAAAAGTTTGGAGGTTCCTATTTTTTGGCAAATTATAATTCAAACCTTTATTTAATAAATCAAGTTCATTCTCACTGAATGTTATCTCTGTGTTGTTTACAACTCGTTGATAAAAAACATGGTTAGAGAACAATAATTCCTCATTAGGCTTTTGGGACTTAATTAATTGATGGAATTTTTTGTCTTGCGTTTTAATTTTCTGATGGCATTTTTTATTAACTGTTTCCTCAATAATATCAAAGATAAAAAAGTTCAGAGGATGTAATTCGTTCATTAATTCAAGTTGTTTCGTGTACAATAACTTGTTTAGCATGTTTTTCTTTCTGTATTGAAATTTGATTTCATTGTTGAGCCAACATTTTTCGGCAGTTTGTTGTGCCCGTTTCGCCATTTGTGAATTTGAATTAACTTTAACCCTGATGTAATTGGGTATAATATTGTGTTCTTGGCATCTTTTGTTGAACTTGATATTTAGGTTTGTGAAGTTAACCTTTTGTTTTAGGTCCCTGAATTCGAAGGCTAACTTACGCTGACAGGCGTCCAATTTATTCATTGTGAATAGCCACCGGAACTGCGTATTAATTAAAATATGGTTACATACCAATTTCCGTCACAGCAGTCCAATCTTGGTCCAGAGTGGATGACCCGGGTTTCGACCCTACTGGGTCATAATCATATCCATTTCAGGGACTCACATTAAAATTTGTCGGTCGTGATGACTTCGTCAGTTATACAAAAAACACATAACACAGTTTTTACACACATCATGACTACACGCACAAACACCTAGGCCTAGGGACGAATACGAGCGTGGCGAGACAACCGGTAACTCTGCACTGCACTGACCGTTCCTGTACTGTCCGCCGCCGTGTCTTTGTTGGATGGACTTTGACCCTTTGTTGATAATTCGTTCCTTGGTCCTACTGCCTTTGTATTTTGTTCGAATCTTACTATACTATCGAAAAGGGTGTTGGAATTAAAATTTAGCTGTTCGTTCAGTATTTCATTGGGATTGTTTTTTAGAGCTCTGAAAATATAAAATTCTTCAAGTGTGTCCATGGTTTTATTTTTTTTTTATTTTTTTTTTTTTTTTGTACAACGGTAACTCCAGGCAGCTTGAGATTCTAAAGAACTACCTCAACAATATCTCCCCGAAATTAAAGTTTACTTTAGAAACAGAGAAAGAAAATAAGTTAAATTTTCTAGACATAACAATTGGAAAAGAAAACAACACTTTAACCTACAATATATTTCGAAAACCTACAGCTACCAGTCAAACAATCCATTTTACTTCATATCACCCTCAATCGCAGAAGATGGCAGCTTATAACAGCATGGTCCACAGACTTATTAAATTTCCACTTTCCCCACTAGATTACGACCACGAAGTAAAAACAATAAAATATATCGCTGTCTCTAATGGTTATTCCCCGGACATGATTGATAAACTCATTCAAAAACAAAAAAGACCAAAGGTTAAAAACAATCTTGAAAACAAAAAATATGTCTCCACTGAGTTTAGCCAAAACCTGCATCACACTTTAAAAAATGAACTAAACAAAAATGGAATAATTTTATCGTGCAAAACTACAAACAAAATTGGAAAAATGTGCAATAACCTCTCCAATTCTGATCAAGATAAGCTCAACCTCACAGGAATCTATAAAATAAACTGTACAGACTGCCCAAAATTTTACATAGGCCAAACAGGGAGACCATTTAAAAAAACGGATTTCTGAGCATGTACCAAAACCCCATTTGAAACAACAGAAATCCAGCTTTGCTCAGCATCTGTTAGATGAATGTCACTCCACAGATAAAAATAATTTCGAGATTTTGAATGTCTGCCCAAAAAATAAAACCATGGACACACTTGAAGAATTTTATATTTTCAGAGCTCTAAAAAACAATCCCAATGAAATACTGAACGAACAGCTAAATTTTAATTCCAACACCCTTTTCGATAGTATAGTAAGATTCGAACAAAATACAAAGGCAGTAGGACCAAGGAACGAATTATCAACAAAGGGTCAAAGTCCATCCAACAAAGACACGGCGGCGGACAGTACAGGAACGGTCAGTGCAGTGCAGAGTTACCGGTTGTCTCGCCACGCTCGTATTCGTCCCTAGGCCTAGGTGTTTGTGCGTGTAGTCATGATGTGTGTAAAAACTGTGTTATGTGTTTTTTGTATAACTGACGAAGTCATCACGACCGACAAATTTTAATGTGAGTCCCTGAAATGGATATGATTATGACCCAGTAGGGTCGAAACCCGGGTCATCCACTCTGGACCAAGATTGGACTGCTGTGACGGAAATTGGTATGTAACCATATTTTAATTAATACGCAGTTCCGGTGGCTATTCACAATGAATAAATTGGACGCCTGTCAGCGTAAGTTAGCCTTCGAATTCAGGGACCTAAAACAAAAGGTTAACTTCACAAACCTAAATATCAAGTTCAACAAAAGATGCCAAGAACACAATATTATACCCAATTACATCAGGGTTAAAGTTAATTCAAATTCACAAGTGGCGAAACGGGCACAACAAACTGCCGAAAAATGTTGGCTCAACAATGAAATCAAATTTCAATACAGAAAGAAAAACATGCTAAACAAGTTATTGTACACGAAACAACTTGAATTAATGAACGAATTACATCCTCTGAACTTTTTTATCTTTGATATTATTGAGGAAACAGTTAATAAAAAATGCCATCAGAAAATTAAAACGCAAGACAAAAAATTCCATCAATTAATTAAGTCCCAAAAGCCTAATGAGGAATTATTGTTCTCTAACCATGTTTTTTATCAACGAGTTGTAAACAACACAGAGATAACATTCAGTGAGAATGAACTTGATTTATTAAATAAAGGTTTGAATTATAATTTGCCAAAAAATAGGAACCTCCAAACTTTTTATGATCTTATTAATGCAGAATCTGCCATCAGAATGATTCCTAATAATAATGACCGAAACATAGCACGAGCTTTAATCCATAGGAAAATGGATAAAATATTGACTAATGGTTCTCAAAATAAAAACGACACCTTGCATAATAAAGAAAAGGCTGCACTTCGTAGTATTAAGGATAAATTAATGGCAAATAATGCTATGTTAACAAAGGCGGACAAAGGTAACTCCATAGTTGTAATGTATCTCACTGAATATAATAACAAAGTAACTGAATTCATTAACAAAAATGACATATTGAAAATCAATAGCGACCCTACTGAGAAATATCAGAGAAACATTAAAAATATTATCAATAAAAGCAAACACTTATTTTCTGATGATGAAATAAAACACGTGAAAATGATCAATCCATCAGCTCCCAAACTCCGTGGCCTCCCCAAATTACATAAAGTTAACATTCCAATTAGGCCTCTCATTAATTTCACAACAGCCCCCTCCTACAAAGTAGCCAAAAAGCTAGAGAAAATACTCAAATCTCTGATAACCTTCAAACATGACTACAGCATAAAAAACAGCTATGATTTTATTGACAGAACTAAAAGTATCAATGTACAAATGCACCAAACGTTGGCCTCCTTTGATATTGAAAATTTATACACCAACGTTCCAATAAATGAGACAGTCGATATTTTAGAAGCTAATCTGAAGTCACAATCAAAACTTGATAACGATATCATAGCTGAAATTATCATTTTGATAAAAGAAATTTTGAAACAAAATTATTTCACATTCAATGGAGAATTTTTCACACAAAATGAAGGACTAGCTATGGGGTCTCCATTATCAGGTTTACTTTCAGAAGTATATCTCAACCATCTAGAGAATGAATACATATTTTCAGATAAAAATAAACACAGAAATAAAATTATCTTCTATCATCGCTATGTTGACGATACCGCTATTTTGTACAACGGTAACTCCAGGCAGCTTGAGATTCTAAAGAACTACCTCAACAATATCTCCCCGAAATTAAAGTTTACTTTAGAAACAGAGAAAGAAAATAAGTTAAATTTTCTAGACATAACAATTGGAAAAGAAAACAACACTTTAACCTACAATATATTTCGAAAACCTACAGCTACCAGTCAAACAATCCATTTTACTTCATATCACCCTCAATCGCAGAAGATGGCAGCTTATAACAGCATGGTCCACAGACTTATTAAATTTCCACTTTCCCCACTAGATTACGACCACGAAGTAAAAACAATAAAATATATCGCTGTCTCTAATGGTTATTCCCCGGACATGATTGATAAACTCATTCAAAAACAAAAAAGACCAAAGGTTAAAAACAATCTTGAAAACAAAAAATATGTCTCCACTGAGTTTAGCCAAAACCTGCATCACACTTTAAAAAATGAACTAAACAAAAATGGAATAATTTTATCGTGCAAAACTACAAACAAAATTGGAAAAACGTGCAATAACCTCTCCAATTCTGATCAAGATAAGCTCAACCTCACAGGAATCTATAAAATAAACTGTACAGACTGCCCAAAATTTTACATAGGCCAAACAGGGAGACCATTTAAAAAACGGATTTCTGAGCATGTACCAAAACCCCATTTGAAACAACAGAAATCCAGCTTTGCTCAGCATCTGTTAGATGAATGTCACTCCACAGATAAAAATAATTTCGAGATTTTGAATGTCTGCCCAAAAAATAAAACCATGGACACACTTGAAGAATTTTATATTTTCAGAGCTCTAAAAAACAATCCCAATGAAATACTGAACGAACAGCTAAATTTTAATTCCAACACCCTTTTCGATAGTATAGTAAGATTCGAACAAAATACAAAGGCAGTAGGACCAAGGAACGAATTATCAACAAAGGGTCAAAGTCCATCCAACAAAGACACGGCGGCGGACAGTACAGGAACGGTCAGTGCAGTGCAGAGTTACCGGTTGTCTCGCCACGCTCGTATTCGTCCCTAGGCCTAGGTGTTTGTGCGTGTAGTCATGATGTGTGTAAAAACTGTGTTATGTGTTTTTTGTATAACTGACGAAGTCATCACGACCGACAAATTTTAATGTGAGTCCCTGAAATGGATATGATTATGACCCAGTAGGGTCGAAACCCGGGTCATCCACTCTGGACCAAGATTGGACTGCTGTGACGGAAATTGGTATGTAACCATATTTTAAGGCTTTTTTATCTGTGCAATTAAATATATGTACAAGTAAAAGACTGGCTTTGTAGGTAGCTGAGTAGTTATAGTGCTCGCCTTTGAATCCAAAGGTTGCCGGTTTGACCCTAGGAAAATTTAGTAGTTTTCTAAAGGTTCGATTCTGGACCCAGTTGCCATTTATCATTGGGCTATTAATTAATGATGCTATCTAACAAATGTTCGAAGTTAGATAGTAACCAGACTTGGGTTTAAACCGTACCCATTGTCAAAACGTTAAAAAAATGCCACTGGCGTACAGACACACTCAAAGTCTATACTTATTTAATACTTATTTAATATTAATACTTATTAATACGGGGGTTATTTGTGTTGGGAACTCCCCCTACAATTTTTAATTGATATTTAAGTTTTTGGTGTCATTGGATAGGGCTTGGTCTGCAATTTTTTGCGCCAAAAAGTTATGAAAATCGGACATACAATAAGGGCGATATACACAAATTAAATTTGAAATTTTCCCGTTAGAATTACATTGGGTTTTTGGGTTGAACATTGTAAACATCTGTTAATGTACAGCTGTAAATACAAATACGTGTCGTTTTTTGTGATTACTGTACTGATATTCGCAATATTGGATTCGCAATGTCGGATGTCATTGATTTAGAACTAAATGTTACTTTTGCATTGTATCAAAATAAGTTTCTCCATTTCAAGCAACAAGTAGACTAGTAAATCTAAATATATAAAAGGGAAAGCCCTCACTCACTCACTCACTCATCACTAATTCTACTACTTCCCGACTAGCTAGAGTGCTGAAATTTGGTATACTCATACTTTAGGCTTAAAATAGGAAAGTCTGACTATTTTCATATTGATTTTCACAAAGGGCTACGCCGTTAACGTCCTCAAAGTTACCATGTTATTCTTATGGAAGCAACATTTTTGTAATCTAACATATGATTATGGGAATTGAATTAGGTTTGTTAACATCTGTCACATGATGATTCATTCAAGCAAATGCTTAACCATAGAAGTAAACCGGCTCCGAGATATAATGTTTATTTATGTTTGTCTCTGTTAAGATTTATGTTTTGATAAAGTGATGTACAATTATTATTAGTGCAGTGTACTTTGGTTGTATTAAGTGCAGTTTACTTGATTTTGTATTTTATTACCATATATACTTTTTTACTACTCATAGGTACTAACAAACGGTTTTGCAAATACAGTTTTTGAACAACTTAAGGCTCCGCCCCACTGGATTTCAAAATTACTTTAGGGCCTTCGCGGGGTTGAAATTTTTGACATGGACGTTCCTCTTTGCTCATGGGTGCTCACCAAGAAACGATTTAGCAAATATAAATTTCAAAATTTTTTAGGGCTCTGTCCCAAAGAAGCTCACAGTTAGTGTATAGCCTAAACGTATTGAAATTTGACATGGACGATTCTCCTAGTACCTATGAGTACTATCTAAGAAATGTTTTGCATACATAGCCTTGGAAGCACTTTGGGGCTCTGCCCCACTGGACTTCCAAATTACTCTAGGGCCCGCAGGGTTGAAATATGATGCTCTTTGCTCATGCGTACTCACTAAAAACAGGTTTGCAAATATCGTTTTTAAAGCACTTTAGGGCTCCACCCCACTGGATTTCAACATTACTTTAGGGCCTCCGGGGTTGAAATTTAACATGGACGTTCCTCTTTGCTCATGGGTGCTAACTAAGAAACGGTTTTACAAATAATTATAGTTTTCGAAGTTCTTTAGGGTTCTGCCCCACAGGACTTCAAAATTACTTTAGGGCCTCCGGGGTTGAAATTTGACATGGACTTCCTCTTAGCTCATAGGTAGGTTACTCACTAAGAAAAGGTTTTTCAAATATATATTTTGAAATTCTTTAGGGCTCCGCCCCACAGGTCTTGAAAATTACCATAGATCCTAAGGAATTAAAATTTAAAGTGGATGTTTCATTTGCTAATAGGTGCTCACTTAGAAACGGTTTTGCAAATTTAGTTTTCGAAGTTCTTTTGGGCTCCGCCCCATAGGACATCAAAATTAATCCAGGGGCTCCTCCCCACAAATCCTCAAAATTACTATAGATCCTACGTGTTGAAATTTAACTTTACTTTCCGTTTTGCTAATAGGTGTTTACTAAGAAACCGTTTTTTAATAGTCTACAGGGTGGAAAAGAAGTCTGGAAACGGTCTAATATCTTTAAAAAAATTCAAGTAATAAAACTAAAACTTTGCAAACTTATTTTGAGTGACAAAGTCTACTGCCTGAACTACTTTTTGTCCTTAGACCTCCAAGGGGGGATGGCCCATAAGGAGTCAGAAGAAAATCTTAAATGTAAGCATAGGTCAATATGTACATCAAATTAAAGGTCTCTAAGAATAGAGAACAATGCCACAAACCCGACCTCAAAAGGATGACCGAGTCAAAAATGGCAGGCGCTAGAAACACTGTGGAACTTTGCATTAAAATCATTTTGCTGAAAACAAAAAATGCAATAACTCCCAATATACTCGACCTTTTGAGGTCGGATTTGTAACAAATTACTTAGAATGCAAAGCCCTTTAAAATGATACAACATGTGACGTAGGAAAATGAAGTTTTTACCAAGACTTCCTTTAGGGACGTCCCTTTGTTGAAAGTTGAAGTCATCAGAGAAACTCATTTGGCCCACGTCATATGATACATCATTTTAAAGCGCTTTGCATTTGAAGCAATTTCCCACAAACCCGACCTCAAAAGGTTGAGTGTATCGGGAGTTATTGCATTTTTTGTTTCCAGCAATATGATTTTCATGAAAAGTTTGATCGCCTGCCATTTTTGACTCGGTCATCCTTTTGAGGTCGGGTTTGCGGCATTGTTCTCTATTCTTAAAGACCTTTAATTTGATGTACATATTGACCTATGCTTACATTTAAGATTTTCTTCTGACTCCTTATGGGCCGTCCTCCCTTGGAGGTCTAAGGGCAAAAAGTAGTTCAGGCAGTAGACTTTGTCACTCAAAATAAGTTTGCAAAGTTTTAGTTTTATTACTTAAATACTTGTAAAGATATTAGACCGTTTCCAGACTTTTTTTCCACCCTGTATAGTTTTTTATGTTCTTTTTGGCTCCGCCCCACATGATTTCAAAATGACTGTAGGGCCTACGGGGTAGAAATTTGACATGGTCGTTCCTATTTGCTCATTGGTTCTCATAAAGATAAGGTTTTGCAAAATTCGTCCAGAGCTAACTCAACTACTTTATTGTTTCAAGGTTATTCTTAAGGAAGAAGATTTTGTTGCTCTTTAAAAATATTTTATTACTTAAAAATATAAATTCAATCACGGGCGAAGCCGTGACGGGAAACAGCTAGTAAATTTTTTATTTATTTTTTTATTTATTTACAATTATCTGGCACGCCAGTACATGCACACAGGTGCAAAGGCATAGGACTTGTCATGGTTATAACATAAAATAACTTACATAAAATAACAAAATCATAAAATTACTTACAACAAAACATACCACATGAGCAATAATAAAACATAAACAATCTATTCCCGCTTGATTATTATCAAGCAGTGGATCCCTAGTGCGTGTCATTTCTTGTGGCAGGTGAGAGAAACTCATTCACACTGTAAAATGACTGCCTGGACAAATATTCGAAAGCTTTTTTTCTAGATTTTCTTAAACAAAGTTCATTTTTTATGGAAGTTGGGAAGTTATTAAATATTCTCAATAATAAGTCAAATTGTTTAGGTTTGTGGAGCATGAACAAACTAGTCACACGACAATTTCTTAACAAAAAAGTTAAAAGACTAATCATACAAAACTACCATATAAAATGTATATAACCTCTTGTTTTAAAATATAATATTGGTAATAACATTTCAAAGTCTACCGGTAACAAAGAAAATTTTAATTTAGTATGAAACAGATAACTAAACATAATTTGTAGTTATTTATAAAAGACTGCCCCGAGACAAGACCCATTGTCAAGAACGTTATTATATTTACCTTGGTTGTATCCCTTTAGTCCTTTTAGCGATTATGCCCCTTGATACATTTCACCACATGTGTGGAATATTCGGGGGTATCACAAAAAATTACATTACTACATATTTACAAAGTATTTACACTTTGAGTTTAAAATTACGTTAAATATCATCGCGGCGTGGCACGGCACGGCAGGCAAGAGTCGGACCACAGAGAAAAGAACCGTATACATGGACCTGGCGAAGGCACTGGCTTTTGGGGGGCATGGCATAATTTGGGGCATGGCATAATTTGGGGCATGACATCGAAGTTTACCTAGATATAAACTAGTCCCAAAAACCACCAGCCACAAGCCGGTGCCGCCGCCAGCCGCCAGTCCAACGAATTGTGACAAGTGCGTCCGCCGTCGTCACCGTCTCCGTGCATCCGACCAAGATCCGACCACGCCTGCTTCCGCCATGCCGCACCTCGATAATATTTAACGCAATTAAAACTCAAAGTGTAAATATTAGCGAATTTCCGTATAGGGAATACGCTATTACGGTAGTAGCCATGGTAGGGCCTAAGCCCAGAACCATGTTACTTTTTCATTTTGAGGTCCCCAGAAGCCAAAAACACCGTCCGTTCATTTTCATATATATGTATATATTCATTCATATTCATAAATTTTTTTTCACAAATTGTACATGGTACAAGAATAGTGTCAAGTGTTTAACAAAATAAAACAAATCAGAAATTATAAAAAACCATTCCCTAAGTAATAACTCTAAATCAAAAAGGAATTCTTTTTATTTCTTATAATATTTCCTCATAGAGCTGGTGGTTCAGTTGAGCCTCATATATATATATATATATATATATATATATATATATATATATATATATATTAGTTCACAAAGTAGGGCTACAATTAAATATGTAAGTATTAAAAAACAACCTGTGTACCCTTGAAACATTTTATTTCTACACGACTCGTGTTTCGACACTTAAGTCATTTTCACAGTGTACAAGTAATATAACCTTAAATTATTTTTTACTTAACAAACTAAGGATAAGAATTAAACATATGATAATTCTAATGTATTGTTTCTTCAGCTCTTGAGGTTTAGATGTAAAATTATTAAACCTTTGATCTAATTTGTCTTATTTTTTCATGGATTGAATTAGTTTTTTGAGTTTGCATGACATTTAGCATGTTTTTATCGTCTTGTTTTGCATGCAAATAGATTTGGAGTTCTTCTTTCACATCCATTTTTTCTCCTTTCTTTTCAACATTAAGAATTTCCATGGTTTTTTTTTAAATTGTCATAACTATGGTTTTTCTCTAGAATATGTTCAGCGAACATGGATTTTTGTGACGTTTTATTGTTACTTTTAATCGCTTGTATGTGTTCCATGTATCGAATTCCGAAACTTCTACCAGTTTGTCCTATATAATATGCAACATTCCTTGCATTTCATTTTATATATGTCGGATCTTTCATATTTATTTCTTGTTTGTTTGTTCCGGTTTGTGGTAGTAAGTTTTTGAATTAACCCAAAACTATTGTTTCTGGTTTGATAGCTCATTTTGTAAGGTGACCCTTCAAATGTTTTTGTTATTGATTTATTCAAAATGGAGCTGTAAGGAACACAAATGAACTCTTTATCTTCTATGGTGGTCGTTTTGGTTGATTGATTCTTCTTATTTTTCATCTTGTGAATTATTTTGTCTACTAGATTTGATTTGTAACCGTTTCTTATCGCAATACTTCTAATGATTTCCTTTTCATTATTATAGTCATCTTGTTTCATCGGAACTTTTAGCAGTCTTTGCACCATCGAGTTGAAGCTGGACATTTTATGTTGCCAGGGATGATTTGATGTGACCGGTATGACAAGATCTGTTTGTGTTTCTTTTCGGAATATCTTGAAGGAATGGCGTGATAACTCTTTAGAAATTGTCAAGTCTAGGAAATTTATTGACTCTTTTTGTGACTCCATAGTAAATTTTATTTTATTTGAAATTGTATTTAAATATTCTAAGAATTTTTCACACGACTTTTCATTATTTTCTTTAAAGAGGCATATGGTGTCATCAACATATCTATGCCAGTATGAGATATTATTTTTATATGGATTGTGGTCACTCATAATTTTGGTTCTCTAAATGATCAATATACATACTTGCCAGAAGTCCAGAAAGTGGTGAGCCCATGGCTAAACCATCAACTTGTTTGAAAACCTTTGATTTAAATTCAAAATAATTTTGATTTACTGCTTCTTTCGTTAATCTTATTATATCTTCAATTTTATTTTTTGATGAAGAGTTATTCTTTAATAAATGTTGTTTGAGGATTTCTAATGTTTCTTCGACAGGTATATTTGAATACATGTTCGTTATATCAAAGGAGACAAAAAATGTATTATTTTCTATTTCAACGTCTTTGATTTTATTAATCAATTCTTCCGTATTCTTTACAATGTAAATTTCTTCAGGGATGTATTCTTTAATTTTATTATTTAAAAACTTGCATACTTTGTAGGCAGGTGTATTTTGGTAATTAACAACTGGTCTAATAGGAACGTCATTTTTATGGATCTTTGGCTGACCCCTTAATCTAGGTGCTGTTGGGTTTATAGTTTTTAGTCGGTTTTTCTCGGCATTGGTAAGAGTCTTGCATTTTGAGATGGCATTATTCATTACTTTATTAAATTCTTGTGTTGGGTCTTTATTCAGTTCTTCAAAGGAGTTTTTCTCTATGAATTCTTTAACCTTATGATCATATTCTTCATTTTTCATTATGACAACCGTATGGCTCTTATCTGCTTTTGTTAGCATTGACTCATTTTGAACAAGTTTTTCAGATATTGATTTTATGATATTCATATCCTTGATAGATTTTTCTTTTAATTTTGATTGTCTCATTGTACAGTTAGTCTTATTCATTTCATGGATAAAGTTATGCCTTACTGAATCTTGTACTTCTTTAGATTTACTTCTTATTGCTACGTCTAGTTCTATTAGTTCATCTTCTATGACATTTGTTTTGTAGTCTAGGTTTATGTTATATTTTAATGATTTATCTAACAATTTAGATTCTTCTTCAGTGAAGGTTATTTCAGTCATGTTCTTGATTGTTGGATAAAAGTTATGGTTATGATTCTTCTTAGGTTCAGTATTTAAGTCTTGTTTCTGAACTTCAATGACCTTGTTTAACTTTTTGTGATGAACCTCTCGTTTTTTCTTTAGGATGGGTTCAATCCACGAAGTGATATAGTTATTAAATTCTTCAATAGAATCTGGGTGAAAATCATGCTCCATACCTTTTTGAAGATCTTCTAAGGTGTTATTCATTCTGTGAAGTTTAGCATATAGGCTATTTAACTCTTCTTTTATCCAGATTCTTTTTGCAGTTTTTAGTGTTATAATTGCCGCGCGAGATTCACATTTCGTATTAAGTTGAACATATTGAGGAACAATACCTTCTTGCAAGCATTTCTTATTAAAGCTTATATTTTCCTTTGATGTTTTTATCTTAAGTGTTAGATACTTGATTTGGTGAACTATCTTAGGATGGTTAGCCATATTTGTAGTATATTTTAGTTCACAAAGTAGGGCTACAATTAAATATGTAAGTATTAAAAAACAACCTGTGTACCCTTGAAACATTTTATTTCTACACGACACGTGTTTCGACACTTAAACTAAGGATAAGAATTAAACATATGATAATTCTAATGTATTGTTTCTTCAGCTCTTGAGGTTTAGATGTAAAATTATTAAACCTTTGATCTAATTTGTCTTATTTTTTCATGGATTGAATTAGTTTTTTGAGTTTGCATGACATTTAGCATGTTTTTATCGTCTTGTTTTGCATGCAAATAGATTTGGAGTTCTTCTTTCACATCCATTTTTTCTCCTTTCTTTTCAACATTAAGAATTTCCATGGTTTTTTCTAAATTGTCATAACTATGGTTTTTCTCTAGAATATGTTCAGCGAACATGGATTTTTGTGACGTTTTATTGTTACTTTTAATCGCTTGTATGTGTTCCTTGTATCGAATTCCGAAACTTCTACCAGTTTGTCCTATATAATATGCAGGACATTCCTTGCATTTCATTTTATATATGCCGGATCTTTCATATTTATTTCTTGTTTGTTTGTTCCGGTTTGTGGTAGTAAGTTTTTGAATTAACCCAAAACTATTGCTTCTGGTTCGATAGCTCAATTTGTAAGGTGACCCTTCAAATGTTTTTCTTATTGATTTATTCAAAATGGAGCTGTAAGGAACACAAATGAACTCTTTATCTTCTATGGTGGTCGTTTTGGTTGATTGATTCTTCTTATTTTTCATCTTGTGAATTATTTTGTCTACTAGATTTGATTTGTAACCGTTTCTTATCGCAATACTTCTAATGATTTCCTTTTCATTATTATAGTCATCTTGTTTCATCGGAACTTTTAGCAGTCTTTGCACCATCGAGTTGAAGCTGGACATTTTATGTTGCCAGGGATGATTTGATGTGACCGGTATGACAAGATCTGTTTGTGTTTCTTTTCGGAATATCTTGAAGGAATGGCGTGATAACTCTTTAGAAATTGTCAAGTCTAGGAAATTTATTGACTCTTTTTGTGGCTCCATAGTAAATTTTATTTTATTTGAAATTGTATTTAAATATTCTAAGAATTTTTCACACGACTTTTCATTATTTTCTTTAAAGAGGCATATGGTGTCATCAACATATCTATGCCAGTATGAGATATTATTTTTATATGGATTGTGGTCACTCATAATTTTGGTTCTCTCTAAATGATCAATATACATACTTGCCAGAAGTCCAGAAAGTGGTGAGCCCATGGCTAAACCATCAACTTGTTTGAAAACCTTTGATTTAAATTCAAAATAATTTTGATTTACTGCTTCTTTCGTTAATCTTATTATATCTTCAATTTTATTTTTTGATGAAGAGTTATTCTTTAATAAATGTTGTTTGAGGATTTCTAATGTTTCTTTGACAGGTATATTTGAATACATGTTCGTTATATCAAAGGAGACAAAAAATGTATTATTTTCTATTTCAACGTCTTTGATTTTTTTTGAACGTTTTTTGATCAATTCTTCCGTATTCTTTACAATGTAAATTTCTTCAGGGATGTATTCTTTAATTTTATTATTTAAAAACTTGCATACTTTGTAGGCAGGTGTATTTTGGTAATTAACAACTGGTCTAATAGGAACGTCATTTTTATGGATCTTTGGCTGACCCCTTAATCTAGGTGCTGTTGGGTTTATAGTTTTTAGTCGGTTTTTCTCGGCATTGGTAAGAGTCTTGCATTTTGAGATGGCATTATTCATTACTTTATTAAATTCTTGTGTTGGGTCTTTATTCAGTTCTTCAAAGGAGTTTTTCTCTATGAATTCTTTAACCTTATGATCATATTCTTCATTTTTCATCATGACAACCGTATGGCTCTTATCTGCTTTTGTTAGCATTGACTCATTTTGAACAAGTTTTTCAGATATTGATTTTATGATATTCATATCCTTGATAGATTTTTCTTTTAATTTTGATTGTCTCATTGTACAGTTAGTCTTATTCATTTCATGGATAAAGTTATGCCTTACTGAAACTTGTACTTCTTTAGATTTACTTCTTATTGCTACGTCTAGTTCTATTAGTTCATCTTCTATGACATTTGTTTTGTAGTCTAGGTTTATGTTATATTTTAATGATTTATCTAACAATTTAGATTCTTCTTCAGTGAAGGTTATTTCAGTCATGTTCTTGATTGTTGGATAAAAGTTATGGTTATGATTCTTCTTAGGTTCAGTATTTAAGTCTTGTTTCTGAACTTCAATGAGCTTGTTTAACTTTTTGTGATGAACCTCTCGTTTTTTCTTTAGGATGGGTTCAATCCACGAAGTGATATAGTTATTAAATTCTTCAATAGAATCTGGGTGAAAATCATGCTCCATACCTTTTTGAAGATCTTCTAAGGTGTTATTCATTCTGTGAAGTTTAGCATATAGGCTATTTATCTCTTCTTTTATCCAGATTCTTTTTGCAGTTTTTAGTGTTATAATTGCCGCGCGAGATTCACATTTCGTATTAAGTTGAACATATTGAGGAACAATACCTTCTTGCAAGCATTTCTTATTAAAGCTTATATTTTCCTTTGATGTTTTTATCTTAAGTGTTAGATACTTGATTTGGTGAACTATCTTAGGATGGTTAGCCATATTTGTAGTATATTTTAGTTCACAAAGTAGGGCTACAATTACATATGTAAGTATTAAAAAAAAACCTGTGTACCCTTGAAACATTTTATTTCTACACGACACGTGTTTCGACACTTAGGTCATTTTCACAGTGTACAAGTAATATAACCTTAAATTATTTTTTGATTAACAAACTAAGGATAAGAATTAAACATATGATAATTCTAATGTATTGTTTCTTCAGCTCTTGAGGTTTAGATGCAAAATTATTAAACCTTTGATCTAATTTGTCTTATTTTGACATTTGCATGCAAAACAAGACGATAAAAACATGCTAAATGTCATGCAAACTCAAAAAACTAATTCAATCCATGAAAAAATAAGACAAATTAGATCAAAGGTTTAATAATTTTACATCTAAACCTCAAAAGAGCTGAAGAAACAATACATTAGAATTATCATATGTTTAATTCTTATCCTTAGTTTGTTAAGTAAAAAATAATTTAAGGTTATATTACTTGTACACTGTGAAAATGACCTAAGTGTCGAAACACGTGTCGTGTAGAAATAAAATGTTTCAAGGGTACACAGGTTGTTTTTTAATACTTACATATTTAATTGTAGCCCTACTTTGTGAACTAAAATATACTACAAATATGGCTAACCATCCTAAGATAGTTCACCAAATCAAGTATCTAACACTTAAGATAAAAAAAACAAAGGAAGATATAAGCTTTAATAAGAAATGCTTGCAAGAAGGTATTGTTCCTCAATATGTTCAACTTAATACGAAATGTGAATCTCGCGCGGCAATTATAACACTAAAAACTGCAAAAAGGATCTGGATAAAAGAAGAGATAAATAGCCTATATGCTAAACTTCACAGAATGAATAACACCTTAGAAGATCTTCAAAAAGGTATGGAGCATGATTTTCACCCAGATTCTATTGAAGAATTTAATAACTATATCACTTCGTGGATTGAACCCATCCTAAAGAAAAAACGAGAGGTTCATCACAAAAAGTTAAACAAGGTCATTGAAGTTCAGAAACAAGACTTAAATACTGAACCTAAGAAGAATCATAACCATAACTTTTATCCAACAATCAAGAACATGACTGAAATAACCTTCACTGAAGAAGAATCTAAATTGTTAGATAAATCATTAAAATATAACATAAACCTAGACTACAAAACAAATGTCATAGAAGATGAACTAATAGAACTAGACGTAGCAATAAGAAGTAAATCTAAAGAAGTACAAGATTCAGTAAGGCATAACTTTATCCATGAAATGAATAAGACTAACTGTACAATGAGACAATCAAAATTAAAAGAAAAATCTATCAAGGATATGAATATCATAAAATCAATATCTGAAAAACTTGTTCAAAATGAGTCAATGCTAACAAAAGCAGATAAGAGCCATACGGTTGTCATAATGAAAAATGAAGAATATGATCATAAGGTTAAAGAATTCATAGAGAAAAACTCCTTTGAAGAACTGAATAAAGACCCAACACAAGAATTTAATAAAGTAATGAATAATGCCATCTCAAAATGCAAGACTCTTACCAATGCCGAGAAAAACCGACTAAAAACTATAAACCCAACAGCACCTAGATTAAGGGGTCAGCCAAAGATCCATAAAAATGACGTTCCTATTAGACCAGTTGTTAATTACCAAAATACACCTGCCTACAAAGTATGCAAGTTTTTAAATAATAAAATTAAAGAATACATCCCTGAAGAAATTTACATTGTAAAGAATACGGAAGAATTGATTAATAAAATCAAAGACGTTGAAATAGAAAATAATACATTTTTTGTCTCCTTTGATATAACGAACATGTATTCAAACCTGTCAAAGAAACATTAGAAATCCTCAAACAACATTTATTAAAGAATAACTCTTCATCAAAAAATAAAATTGAAGATATAATAAGATTAACGAAAGAAGCAGTAAATCAAAATTATTTTGAATTTAAATCAAAGGTTTTCAAACAAGTTGATGGTTTAGCCATGGGCTCACCACTTTCTGGACTTCTGGCAAGTATGTATATTGATCATTTAGAGAGAACCAAAATTATGAGTGACCACAATCCATATAAAAATAATATCTCATACTGGCATAGATATGTTGATGACACCATATGCCTCTTTAAAGAAAATAATGAAAAGTCGTGTGAAAAATTCTTAGAATATTTAAATACAATTTCAAATAAAATAAAATTTACTATGGAGTCACAAAAAGAGTCAATAAATTTCCTAGACTTGACAATTTTTAAAGAGTTATCACGCCATTCCTTCAAGATATTCCGAAAAGAAACACAAACAGATCTTGTCATACCGGTCACATCAAATCATCCCTGGCAACATAAAATGTCCAGCTTCAACTCGATGGTGCAAAGACTGCTAAAAGTTTCGATGAAACAAGATGACTATAATAATGAAAAGGAAATCATTAGAAGTATTGCGATAAGAAACGGTTACAAATCAAATCTAGTAGACAAAATAATTCACAAGATGAAAAATAAGAAGAATCAATCAACCAAAACGACCACCATAGAAGATAAAGAGTTCATTTGTGTTCCTTACAGCTCCATTTTGAATAAAGCAATAAGAAAAACATTTGAAGGGTCACCTTACAAAATGAGCTATCGAACCAGAAACAATAGTTTTGGGTTAATTCAAAAACTTACTACCACAAACCGGAACAAACAAACAAGAAATAAATATGAAAGATCTGGCATATATAAAATGAAATGCAAGGAATGTCCTGCATATTATATAGGACAAACTGGTAGAAGTTTCGGAATTCGATACAAGGAACACATACAAGCGATTAAAAGTAACAATAAAACGTCACAAAAATCCATGTTCGCTGAACATATTCTAGAGAAAAACCATAGTTATGACAATTTAGAAAAAACCATGGAAATTCTTAATGTTGAAAAGAAAGGAGAAAAAATGGATGTGAAAGAAGAACTCCAAATCTATTTGCATGCAAAACAAGACGATAAAAACATGCTAAATCTCATGCAAACTCAAAAAACTAATTCAATCCATGAAAAAATAAGACAAATTAGATCAAAGGTTTAATAATTTTACATCTAAACCTCAAGAGCTGAAGAAACAATACATTAGAATTATCATATGTTTAATTCTTATCCTTAGTTTGTTAAGTAAAAAATAATTTAAGGTTATATTACTTGTACACTGTGAAAATGACCTAAGTGTCGAAACACGTGTTGTGTAGAAATAAAATGTTTCAAGGGTACACAGGTTGTTTTTTAATACTTATATATATATATATATATATATATATATATATATATATATATATATATATATATATATATATATATATATATATGTCCGTGGTACTGATAACTTTTGATAGGGACCTCCGATTTTGATGAAATTGGTATGAAGGTATAAGACTAGGCCTATTTTCATGAGTTCGTGAACCAGCATGATCGGGTAATGGGAATGGGAATGGGGTTTTATTCAAAGGGGTCAAAAAAGGGTTTTTGGCATTTTTTGACCATAATTTTCAAAATTCAACAATTTTAACTAAAACCATTTAAAAGAGCTTAAAAAACAAACAATTTAGTATTTTGAATTTTTAACTTGGCTTAACAGGTTACGGAAAAAAGCCAAAAATACGTTTTCCATGTTAATCTTATGGGAAACACACAAAACCCTGTATATCGCTTATTTATTGGAATAACTTGATAAAATTTGGTATGTACATTCATTGGTAGGGTTTAACTGATATTTGCTTACAACACCCATATGGCGGAAAACCTATGTACTCACCCCTATGGGGTTTACGGGGGAAATTAAAAGAACACCATAACTTAATAATATTTGGTATGTACATTCACTAGGTAGGGTTTAACTGATATTTGCTTACAACACCCATACGGCAGCAAAACTACATAAACCCCCATGGGGTTTATGGGGAAAATTAAAAAGTGCCGAATATTGATACAGTTTGATATTTACCTTACGTAACTATTACATTTCCTCACAAAACTAACATTTTCTAACAACATCTTATGGCAGCAAACCTACATACCCATTCCTATGGTGTTTATGGGGAAAATACGATATCTCAAGATCGATTGGAAATTCGCTGAGTACGCAGGTCTGCTGAGACGGGGGTATTTTGTAAATAGTGTAAAAATGTCATTATTTTATTGATGCCACACTGTTGAAATGTACATATGAGGTCATAATCGCTATAAGAACCAAAGGCTACAACTGCAACCAAGGTAAAAATATTTGATTTATGTTTTATTAAACGGGTTAGTTTGATTTAACTGGTGTTTGTTTTCATTCTTGCAGTTGTTGTTTCTGAGATAAAATTAACTATGTTGATCAGAAGTATAATTTTATTATTTCTGATATACAATTTACTATTTCTGAAACACAATTTAATACTTCTCAAATTATTAAATTGATTTATATGAAGTTTTAATTGATATTATCTGAAATTAAAATCGCTAATCTAAATTTAATAATTTGATTTCTAGAATACAATTTACTATTTCTTAATTTTAATTCATTTAAACAAAAAATAATATTAAATTCAATTGACGGTGTCTGAAATGAAAACCGCTAATCTGAAGTTAATAATTTGTTTTCTGACATACAATTAAAAAATTAAATTTATGTTATCTGAAATAAATATGATTGTTTCTGAAAAATAGTGGAAAAGGTGTAGGCCTAGTTATGTTGTTTTGTGTTGTTATGTTGTCCATTACCAAGTTTAAATTTAATTGGGAGAGTTGTTCAAACGTTTTAAAATCAATGAGTGTATATCATAACTGCAAACTGCATCAACACATCAGTTGTTTCTAATTAGCTGTTACAACTTGACCTTTTATATGGGTTATAACCTTAAGCAGTGATGATTATAACTTATCTTTTGTATGAAATTGATTTTTTGCAGGCACAAATAACACAAACATCTAATGAAAATAGGAACCAGTGGTTGCTTGCTATTATTATTATTAACAATGTGGTGGCAACCACACACTGCTGTACTTTTAAATTATTTAGAATACATGCATAATCGCGGTTAATACGGTATTAAAAGTGGTTTATGGTACATAAAATGACATAGATTAACGAATGCACGTTTAAAAAAGAATTAGTTAATTGATTATTTTTCATTTAATTAATATTTATCACCCTCACGTAGGACATGTAAACAAATTTATTTAGCCGCGTATTTAACAGCCATTTTATCCCAAGCCTTTTTATGCTTGGTTAAATTTTATGGCAAATAATTGTTTTTTATACGTAACAGACAAGCAAATTATTAAATATGGTTCGTGGGAGGTTCCAAAACGTGCAGACGGCACCGCCGCGGGCGCCGCCACCGCGCGGGTGCCAGAGACAACGTCCCTTCGCGTCACGTCTGTCTGTCTGTCTGTCTTTTGTTATATTCAGTAGCTACAACTCAGGTCAGTCAAGGCACAGAAAAAGGAAACGTATACAGACACGGCCATCTCTAGTACAAGGCCATGGCGAGCGAGAAGTGGCAACGTTGCACAGAGAGTATTCGGCGCTCTGTCAGTAGCATTGCAGTAAATGGAGGAAGTCGTGCGCCGTTAACTTTAATCGCCTATATTGTAATGTTTAATTGGAAAGTATAGCTTTAGCCTCTATGGTAATTTAGAGGAAGAGTCAAACTTACTATAAATAGCAGCCATAACTCGTTAAAAGCGGTATTTTCATTTCTAGATGAAATTATATCGGACTTGATGGTGAGTGCACGGAGTGGATAAAGCCGCGATATACGATTTTTCGGTGTTATGTGTGTTACATAAAACTCTTTTTATACAAAAATCCAAATTTAATAGATAAGGAATAAATTTTGTAATTTCGATTATTTTACTAACTAGAAAATAAAAGTAAAAAGGAATCATTATTCAATTTAGCGTGTGTGATTGATAGCAATCCATAGCCGAAACGGTCATAATCTTTTAAATATTGAAATAACCTAAAAATTATCATTTTTATATCAGTAGTGTCAAATTGTTGGTGCTGGCTCAGTTCAAGGTCACCTGAGGGATGACGTCATCGAGGTCAATGACCTCACCGATGACGTCATCGATGACGTCATCGATTGCGTCATCGATGACGTCATCACCAATGACGTCATTTCGATGACGTCACACCCACGACGTCACAGAAATGACGTGCTGATGACGTCATCACCCCTTACGTCATCAAAATGACGTCACCGACGCCACTGAGGTCAAGGTCACGCCGAAACTTAAAATTTTTTGGCACTTTTGCCGTTTCTCGCACTACGCTCCAAGTTTCAGTCAGAGTCCCCGTGACCTTGACCACTTGGAGCGAATTTTCGACGAGAAACGGCAAAAGTGCCAAGTTAAACTCGAGTTTCTGACATGACCCTGCCTAAATGGGCAATCGGTTATCCCTCAGGTGACCTTGAACCAGCACAACACCAACAATTTGATATTACTGTGACCTTGAAAACCTAACAACGGAGCGCCGACACCGATGCGCACCCCACGACAGCCACCGAGTGACTGACTGTCAGGCTCTGTGTACGCTAGGTATATTGGCTTGAGAGACTAAGACTCTAAACTGTCAGGAATGGGAGTAACTAACTGAATTTTGCAAGGAAAAGTCATTTCATCCAATATATTAAACAAATCTTCATCAGTAAAACTGACATTAGTCTGTTTGGTATAAAACTTAGGGTGTCCGCGCAACAGTTTGCGCCACTTAGCTAAAGTTGAAACTCTCTTAACTTTGAGTGGTGGACAGTGAGCAACTAATAAAGTCTTAACACGGCTAAGTTTCTTACCTAAAGTGTCCTGCGACATGGCTTCACCTCACAAAAGTCCGCACAATACTGAGAGACTGCTTGTAGCGCATGAGTCAAGGGAAAAGAGGTGGGGGAAACAGCAGGAGTGGGGGAAGGTCACAGTGGTGGGGGAAGGTGAGGTGGTACGCTGGAGTATCGCATCACTTCACCATGAGCTGTCCTACAGTCAACACACTGTTCTCTTGGCCCGAGTTGGCACTAGAAGAAACATTTCTGTACAGCTTAGGCTGTGAGAGCCGAGGAAGCAAAGTCAAAGTGGAAATTGTGTTAAACTCCAAGATGAAGAGTCTCCTAAATAAACTAATTGTATCCCTGCAATCTCCTATAACTTTAGAGAAATACCACTTTATTAAACGACACCTTATACTTTGGCAAAACGAAGCGGAAATGGAAAAGATTACAGTAAAATTAATTTAACTTAAAACTTGGACTGGACACTCATGGCGATACCACGTGGCGTGCAAACGCCACCCTAAACATTACAAGTTAGGTTATTGAGCACCTCTGGTACGATAACCGATGTGCTAGAGTTAAAGTGTGATGACCTTGAGTCAAAACACTGAAATGCTACAAGTCGATATCGTCCCAGAGTTAAAGTGTAGTGACCTACATTCAGAACTTGTAAAATTACTTACATATAGAGAGCTAGAGAACAGCGAGACGCACCGCATGGAAGCCGGAGACATACTGGCGAAGCGGTGTTGTGCAGCCTAGGGACCCAGTTGTGGTGGGGGTACAGCCAACACTTAGAGTACAAGTGTCGTGGGTGACCTTGACCCACTTAACTTACCTGAACCCCCCCCCCCCCCGACAAAAAGTGCGAGCCCCCCCCCACCCCCCCCACCCCCCCCCCACCCCCACCCCCTCCCCCACCCCTGATATCCTGGGCGTGGCAGCCCCGGTGGGGATATAAGGGGGTCCGGCCAGAGCCGGCTCGCAGTCCGCTCCCGCGCGTTGAACGTGAACGACCGGGACGGACCGCCATAGGCATCACTAAACATTGAATGGCGCCTTCAGTGTTTAGCGAAGTCTACTCTAACTTTAAGACTTTTATTAGTTGTAAGATATTGCGCTTGCGTTTGGGTATTGCGAATTGTTTTATATGAGAGTGTTTTACTTGTACCCTATGTCTCCTGTGTCTTTTATCCTTTGTGTCTTGTTTGTTATATGCGTTTAATGTGTATGTGCTTGTTCCAGCATTGACTACGTTGAGCTCAATTGTGTGTTGTAAGTGTGTTATATGTTTCTAAAGTGTATACGCTTGTTTTAGCAATCCCCCCTTGAGCTTTTTCAATGCTCAAAGTAAATTGTAAAGTCAGGGAACGGGAGTAGGCCCCCGTGTAAAGCCACTTTTAATAATTGGTAGGCTCCTTGCCAGGCATGCAAAAGGTTGCGGATGGCATTTGGGGAGCATGTCCGTTTGTAAGCTGGCAAGCAAAAGGTTGTGGCGGCCTCTGCACTCGGACCGAGGACGTAAGCCATTAGGGTGTCCTCAGTATGTTTCCCTTCTGGAAACTCAAAATTATGTAAATGAATCTTTGTTAGCTATTTGTGTTTTTAGTCCCCAAGGCCCCCGAACATTCGTGGTTCGCCATGGATGTACGGGGGCCGAAATTTTTTAATGTCCGTGTGGCCTTGACCTACAAAGACTTGTAAAAATTCAATGCATTTTAAATGAAAAATATTAAAGATAGGTTACGGGAGTAGGCCCCCGTGTAAAGCCTATTTTAATTATCGGTAGGCTCCTGCCAGGCATGCAAAAGGTTGCGGATGGCATTTGGGAGCATGTCCGTTTGTACGCTGGCATGCATAAGGTTGCGGCGGCCTCTGCACTCGGACGAGGACGTAAGCCACTAGGGTGTCCTCAGTTTGTTTCCTTCTGGAAACACAAAATTATGTAAATGAATCTTTGTTAACTACTGAAAAGACAATGCAGTAAATGTTTACAAGTCTTGCGTGGCGAAGGGTACACGACATTGGATGTTGCCTTGTTGTCATAGTTGGGTCTCTTCGGAGGCTACAGCGATGACAACCCAAGTGCCTCACACCCCCAAAGGGGGGTGTGGGGCTTAATTTTTTTAAAGTTTTTTTGTGACCTTGACCTAAATATGTAAAATCTTTCAAAGTGTTTAACAGTCAGGTCTTATTAACACAGTTAATACATTAATGTCTGTTAAAAAAATATAACAGTTAGGTATTTGTAACCCACAAGTTTGGAGTTGTTAATAGTTGGGTCCTTTGGGAGGCTTCAGCTATGGTAACATAAATGCCTCAAGTGGGGCTTATTTTTTTAAAAGTGCGAACCCCCCCCCCCCCCCCCGACAAAAAGTGCGAACCCCCCCCCCCCCCCCGACAAAAAGTGCGAACCCCCCCCCCCCTCCCCACCCCCACCCCCACCCCCACCCCTGATATCCTGGGCGTGGCAGCCCCGGTGGGGATATAAGGCGGCCGGGCTGCACGCATTTCTCATTCCGGTCCAAGCTCCCATACGGACAGGTACTCTCTCTCGCTCTTGAGACTTTTGTTTTACAAGTTCACTTCTTTCTTTACATCTATTCTTTTCATCCATTACAATGGGTAAAATGGGTCTGAAGCTGAAAAACTACCCATCAACTTCAACCTCGACCGACGCGTCTCGACCCTCATCATCCTCGACTTCGATCCTGGAATACCTGATGACTGCGAACATCCTGAGCTGCCTGACGATGCCGCCACCGCCGCCGCCGCCACCACAGCCCGCCTCAATGCCCAGCCTGTCGCCATTGCCGGCGACAGTGGAAGAGGCTGGTGCACAGCCATCGTCAGGAGAACTCGTCAAGTCGTCAGGTCGAGTCCCGGTAGCCTCTCCAGCACTCTCGCTGCTATCGGACTCAGGATCGGAGTCTGCGGCTTTTGAAGAGACGTCTAGGTCGAGGATCACCCCATATAGCAGAACCCGGAAAATCCTCTCATACACTACATCCCAATGTCCCTCACCTATATCCCCCATGCCACCTACACCAACCAAACCACCCCGTAAATCCATCTTCTCCCCTGATCTTCCCACCATAGACCTAACACGCTCTCCTACCCCGCCCAAAATTGTTTGCTCCATCCCGCTTGAACAATCTTTGCCCCTTCTACCTCCTTCCAACCCCATCCCTTCTAGCCAGCCTAATTCAGAGAAGCTCCAAGACACTCCGCTAAAGAGTCCAACACAGAAACGTAAACGCGTTAAAGCCCCTGCTGGCAAGGGTAAGAAATGCGATTACGCTTGGATGTCTAGTAAGTTTGGGGTTTTGTGTTGCCAGAAACTTGCTTGTGCAGAAGGGGATCGCTGCCAACGACACCTCAAAAGTACAGTCAAATTTCGGCAATTCAAACCCTATACTCTGTACATTAAGCCTAAAACGTTCAAGTTCAGACATCCCCACGGTCCGCAACCGCGGGATATTAGAAGGCTAAAGGTTGATGAAAAATACTATTTCATTGGTCAGACATATGGAGCAGGTAATAAGAAAGTAGAAATCGTTGTAAAAGGTGAAGGCCGCCTTTGTACAATGCAAGTACCACCTCGTATGGTACAAAGAGAATTTTTCATACCTAAAGCCTATCTGATACGAAGGAAAGGATGTGAAACCGTGTGGGAAATGGACTAGGACATGGGCCCACCAAAAAAAAAAAAAAAAACAAAATTGTTAGGCTGTGTTGGACAATATATAAAAAGTCTTTTTCCAAATTATTTTTCCAAATTTAGTCTTAACCCTCTTAAAGTAAGGGAGAGGGGTATTATACAAGTCAACTAATAAAAAAAAAAAATACTTGACTTGTATAATACTTTAACCTGGCGGTGATGTAAAGTCACTGGGACAATCTCAAACCGTGTCCTAGAGGGTGAAGACTAATTTACAAATAAATCATTAACATATAAAAACTTACCTCCAAACACTTGTAGCTTGCTACAAGTGTTTGGAGGTAAAAATTTTTCAAAGTTTGAATGACCTTGACCCATATAAATTACTTACAACTAATGTTGTGTATCACGTGATACCCCCACTCTAACGCTCTTACTAAGCTTGTATGAGCCGTTCATTTGCTTCAGTCTGTTTCTGTGCTCCGTGGTAAACATGTCACGGTACAATTACAAAGGTGGTGACTTCTTGATAGATCAACACAATGCTTGGGAAGTGCTAAACCAGCATAGAATGGAAGTTGAGTATTGTATAAGACAAGACGGGTCTACATTTTATCTATGTATTATAAACAACCAAACTCATAAGTATGAACACTGGACAAAAATTAATTATAACAACATAGATGAGCTGTTTGCTTGGGTGTTTGAGGTGTGTAAAGTTATTGAAGAAACCAAAATAATGGGTGTGCTAAAGGTATGTAAAACTGATGACCGGGAAGACTAAGCAAAATTTCTTTTAACCCCCCCCCCCCCCCCCAGTGTTATCCCCACCACTAAAAATGGGTATATATAGGAGTGGTAATCAACCGTCCTCTCATTCTGCTTTACACCGTTAAGCTGAACACCACCATGTCTGCTATGAACGTCCCAGCCTCTACCTCTGGCCCGGTCGCCTCCAACTCCAGCCCGAGCATTGGACCAATCCGATCGGGGCCTTCGTCAAGGAGTCGTGTCCGATTCTCCGGCTTTGGTCCTGTGAGGAAGGAGTTGCGGAGCAGCGGAGCGTCTCAACCAACCACGACGGATGCATCAACTCAGACTCCACCAAACATCATCGAGTGGTACGACGAAGTGATAGAGCAAAGGGACAGAATGCTAGAGAATACTCGCAGGGAGCTACTTTATGTCAGGAGTAAATGGGAAAAACTGATTAAGAAGTGTGAAAGCCTGTTGGACAGTGATGATAGTGAGGATGAGAGTGGATAGGTGTGTGGGTAAAGACTTGGACTGGGACTTGTGTGTATGTATGAATGTGTGCGTGAATGTGAAATACAGAGCGGGGGATAGATCACTCTGTGGCAATGGACTAACATGCCACTTAGTGATCTATCCCCCGTTCTGGTAATGTTTTTGGATGGCCTTGACCCACTTTACCAAGGCTAGCTAGTACCCCCACCACTGATAAGTGTATATATACGGGTATTGATGTGCAGTTTGGTTATTCTGCTTTGTATCGCTAAGCTGAATACCTCACTTCAACATGGCTTCCAACTGCAAAACTTCTCAGGCTTCCTCTTCTTCTTCAAGAAGGCGTGCTGCCAACGTCCTGCCTGCTACTCGTGGACCTGCTCGACCATTCCACAGCATAACTGTTGTTCGGGCAAACGCCTGCAAAGCTCCAATGCTACGGACCTTGCTGGAGGTGAGCCAAGACGGGCAAGGCTTGCTCAGTCCTGGTCAACGGCAGGAGCAAGAAAGGCGTATGGCGTACTACAGGCTGCAGGGTGTAGTTCCCAGCTTGAAGTTAGGCGATCCGAGAGTAGCAAGCATCAACGAGGCAGCGGACTACATATCACACCTTCACAGTGTTTTAGAAGTAAAGGACCAACAAATTGAAAACTTAAAAGAACAATTGAAACAATTTAACTTTAATCCTGTGGAGTTTGTGGAAGCAGTGATGAGTGATAGTGATGATGAAGGAACTGAATATATATTGGGTATGTAATGAAAGACTTGGACAGGGACATGTGTGTGTGTGTGTGTGTGTGTGTAGAATACAGAGCGGGGGATAGACTACTTTGCGGCAATGGACTAGCATGCTGCTTAGTGGTCTATCCCCCGCTCAAAGGGTAGCATTGGATGACCTTGACCCACTTTACAGCAAGGACAACCGGTTAACTGGTATAAAAGAGGGGGGGGGGGGTCTGTACATCCCGACTTCATTCTGCTTTGACCCTTCCAGTGGAACGCTAGAAAATGAGTGGATCACTGATCATTGGTAAGGAGTGGGAGTATGTAACCATAAACTATCTAAACTGTAGAGGGATGTTGAAGAAGGTGTATGATAATGTTAAAAGAATGGTTGTTGAAGAAGGTAGGGTAGTGATTGTAGCGTGGAAGAAGAAGCGGTATACAGGACAACAAGTGAGAGCAAGTGACTTTGGGGGGAATAGTGTGTTTCAAATTGGACGAGCGAACTTGGTTAATTTGGACATTGTGTTTTGGGACTTGGAAAGGTTAATTGAAAATAGTGGCAAACATGGGGAACTCTTAATTGGCAGGGAGGACAGAGTATATGAGTAAGTGTAAAAGACTGGGGGGCTTATGTGTGTGTAAAGACTAGGACTTGTGTGGAATACAGAGCGGGGGATAGATCACTTTGCGGCAATGGACTAGCATGCTGCTTAGTGGTCTATCCCCCGCTCAAAGGGTATTATTGGATGGCCTTGACCTATATAAAGGTAGAGGGGGAATAGGTAATAGGAGGGGGAAATTGGTATATATGTAGGATTGATGAATAAAGTATTTAGTCAAGCATTTGTCTAGACACTATCAACAACAACAATGGAGAGCTTCAGTGTTGAGTTCATCCTCTTGGAAGAAGACATCAACGAAGTGGTGGAACTTATAGAGGATAAGACCAGCCAGGGCACATTGGAACTTGTGAATTGCGAACCGTTGGACAATGCCGCAATCGATAAGATTGCATATTTCATGATGCATTTGTATAACGAACAAACAACCAATATGGAGTTTGTGCAGTACCTTTATCAAAACCAAGTAAATGTGCGAGTGACAATTACTTGGTGGCAGTAATAATAAAGTGTAACATATGGATGTGGACTTGGATGTGGACTTGGACTTGAGTGTGGTCTGCGGAATAGAGCGGGGGATAGATCACTTTGCGGCAATGGACTAGCATGCTGCTTAGTGGTCTATCCCCCGCTCAAAGGGTATCTTTACGTGACCTTGACCCACATAAATTGTATAGTTGGTGGGGGTATAAAAAGGGTAAGCAAATTGGATGGATACAACACTTCCATACCATGGCTCCACTTGACAACACCGTGTTCCATCGCAACAGAATTGTCTCTATTCTGGAGGTAATACCTCTAGAAATTATAGAAGTAGAGGACCAACTACCTGCGGTTGATCAAGAAGAGGAGGAGGAAGAGATAATGGATATTGAAACGGACTCTGACGAAGCTGTTTCAACGGACAATGAGGTGGACTTGCACGCCTACGAAACATTAGAGTCGTCATCTGAGTCGGAAATGGAATTCCAATTGGAAATCGAAGAAGAAGAAGAACAAGAACAAGACACTCCCCATCGTCCAATGGATAGGATGTTAGTTGCCAGAAGAATTATGTATTGTCATCGCTGCCTATTCCGTGATGAGGATGATTCCGACTCTGATGGTGATGTTTCACCCTTGTAAAAAGTTTAAACAAAAAGTTAAAAAAGAATGTGAGCGGGGGATAGAGCACTTTGTAGTAAATGATGCTGCTTAGTGCTCTATCCCCCGCTCAAAATAATAATTCCAAATGACCTTGACCTACATAAACTTGCTCAAACAGACATCTTTGAAAAAACTTGTACAAATTATTGAATCTAGACCAAATATCATCAATTTATCAAGCCTACTGATAAATGTATTACAAACGGTTGTGTAAAGGCTAAATTTAGCACATGAGTGATAACCTGTTTCCATATGACGTCACTTTCCCCACCTATCTGCCTCGGATATAAAGGGTCCCGGTGGAGTGCGCTGCTCATTATTGCGTGGACATTCACAGAGTGTGCATTCAAAGCCAAACTGTTTGAAATGGCTCTTTGCGACATTTGTGGGGAAATCTTTCAAGACGAAGATCTTTTCACCATACACAGAGAATTACATGAAGACGAAGATAGAAAAGAAGATATTACCATGGATGAAATAGACTTAGACTCAATTGACCGGTTTTTGGAAGAGCACCAGAAGCAGACGGACTACTGGGACAGCTATCTACAGCAAATGCAAAGAAGAAGACCTAGTGTGATCCAATTTGCTGGTGCTGGACCATCTACTGCTACAAGACCTATTGAAGAAGAGGACACCGAAGAAGAGGACACCGAAGAAGAGGATATGGAAGAAGAAGAACTGGAAGATGTAAGACAACTGCGCACCACAGCCTTGCCAGGACGAGTTGTAACACATTTCAAAATTAATAACGTTCAATTGGAATTGGAAACATTCATAACCCAGGCTAAGGAACTTGTTGGTCAAACGTTGAGGGAAGAATTACAAAGGCTAAATTTTATTAAATTTGGAATGGTGTTAGAGGCTATGTTTAACAATACTGATGGTGAAACAGCATTGAGAGCATTCATTACCAAAAACCGAACCCTTACCTTCACCTCCGACATTGATGATATTATTGAAGAATGCTTGGAGGAACTTATAACCAAACTCCAAGAACATGAAGGAAGAGGATCTGGATGGACTTTGTCATCAATCGAAGGTATGGATGTTAGGGTTCATAAACATGGATATGGTTTAAGAGGTAGTAGTTTTATCCCTCTACCAAAGAAAATCCAAAACACTAACTCGTGTAGAAATGTTCAAAATGAGGGTAATGAATGTTTCAAGTATGCAATGTTAACCAAGTATGTTAAAAACAATCCTTGTAGAGTTAGTAGAGAATACTACGAAAATGAACACCGCTACAACTTTCAAGGTCTTACTTACCCAGTTACTTTAAAAGATATTGACAAATTTGAAAAGAAAAATCCTGGCGTTTCAGTCAATGTTTTTGGTCTGGATGATTCCAACAACGTTTATCCTTTGCGGGTAGTAAAGGTTGAGCAAAGAAACCATACGGATTTGCTATTGATAACCAAGGGTGAAATTTCCCATTATGTATGGATAAAAGACTTTGAAGCGTTAGTTGTAAAACAATTGACCAAAAGAGTAAATAGGATTACAGTTTGCAAGAGATGTTTCTGCTTTTCTTGGAAAGATTCAAGACGTGGAGGATTGGACTGGTTATTGGAACATAAAAGACTTTGCAACGAGAACTATGAAGTAAAGATAAGTCTTCCACCGCCTACCCGAGCTTCAATACAATTTAACAAGACAGTTCACCAATACCGAATTCCAATAGTGGTCTATGCAGATTTTGAATCAACGTTAGTACCACAGGAGCTGCCGGACGGCGAAGTGAGTAGAAGAACAAAATATCAGTTGCATCAGCCCAACAGTTTTTGTTTACTAGTTAAATCAACCTTGTCTGAAAACCAATTGCAAGACTATGGTTTAACATCCACTCCAATACTCTACCGTGGTGAAGAAGCCGCTAAGTATTTTGTAGACCAACTGTACGATATTGCTGGAAAGGTTCAACGCTTGTTCGGTAATATTGTACCTATGGAACCTTTAAACCAAAATCAACAAGAAGAATACAACTTAGCGACAAGATGCTATTTATGCAAGAAGATGTTCAGTGAAGAAAATCCAAAAGTAAGAGATCACGATCACCTGACAGGGTTATACAGAGGAGCTGCTTGTAATTCATGCAATATAAATTACAAACTGCCAAACTTTATTCCTGTCGTTTTACACAATCTTAGCGGCTACGACTCCCACTTTATTATCCCGGAGTTAGGAAGAGATGACGGTAAAATTGATGTTCTTGCTACAACATTGGAAAAGTACATCAGCTTTTCAAAAACAGTAGGTAAAATTAAACTTCGCTTCGTAGACTCTTACAGATTTATGGCATCTAGTTTAGCCAAATTGTCAGAGAACCTAAGAAGAGAAGACCTAAAAGAAACCAGAAAAATTGTACCTGAAGATAAATTAGACCTAGTATTACGGAAAGGAGTGTTCCCCTACGATTACATAACTTCTACAGAAAAATTTGAAGAAACCAGACTACCGCCGATTGAAGCCTTCAACAGCAAATTAAACGAAAGTGAAATCTCCGTTGAAGACTACAATCATGCATGTAATGTTTGGAACCAACTAAACATTCAAACCTTAGGGGAATATTCTGACTTTTATATAAAATTGGACGTAACTCTGCTGTGCGATGTGATGGAAGAATTCAGAAACACCTGCTTCTCCGCCTATGGACTGGACCCTCTACACTCGTACACATCTCCAGGATTAGCATGGCAAGCTATGCTAAAGTCAACCAACTGTCGACTGGAACTTCTAACGGATATTGATATGGTGCTCATGATGGAATCTGGTGTACGGGGCGGTTTGACACAAGCTGTAACACGTCATGTCAAAGCCAACAACAAGTACATCCCCGGCTTCGACGAGCAACAACCATCGGTCTACCTTGGCTATTTTGATGCAAACAACCTTTATGGTTGGGCAATGTCAAATCCGCTTCCCTACGCTGACTTTAAGTGGATCGACCCGGCCACCATCGGAGACATCTCACAGATTCCAAAGGATGGTCCAAAAGGCTATATTTTGGACTGTGATTTTGAATACCCGGAGCACCTTCATGACCATCACTACGACTTGCCTCTCCTAGCCAAGACTGAAGTTTCACCGACAGGAAGATGGCCAAAATTGATGATGACCTTGGAGAAGAAGGATCGCTATGTGGCTCACTACTGGGTAGTTCAACAGGCTCTTGAATTGGGTCTACGTATAGTGAGAATTCATAGAGCAATTGAATTCACCCAGTCTTGTTGGTTGAAACCATATATTGATTCCAACACTGCAAGAAGAGCTGCAGCGACAACAGCATTTGAAAAGGACTTCTATAAATTAATGAACAATGCCATCTTTGGGAAGACCTTGGAGAACAAAAGAAAACACAAAAATGTAAAATTAGTGAGTGATCCTAGGAAATTGGAAAAATTAGTGCAAAAACCAAATTTCGGAACATCCATGATTATAAACGAAAATCTAGTCGCTGTCAGTATGAAGAAAACAACAATAGTCATGGACCGTCCGTTATACATAGGTATGTCGATTTTGGATATAAGTAAAACCCTGATGTATGATTTCCATTATAACAAAATGGTTAAACATTACGGAAGGGAAAACATTGGAGTCGCATACATGGATACGGACGCGTTTATCTACTGGATAAAGACTTTGGACATGTATGAAGACCTAAGGACTTTTCCATACAAAGAAGATTTCGATTTTTCTGACTATCCGAAAAACCATCCAAATTTTAATGAAAAATATAAAAAAGTAATTGGAAAATTCAAAGATGAAGCAAATGGAATGCCTTTAGAAGAAATAGTGGCGCTGATGGCGAAATTGTATTCATTTAAGATGTACCACGAGAACAACACACCGACAGTGAAGAAAGCAAAAGGAGTGAAGACATCTTATTTGAAAAAACACGTGACATTTGACCACTACAAGACTTGTTTGTTTGAAGATACTACGATGTCAGCAACATTCAACAATATCCGAAGCTTCAAGCATCAAGTCTACAGTGTCACCGAAATTAAAAAAGCGTTGTCAGCTCGGGATGATAAAAGATACATTATGCCCGACAAAATCCACACTCTTCCTTTTGGCCACTACTCTTTAAACCCTATCAACTTGTAACCTATTCTTCGTCCTTCTACAACTACGACCTTATTCCTTTCTCCTTCCGTAAAAAAAATGGGGAACACGGCAAGTCCAACGCCGTGTTCCCCATTTTTTTACACAAGTTTGGATGACCTTGACCCATATAAATGATGTGAATATTTAAAACAACATTCATTGTGATGATTATACATGTGATACAACAAACATTGAAACCTGCAATATGAAGGACTTAAAGCAACAAATTGTCAACGAACTTCATAAACCTGCAAGAAGAAAGTTTCCACGAAGAAATACGGTGATAAAAGGAATTAATGATTTATATCAAGCGGATTTAATCGAAATGATTCCTTATAGCAAACAAAATAAAGGATATAAATACATATTGACTGTTATTAACTGTTTTTCAAAAATGGCAGATGCTTTACCACTAAAAGATAAAAGTGGCAAAAGTGTTACAAAAGCAATGGAAACAGCTATACAAAGAGACAAACATACTATTAAACATTTACAAACAGATGATGGAAAAGAATATTTTAATAAGGAATTTGCAAATTTAATGAAAAAACACAATATAAACCATTACTCAACCAATTCAGAGGTAAAAGCTTCAATAATCGAAAGATTCAACAGAACTTTAAAAAGTGCATTGTATAAAATGTTTTCCAACAGAGGATCGCACATATGGATTGATATGTTACCAAAACTTATAAACGATTACAATAACAAATTTCATAGGACTATCGGGATGAAACCAAACCAAGTAACTAGTAAAAATGAAAACCTTGTATTAAAACGTATAAAAACGAATACTAAACCAAAAGTTGAAAAACTAAAGCCTAAAAAATTTAATGTGGGTGATAAAGTGCGAATAAGTAAATATAAAGGTGTATTCAGTAAAAGATACCTGCCAAATTGGACCAATGAGGTTTTTACTGTATTCAAAGTACAACCTACAGTACCTGAGACATATATTTTAAAAGATAATAAAGGACAATTGCTTGAAGGAGGGTTTTATGGACATGAAATGTTAAAATCAACAGTAGGCGATGTATATTTAGTTGAAAAGGTGTTGCAACGGAAAAAAGATAAGGTCAAAGTACGATGGTTAGGATTTAATAAGACGGAAGATTCTTGGATACCTAAAAAGGATTTGATATAACGATAGAGAATCATTTTAGGTTGAACCATTACAAAGGATGGAGATAGTACCACAAAAAGAGAGTTTTACTATTAATAATATAGATGAACTCACAGTGGATAATTCAGAATTCAATAGTGGGAAGCATGGCAATTTGTTACCAAACACCGTTCGTTGTCTGGTTACCGGACCTTCCAACTGTGGAAAAACTAATGTAGTATTCAATTTGATTACAAACCCTAAAGGATTACGATTTAACAATCTATATGTATTTTCAAAATCACTACAACAACCAAAGTATCAATTATTGGAAAAAATACTGACTAATGTGCCTGAAGTTAAATATTTAAAGTTTAATGCAAGCGAGAGTGTCATGCAGCCACAAGAAGCTAAACCATTCTCCGTGTTTATATTCGACGATGTATCTTGTGAAAACCAAAACACAATAAGGAATTACTTCGCTATGGGTCGACATAACAACATAGATAGCATTTATATTGGCCAAACTTACAGCAAAATACCTAAACAACTCATTAGAGACAATGCAAACATGTTAATTGTATTTAAACAGGACGAAACCAACCTAAAACATATATATTTTGATCATGTAAATGCGGATATGACATTTGAACGATTTAAAGAGTTGTGTGGAAAGGCTTGGGCTGAAAAGTATGGGTTCCTAACAATTATGAAGGAACAACCGCTAAACAATGGTCGATACAGGATAGGATTTGATAAATTTATATTAATACATTAAACGTGGTATAACACATTCATTGTTGTACAACACGTCTTGCTACAAACATGGTTAACCAAGAAAAATTAGTAAAAGAAATAAAATCACTTAGTGATTCTATTCGGGCTAAAAAACAGAGCATTGAAACTAGGTATTAGCGAGAGGGAGAAATTCCTTGAATCTACTTTTAAACCTATTACTGAACCCTTGAAACAATTAAACAAAAATTTGCTAAACCTGTATTGGAAGGAGATGCGATTGCACCTATTACGAAGTTTGAAAGAGAAAATGTAAAATCAGAAGATTTTAGTGATGAAGACCTGGAATCCTCTACGTATAGTGGTTTTACCGGTGGAGAACCCGAAAGAGAGCTAGAATCACCGGACTATAGTGGAATAAAAGAATTATATGAAGTAAAAGCCAAAGAGGACATGAAGTTGTATCAACTGCTAGTGAAGAGGAAAAAGAAGAAGAGACAAGGGAAGGTCCGTCAAACATAAGCTTATTGGGTGAAAACATTCATAACAAAGGACCTTTAGGAAGGAAATACATGGTAAAAATGTTACTCGGAACAATTCCTAATAAGAATTACCATAGTTATGGAGCGAGATTAACAGAAGACGGTTTAATGATAGGTAATAGCCCGTTAAACGTTGACGAACATGATAATATTGTCATTGGTGATCAAAGTATAAGGGCACAAAAGGATTATTTGAATTATTATTTGAAAATAAGCCTTCAGTATCGGTAGTGAAAGAAAAAGACATGGAAGCATATAAAAATATTTTGGAACAGACAAATGCATATAGGAGAAAGTATTTACCTGACCAGCCTCCTTTTAGATCTAAGTCTTTAAAATATAAACAATTTGTATCCAAGTTAATACCAACTAGAAGACAAACAATGCCGTTAACACAAAGAAAACCTGTAAAACGAAGATTTATGGCATCCACTTTGGATGTAAGTGCTCAGGAACGAAGAAAAAGAAGTAAGTCCGTTACGGGTACAGGTTTAATGAAGAAACTATATAACACAAATGTTATTTATTACAATAATATCAATAAATTGGTGGATAGAATGAAACTAATACATGAAGCTAAAGAAGCGGGTCATACTGGATTGGAAAACGAATGGGTGGCTTTAGTGGATGAACTCCGAAACCGTGGGGTAATCTCATAAAAATGCGTTACTCCCTAGAATACTATTCAGTTGCACCATGAGTGTCGACAAGTTCGGACGTTACTCCTCGGATGGGTTATATTATGCCAATAGTTTAAAAGAAGTGCTGGTTTACCACAAACACCTGATGGAGATTATGATATGAGTAATAAAAGGTTAAAAAACATAAAAGATCCTACGGATGAAAACGATGCAATAAATCTAAAAATATTAAAGGAAAAGATATCGCCAACATTAAAACTACAAAATAACACATATGACGCAGAAGATCATAGAATTATCAACGTTGGTAAACCAAATCAAAACGGTGATGCGATAAACAAAGGTTATTTGTCATCTGAATTAAAAAATACGTTAAAATTCAATGGGAAAACGTATAGTGCCAACAATAAACGTATATCCAACGTAGATGACCCTAAAGATGCAAAAGACAGCGTAAATAGACGCTATTTACATTCTTTGATACCTGAAAAGACAAAAGATGGATTTTCTTTTTATAAATTTGTTATTAACGATATAGGTTATCCAAAAAATGAAAATGATGCTGTAAATCTCAAATATATAAAAGATCATTGTGTCATACGTGATGTGGGAGTTATCGATTGTCTTGGCAATTGTTTGGCGAATGTAAAAGATGGTTCAGCACCATCTGATGGTGCAACAGTGGGTCAAATGAAAGAGACTTTAAAACAAGAAACAACTGGATTTGCAAAACGAGATGAAGTATTATCAAAGCAAGGGGATGACTTTATTCAAGGTAATGAAAAATTTCGTTTATTGACATACAAAAACGCTTATTGGGATTGCAGGCATGGAAGGTTATCAAATGTGTCATGGGGTCATGCAGATAGAGACGCGGCTGCCTTAGGACAAACAGTACATCTAGATCCAAATAATTACTATGCGTTTTTTATATGTAGTAATAAAAAATTAACAAACATGGCGCAAGGAAGAGAAGCAAATGATGCTGCAACTGTAGGACAGGCTATCACATTATCACAAATGGATAGCAAAGTGTATACTTGTAATAATAAACGTATAACAGACCTTAAAGACCCTGAACATGTGGATAATGCTGTCACTGTTAATTTTCTTGTAAAAGTTTTAGGAAATGCATTATTTGATGTATACAATCTTATTGGTATTCATTCAGGTCGTACTCCTTTGTTGGAATCTGAGAGAGGTACTTGGATTAAACGGGAAATTGTTCAAAACTATTTTATCAACCCTCGTACAAAAAAGTTTAGATCATCGGATTGGGGTGATTTTAATATTTAATAAAAGAACACAATAAACGACTTCATTTATGTCCAACTTGTCATAGAGGTAACACATAAGTTGTACATTGCGATTATAAAAGGACAATAATGACGTTCCAGTACATCAGTCCATATAGAGACACTGTAAGGAGAGGAGGTGGGATCACGTCCACAGCGGTTTCTCTGTTAAGTAAAGCTTTAAAACGAATTCCAGTAGGATCCATAGTAAATAGAGCAATAGACGCATTACCATACGAATTTCATATACCGGGAGGTTATCAGTATTGCGGACCAGGAACTAAATTGAAAAAACGACTGGAAAGAGGCGATCCTGGCATAAATAAGTTAGATCAGGCTTGTAAAGAACACGATATCGCATATTCCACGTTTGCCGATTCAAAAATAGATCAATAGCTGACAAAAAGCTTGCGGACATAGCTTGGCAACGAGTAAAATCAAGTGACGCTAGCATAGCAGAAAAAGCAGCAGCTTTAGCAGTAACAGCAGGTATGAAGGCTAAAACAGCAGTAGGAGGTGGAAGAAGGAGGAGAAGGAGAGTAAAAAGGAGGTCAACCACAAGAAAACATGGAGGAAATATAAAAAGAAGACGACGATCTACAAGAAAAGGCAGGAAGAAGCCCACCGTGTGGTCAATGGTAAAAAACGGGGCAGGTCTTTACCTAAGACCTTATCGTGCATATTAAATGAAAGAAATCAATTGGTCATACCACATAAAGCATTAACCAATATTGAATTATTTAAATATATTTCCTGTTTAAAAATACCATTTTTCCGCGTGTGTTTATGAAAGACAGTTTACCAAAGAAAATGTGGCAAAATGAGACTGGAATTGTAAATTTGGATAATACTGAAGGGCCTGGCACCCATTGGGTTTGTTATAAGAAACTAAATAACAATGTATATTATTTTGATAGTTTCGGTAATTTGCCACCACCAAAAGAACTTCAAAATTACTTTAAATCTGCTAAAAACATATATTATAACTATAAAAGAGAACAACCTGATAATACTTCAATATGCGGCCATTTATGTTTGGAATTTCTAGCCAAAAGTATCAGTCACTATTGAGATGTCTTCCTATACGGTATCATTAACAGGAAAATCGTCCACTTTACGAAGTATCCTTTTTCCAGCGTTACGCTTGCAAAAAGGAAGGTTTTGGGAGGCGGCACTATTGGATTTTACAACTTACAACTCTATCCCCAATGTTACGGAAGGTAAAAATAACGTATTGCATTATTATAAGGGAAAGGATGCCAGTGGAAAATTTACAGACTTACAAGAGTGCAGGTTACCCACAGGTTCTTATGAAATTGATCATATAAATGAATTTTTGCAAACTAAAATGGGAAAAGACAATATAACATTAAAAGGTAATAATAATACGATGAAAGCTGAAATTACTTCCAAATATTATATAGATTTCACTCAACCAAACTCAATTGGTGATTTATTAGGATTTTCCAACGATGAGCCTGTTTTAGAACCAGATGTAACACATTCCGGTAAGAAAACAGTAACAATATTAAAAGTCAATAGTATAGACATAACTTGTAACATTATACAAGGTGCTTACAGGGATGGGGCTAACACCCACATCATACATACTTTTTACCCAAGTGTACCACCTGGATTTAAAATTGTTGAAAAGCCACAAAACCTGGTATATCTACCGTTGAACACCACTTTCATTTCAGACATCATGTTGAGCGTATTGGATCAAGACGGTAACTTGGTAGACTTCAGAGAAGAGCCTATTACGATTAGATTACATTTAAAATCGACACTTTAATACAAAACTATGGGTTTAACATTTAAAAGCGAACAACCTACGGGAAACCGCATTAGTAGCTCTTCAAGCTGTGGAGGAGTTAACACGCGAGAACATTCGTTTCTTAGAGAGAATTGGATTAAAATTAACCGAGTATGGATATACTGGATATAGCGCAGGGTCCAACATTCGACGAAACCCTATGGGAAAAAGAATATCACACCCACAACCCTTACACTTCATCGAAATTAAACAATAACGATGAAATTCGTATCCCCATACAAAATCAAGACATTTACACACTACCATGTGAAAGTTACTTGTATATTGAAGGACAAGTTACTAAAAAGGACGGTACTACTGTTGGTACAACAGTTCCATTTATAAATAATCCTATGGCTTTCCTATTTGATGAAATTAGATATGAAATATCAGGTGTAACAGTTGATTCCACTAAAAAAGTAGGTATTACGACAACTTTAAAAGGATTAACATCTATAACACCCAATGAAACCAATTTACTTAAACCTGCCGGATGGGTATTACCTACGATTGACACGATCACTCCAGATCCAAATGGATATTTTGATTTTCATATTCCATTACGTTTGCTGCTTGGTTTTGCTGAAGATTATAGGAAAATAATATTAAACGTTAAACAAGAATTAGTTTTGTTGAGATCTTCTAACGATAAAGACATTATTAAAGCTGCAGATGCTACTACAGATGCGACTTTAGAATGGAAATTAAAATTAGACAAAATTGTATGGAGAGTTCCACATGTTAAATTGGCTGACGAGCATAGAATGCTACTTTTAAGAAAATTAAAAGCCGATCGTGATATTGTTATTCCATTTAGAAGTTGGGAATTTCATGAGCATCCCAGTTTACCTACTACGGATCGACACACTTGGACTGTTAAAACATCGAATTATGTAGAACGAGCCAGGTATATTATATTTGGTTTACAAACAGGTAGAAGAGACGCCATTACTAAACATGCAGGACAATTTGATCATTGTGACTTGAAAAATATTAAAGTTTATTTAAATTCACAATTCTTTCCATACGACAATTTAAATGTGTCATTCACTAAGAAGAAATACAGTATATTGTACGATATGTACGCGAGATTCCAAAGTTCATATTACGGTAAAACAAATACACCTTTATTACCACCTGACAAATATTTCGATGCCTACCCAATAGTTGTAATCGATTGTTCTAAACAAAATGAATCAGTAAAGTCTTCAAGTGTGGATATAAAAATAGAAATGGAATTCAACGATGCTATACCGGCTAATACAACTGCATACTGTTTAATTCTACATGATAAAATCGTAACATACACACCTTTAACCGGAATTGTTAAAAATGTATTGTAAGAACCGGTTTTGTTTCATTCCGCGAGTATAAAAGCAGAGCGTACAGACCGCTCCTCATCAGTTTGTTGCCTACTGTTGTATGGGTAGCATCGTATTCAATATGGCTTCTCCTAGTGGTACACCTGAAAATGTGGTAGATATTGAGAAGGAGATATCTGAGTTTTTAGATCCCCAAGGTCACCAGGAAGGAGGTGAACAAAACGTTTGCGGACAACTTCACGCCAGTAATAATGTTGAAGAAAAAGGTAAAAGAAGAAAGACTATACAAAAGAGAAAAAGGGATATTGAAGATAATATTTCTCCAAACATATTGAGTGAGGTATTTTTGCGAATATTTTACCCAATCTCTTCCAGTTTGGATAAAAGTGTTTTAATCGGTGTTATGAAATCTACAGATTATTCCCCTACTGTAATTTTAACTCATGGACCCAAAATGATTTTGTTTACGGACAGTGCTTGGGAATCGTTTATGAAACATTTGCATCTGCTAGAATGCTATTTAAGTAGTAACATGTTTGGAAGAAAGACAAGGGTAGGACTTTTGGATTCAAATGTGGAAATTGATATCATTAAACAACGTGGTGATCATCAGCTACGGTTTAGAGACACAACAAGACATGATAACAAAATTCAACTTAATCGAGAGGAGTTTTTCATTTTAACTTGTGCTACTGAACCTATAACAAGATACTTGAGACAACTGGTGTTTTCAAGTTCGATTATTAAAGATTATCTGGAAGACACATTGGACAAACAACCGGACGCACCTATATTATACGGACCTGTGGATACTTCTATATTTAATAGAGTTCCTCATGAAGTACAGATGTGGAGACAATTAGAAAAGTACGCTCAACTACATAAGAAATCAGTAAAACAGGAAGAAGAGGAAGATGGAGGAGAAGAATCAAGTGTTAGTGATGAAAATGAAAATAAGGAAAATATAAAGATGGAAACTTAAATGACAATGGTTAGTTTTTAAAACAATAACCAACATTTTGTGGGGTTAGGCCTATTGGGGACGGTGCCCACGTTAAATATACACCAACGCGCCAACAACTGTACGGCCTGGTATAAAAGTAGTACCTACCGTGGTGTGGAAATCAGTTGACCTCCTGACTTCGTAATGAGCAGACGTGTGACCTTCAAAATGGACAAGGGAGAAGAACAACAAGTAAAGTCCAAGCCTGGTATTATTGAGTTTCAAGCGTTTCGTGGTAATGATGATAGATTCATTATAAAAGAACTTGTGTTTTTGGACATGAATACAAGTGTTCCTTATTCGTTTTTATTTAAACCACCATGTTCTTATTCGTCTTTAACTAGTAAAGCCGCTACTACCAACAGATGGATTTCAAAACACTTCCATCATATCGATTGGTATGATGGTTTTACAAGTTACACGGACTTGTATCACATTATGCATCACTTTTCAGACAAGTTTACCAATATTTACACAAAGGGGCTGGAAAAGAAAAGATGGATCGAAGGATTTACTCATGTTCCGGTTAATGATGTGGAATTGGATAAGAATTATCAATACATGCTGGAAACCATATGTATTTGTACAAAAAGCCCAGAACATGATAAAGATAGACATTGCGCTTTGAAAAATGCCTATAAACTCGCCTCTTACCTTCAAAGTGGGGAATTGGGGAGTGGTGGGGGTAACGGAGAGTATATAAGTGGGGAGCAGACAGGGACCTGGCATGAGTATTACTCGAGATTCCGAGACGACAACATCTCCGAGCAAGAAGACGATCTGTAACCTGACCATGGCATCTCACCAGTTCCTTCAGACTTTGGTCGAGCAGTTCAATGCTCACTCCAAGTCAACAATATTACCTGTAAAGAAGTGCTCGGAACTAAAAGACGAGAAGCACTACATAATCCATGCTATGAAGAAGATGGAGACTACAGTTGGGGAGGCCATCTGCTGCAGTCTCAGCGAGGCACCGTTTACTCCGGGGGATGAACCAAAGTTCCAGGTGTACCTGCCCAAGAGATTCGTCCATCTTCTACAAAACGAGGATCTTCGCTCTATTCAACCCGGGTGTCTATACCTGGTGTCCCACGGCTGCACGGGTAGCAATTCTACAGAGTTGACCATCCACATCGCTGACAAGCAGCAGTGTTAGATTTAAGTTTTAATGTTGTACATATGTTGTTGTAATGTTTTATAAATAAACGAATCATAAAAGACAAAAAAAAAATAAAAAAAACAAAAAATGCAACATATCAATATGTGACAGACTTCACGTATTGATATGTTGCATTTTTTTTTTTAAACTTCGCGGGTGACCTTGACCTTTGACCTTTGCATTTCACAATTACCCCCACTACTGTAATTACCCCCACTACCGCACTAGGATTCAAACCTGCTTGGATGCGAAAAACGGTCAGTCTGTTGCCAACTAGCAAACGATGAGCACCTTGTACGAGCTTTGCATACAACGAGTTATAACTCACAAGGACTTGTTCCCAACATGTTTACAAGACAACATCCCACTAACAATAAAAGAAGATGTCAAACGCTACAGGAGGGAAAATACAGGGTATTCGGAATACTCCTGGTATAAGTTCCACGACGGGGAAAAGTTTTGTAGGCCTTGTGGCGAGGCCGCCGTCAGAGACCTTCGGCGATTCGTACAGGATGGTGGTATAAAACAATTCGGATTTCTAGCGCCACTGTTTCGATTTGAAAATTACAAGGACACCTGCGCTATTTGTTCCATTCCATTGTATCGATGGAAAAAGTTTAGAACTGTTTAATTGGATTTTCTATACCCCCACCACTATTACCCCCACCACTTTTTCATGTACCTCCAAGCGCTGTGCCTCGGCTTCATTTCTACTCCAGCAGCCAACCTAGCAACATCAGGATGTCTCTCAACGTCAGTTGCGCAAGTTACGAGGAGGTGAGCATCAAGACTCAGCAGGAGCTAAACGACTTATACAAGGAGTTGCAGCTGATGGTGGCACGAGGCTACCGTATAAATGTGCAAGTTTACGCTTGCAATATACGGAACACCCGGCAGTCAAAGGAAGAGCCTGGACACTCCTCGACGGCTTCCTCACCAGCGTCCATGAAGACCGAGCCAGACAACTTGGACTACTTCAGCTGACTAGCAGTTGTATTTCTTGTCCTAACCATTGTTGAATATGTATATTTTTTCATTATATTAAAGAAGTAAAAGAGCAAAAACACCTATCTTGTTACTGACATATAAGCTCAGTAACAAGATAGGTTTTTTTAAAACACAATTTGGATGACCTTGAAACTTCCCCCTCCACTGCTTTGTTACCCCCACCACTTGACTATTGGTGTACATGGCACATCGCAATTGGAAACCTCATTCCATCTTCAACAGCCACACCGACAACATCAACAATGGCAAACCTACCAACAGATGAAAGATGTCCTCACGCATGTTGTGACTTCGTCCACGAGTTGGAGAAGAGGATGCAGGAGAGGGCGATAAGAAGAAAACAGATCCACTCAGAAAATATCATGATAGTCAACGGCTATCTTTTATTGTTCGGCCTTATTATGGTTGTACTTTTCATACTGTACGGCATAGTCACATGTGTCGGCAAGGTTGCAGAAGAAAACGCTCGCCACCATCAATTGGAAAGTTTCAATGTTACTTTGTAAGTTTTCCTTTTTTTTAAAACTCCGTTTGGATGACCTTGAAAATTCCCCCACTACTCCACCACACCCCCCACCACTTCACCATGTTCCTGCATGAGCATCACATCAACCGTCATTCCTTGTCCGACAAGCAACCATGGCAGACAACAACACCATCAGCCAAGCTGACTCCACTACTGATGTCGGTACAAGTACGGGTTGGACACTGTCGATCGATAGTGTACACTATTTGGAGTCAATTTGCGAACGTATGAAGGAAATACTGCGGGACAACCCTGGGATCATAATACAAATGAATTTAAATTATGATTGGTCCCAAGTTAGAATGCAAGGGGACGACAACAACGGTCAACAATCTCCACAATATTCGCCCATGTCCCCGATCTATCCTTACGGCGAGTCTGACGTCGATGAAGATGAGGCTGATGAAGATGCAGGGGACAACGAGGCTGAAGAGGAGTAAGCTTCATTCCTTTTTTAAAACCTAAATTGGATGACCTTGAGAATTCCCCCTCCACTATTTCCTTTTTTTAAAAACCCAAATTAAATAACCTTGAAAATACCCCCTCCACGTACTTTTGGTTTACCCCCTCTACTTTTCAATACTGTTACCACAGTCTGTAGCTCACATCATTCCTTGCTTAGCTATCATGGCGGACAGCACTCTTTCTCGAGTTGACTCCACTACGGATGAAGAATGGCCATTTTCCTGGAATGTTCATCTGCAAGACTCGGCAGAAGTGGATATGTTGCATGAGAAATTGGTGTATGTATTAAACGAAAACCCCAACATTGAATGTAGAATGACTATGGATTTCGATGCGACAGGGGTCCACACTCAACCTTCCACTTCCAGCCAGCCTGAACCTCAGCTACAGCCAAAGAACTTTACACATCTTTACACTCCAATACGGCCGGAGGATGTGGTTATCAGCGAGGCAGACTCTACTACAAGTTATATTGAACCAACGAATTGGAAGCTTGTTGTTGACACCTTACACAAGGTCGACTTAGTATGTGACAAATTAAAGGAATTGATGATGCAAGATCCTGGTCTTCGTTTTAAAATTGATTTGTTTTTCATCTGGGGAGCACCTGCACGGGGCTCTTCGTCTGACAGCTCTCTAAGTACAACGGATGAGGAGGAGGAGGAGGACGACTAGTTATCTTTTTTAAAACTCCGTTTGGATGGCCTTGACCTTTCCCCCTCCACTGAGTTTATTTAAGGTGCACTCTCAATGAGTGCAGCATCATTTCATCGCGCACCTTCACCACAGCAACATGGAGAGTCAACTCAACTACTGTTGCGAACGGAAATGTTTTTCATGGCCGAATGACATTGATGTTGCGGATGGTTTGGCGTGTAGAAAATGTGAAGCTTTTGGTCAATGCATGTGTAAGTGCAAGTCTTGGAAGAAGCCGAAACCGGAGTTGAAGACATTCCATGTGTACCAGATGAGAGGGCATAAGTACACTTGTTGCCCTGAACGTTGCATTGAATTCACATTAAAACAGCTAACTGGCTGCAAATTGTGCAACAATCATTTTGCAGGTTTTTGCAAACATTATTTAGGAGCCTGTCAGTACAGATCAACTTGGCATACAGAAGCACTCACTATCAATGAAATCGCTATAGATACACAAGAGTAGTCTTTCTACTCTTTTCTTTTTTTAAAACTCCATTTGGATGACCTTGACCTTTCCCCCTCCACTCACCTTAGTTTATATAAACCCCATTCCCACTGACCACAGCATCACTTCATCGTGCTCCCTCGTCAAAGCAACATCAACTATGGAAAGTAAGCGCATCTCATGTTGCGAGCATAGGTGTTTGGAGATACAAGGCGTCACATATTGTGCAAAGAAGCGTTGGGAGGAAGAGACGGGGACAACCTATTGCTGTGAGGATAAGTGTTTCCTCTTACCAAAGTGGCAAGTGGATGGGCTGGCCTGCCGGCAATGTGAATGCTTCGGATGTTGCAGGTGTAGATGCAAGAACCAACAGCTGCCACCGCCGGTACTACAAACTTTCAAAATCTACAAATCCAAATACTTTTATACTTGTTGTCCGCAGCGGTGTATTAAATTTCACTTCTCCAATCTTACCAATTGTCGGAAGTGCTACGGACAACCTGATGGGTGGTGCACCTGTTTTCTGGACTCCTGCCGCTACAGATCGGATTGGTTTACAGATCCATTAGAGATTGATGAGGTCGCCCAGGAAGCACAAGAGTAGTCTTTCTACTCTTCAACTTTTTTAAAACTCCATTTGGATGACCTTGAGATTTCCCCCTCCACTTCCCCATATACCTAGAGTACACAGATCCTGGCAGTCAGTAACTCGGTGGCTGTCGTGGGGTGCGCATCGGTGTCGGCGCTCCGTTGTTAGGTTTTCAAGGTCACAGTAATATCAAATTGTTGGTGTTGTGCTGGTTCAAGGTCACCTGAGGGATAACCGATTCCCCATTTAGGCAGGGTCATGTCAGAAACTCGAGTTTAACTTGGCACTTTTGCCGTTTCTCGTCGAAAATTCGCTCCAAGTGGTCAAGGTCACGGGGACTCTGACTGAAACTCGGAGCGTAGTGCGAGAAACGGCAAAAGTGCCAAAAAATTTTAAGTTTCGGCGTGACCTTGACCTCAGTGGCGTCGGTGACGTCATTTTGATGACGTAAGGGGTGATGACGTCATCAGCACGTCATTTCTGTGACGTCGTGGGTGTGACGTCATCGAAATGACGTCATTGGTGATGACGTCATCGATGACGCAATCGATGACGTCATCGATGACGTCATCGGTGAGGTCATTGACCTCGATGACGTCATCCCTCAGGTGACCTTGAACTGAGCCAGCACCAACAATTTGACACTACTTATATCTTCATAAAAATTAATTCCCAGTACATAAGTGAATAAAAATTCAAAACATCCAATTTATCTAGTTTAACTATAGAATTTAATATTTTAAACTAAAACTTTTACAGGATTCTTTTATATTTAAAACATGCAATAATTTTAAATCTGAGTTTATTTACATTATAGTTAACTTACAGAATAAATTTTGCTTGTTTCCCATTCAAAATATAGTAATTAACGAACGATTTATATCAATTACTAAGCAATGTAACAAATGTAACAAACAATACGAAGTAATAGTTTCTCAGATTGTGTCCATTATGGCAAACATTTTGTTAAAAAACTACTCAAAGAAAATTAATGATTCAATTAGTAGACCATCTAACAAAAAGAGTAAGTTGAATATCTTGTCTTGGCCATATAACGTAAAGTTGCTGAATAAACATTGTATTGTTTTATGCAAAATTCCATTTAATAAATATGTTATCTTGATACTAATGGTTTCTTTATTATACCTTACAACCCACTTACAAAGGCATTTTACAAATATTTCATACTAAAGATCAATAACGGGAAATAATAGGTGAAAGTCCCATTGAAAACAATAGCGCGAGTGACAAGAACGTTACTACGAGTTGAGGCCGATGCGGCGTTGCCAGGTCGAAGGACATGGCCTTGTACTAGAGATGGCCGTGATACAGAACGCTCACGCATAGTTCATGGCGACGCCGCAGCAAGCAGCACCGGCGCGCTCATGGCTGGAATCGCGTATTTTCGCTCCCGCCACTAGAATTCAAACCGTCTGCGCTCAGCTGTGTTGCCACATTGTAGAGAAAGCCTCCTCCGCCCCTCCACTCCGTCCAACGTACGCCACACGGCCGGCGCGGCGCGGCGGTGCAATCGCTCGGTGCTCGAGGTTGCTCATCTCCATCAGAGTACAAGACACAAAATCTATTTCCCCTGATGTCGACTTTTATGATTCGGTGAATTTATTTTCACAAATTCCATTATAAATTGATTATATGAATAGGCCTACTGCAAAAAAAGTTTTTGATTTTTACATTGTCATCAGAGTAATTTGCGAAATATTATATTGGATGAACGATAGAATATTTCATCCCCAATTTGCTTCCTTATTTTTCATATTTAGGATTTTATATGAATGTCATGATCGCCGAACTACAGCAGACTGTAGATGATTCGACACAGCCAGAATGTACGATAATTAGGGATGAAAAATATCATTTTTAGGTATTATGTAGACAAAGTTATCTGTTTGGAAAATTTTAGAAGCCGTGGCGACAGTGCCGTTATTCCACGATGTTTAGCGTGTTTTTATAACTTTACTTCCTACGTATTTTTTTAGAATTCAGGCCTACGTTAAATGAAAAATAACTAATAAGTTTATTTTGACTTAAATGTTTAAATCTATTTTTTACTACAGTATTATTTTAAGCCTACGTCAAAATAACTATTTTTTTTCAAACACTTTACTCTTGATAAATTTACGCCCCTATAATTATAAAATGTCAATCAAAATTTATTTCAATATACCTTGGTGGGGTTTTTTCCTTTTCATCTACAATGTTTCACCCAAAGACACCTTTTATGCCGATGTTGAATTCTCGCATAGGTTTGAACAAATATTCTCTTTGCCTTACTGGATGCCGCCGCCCTGGGAGCAGTAACCTGTATCTTGGGTTGCAGTTGGTGGTTTATGGCAGGGTTGTAAATTTTGAAAGCTCCGAACTCAACTCTTCGAAAACAAAAACCACCATAGAGGGGGTTGGATCTCTTTAGTCGGCTGTTGGAGCGCTGGTTATGGAGTGTCTGTCACCTGTGACTGGAAGGAAGAGCGCGAACAGCAAAGTTGAGCGATTTGCTCCCGCGTTTGCACAGTGATGGTTGATTGTGTAGTTTTCTCAATTTTTTTATATTTTTATAGGTAAAATTTTTGAGGCAGACAGTATATTTAGTTTTTTTTTTGCAGTGTACATACCGGTATTTTAAATTCTAGTTAAGACTTAGAAGATTTGTTGCAGTGTAGTGGCTGAAAACATTTATCAGTTATGTTTTGTTTTTATAAAACTTTTAGTGTTTTAGTGTAATTATGTCAGGTATAAAGTGCAGTTATAGAAACTGCACGAACGGTAAATACAAAGTGAAAGGATTGCGGATCTTTCTAATCTTATATTAGGTTTGACAAGATTTTCTTTTAGTCTTGTGTTGTGATTGTGGAAACAGCTCTGATTGTCAAAATTGTAATGTAATTAGGTGAGCTATAACCATTCAGGCTACATAATATGCCAACGAACTTGACATTAAAATATTGTTTTTATTGCAGTTAAAGACGACACGCAATAGGCAAAAGGCCAGATATCAAAGTCTTGATAAAACATTTAAAGTCTTATGTTTATTATTCTCAAAGAGGTAACTTACTCTAGCTTCATTAAACAATCATACGACCTAAGTTAGTAAACCTTAAGAAATAAAATTTTGCACATTTTGATATTTAATATGTATTGGTTGTTATATTTAATAAGGGAGATATTGCTCTTCAAAGCTACTTTCAATTGTGGGTTTTTAAGTGAATTTCTTTTGTTGGGAGAACCATATTACGGTGGTTAGCCAAAGGTTAGCCTTTAACCGTGTTAACTTTTTACTACAAGGGTCCCCAAAAACAAAAAACACCATTCATTAAATTTGTTATAACTGCATACATAGGCCTATAGTTATTATATAAATATGTACATAAATTCCGCTAAGCCGGTAAACCTGTTAACGAAACGTCCGATGTATATCAAACTTGACATGAAGGATTGCAACTAGGTCTATTTCCATTAGTTATATCGCTTGGGATTATCAGGCTATGGGAAAAGGGTGATATATAGTTCAAATTTGTTTTAAATCGGCCCAAGATCGAGGTTTAAGCTTATTTTAGACAAATTTGAACCAGTATATCACCATTTTCTCATAGTCCGATGATCCCAATCGACATAACTAATGGACATAGGCCTAGACCTAGACCCACACCTTCATGTCAAGTTTGATAAAAATCTGACGTTTCGTTAACAGGTTTACCGGCTTAACAGAATTTATATATGTATCTTAATAACTATATATATATGTACATACATATATGTAGTTATGAAAAGTTTAATGAATGGTGTTTTTGGTATCTGGGAACCCTGTAGTAAAAAGTTAACACGGTTAAAGGCTTATATCTAACCTTTGGCACTACGGTAATAATGGTTTTCCCAGCAACAAAAGAAATTCACTTAAGAGGGCGTTGGAGTGCCGCCATGTTGGATTTATTTCCCATAAGGGCAATGCTAAACTTGTACCCGGCATTTGTCATATAATTTCTTTATTTTTTGTCCGATTGGTTCAGAATAAGTAGCGTTTGAATCACAATTAAATTCCCCGTTCCTTTTGCGAGATCGATTCTTTGTAAATAATTTATAAAATTCTGTAGAAAATGTTTTTAAAGTAGTAAAAAACTTGCTTTGTTATTTCAAGTTAGTAAAAAACACTAATTTGTACACAAAATTCCTCTCGCAAACCAAATCCGCCTTGATGAACCCTTTATTTAGAGCTATAAACCATTATTTTCTGATTATAAATAAAAGAGTTATTTGACATCCCTCTTAACATTGCTTAACATTGCTCTTATCGGGGAAAGGCGGAATTTGGGTTGACTCCAACGCCCTCTTAAAAGCCCACAATTGAAAGTAGCTTTGAAGAGCTATATCACCCTTATTAAATATAACAACCAATATCCAAAATGTATCTACCATTAATGTCAAAACTTTATTTTTCTTGATTAATGTTTGTTACAATACATGTAAGATTTTTTTATTTGTGTTTTATTTAACTGTTGCATACCAGCTGTTAATTACTTTTACAAGTAAAATTTTTACAAGTTTAATTGAAGAATATATTTAAAAACATGCTTGTTGAAAAAAAAATTGAGGATTTAATATCTCTGCCGACCGTCCATTTAAAAACTTTATAGAAAATTGAAATAAACGCACAAAAAGCTAAGACAAAATTTAATTTTAATTTAAAAAAGTATGATGTTCCATTAACATAACAAACAATGCAATAGATCCACGTTAGTTTTACAATGAGTTAACAGTTTATGAGCTACTGGAAAATATTATAACTATAGCGAATTTACTTTTCCGACGTCATCCCTCACATCAAAATGTACTTCAGTGTACGATGATTAGGCTCGGGCTAATCGTACACGATTAACTATAATTAATTAAAAATTTAATTAACCGTACACGACACGGTGACCTGCTAAGCAAGCGAGACAGGTGTACTCGAGCATGGTGGCAGAGACAGGAGCAGCGGGCTCAGTGCTCGCTGCGGAAGGTCCCTATTGGTGCGAGGGGGAAGGGGGGAAGTGAGAGAGAGAGAGAGAGAGAGATGATCATGCCTACTCGACGTCTCGTAGTGTACTGTGGCGCGCTGCGCCCGTAGCGTTCGAATTGGCAACTTCGAACGATTCCGGACAGCACGACAAGAGTGCTCCCAACGTTGTCGACGCGAAACAGCGACAAGCGCACGCAGGTGAGCGTTCTGTATCGTTTCCTTTTTCTGTGGTCAAGGGCAGCAACCCTCGGGGAAAATTAATTAGAAAGTGAGTAATAGTACCTCCATCTTGATCCTTTGTATGCCCACACAGCTGGTCGAAGTAAGCAACCTAATGTAAAGTTTAAGTTATTAAACGGATGTACGACAAAACCAATTTGTTTTGAGTCATCTATAAATTCACATACCCTATACCCATGCTACGGTTATGTTAGGCCTAATAATGATTTATTTTTGGTTTTGAGATAAATTTTGGAATATGCAAACAAAGAGTGAAAGTTTGCACTGCGATTCGGTAGTAAATATTTGTTACAGGATTATTTGTGTTGCTTTATATCGATGTAGACCAGGTTTTTACACCTAATCCTCCAGACAACAAATATGACAAGGAAATTTGGCGAAAACACGTCTTATAAATTCTGTAGCATACAAGTCCATATACTTAAATAAATTTATCTATTTATTATCTTTTAAATATTACATAACAGTTCACAATAAATCAATCATTGAAACTTGATGACTGATAGGTAATAAAGAAAGTTATAAAATCAAGAGTTTTTAATTAAAAAACTTCAACACTACCGAGAAAGAGAAATATTAAGTTTCAAACACAGTATTAAAGTCACGGATTAACAAATCGTTTTTACCTAAAGTTTCTTTTACTTTCTGTGGGCAAGTGAAAATACGTATTTTACTGTTTTATATAAGACATGTTACAAAATAATTCATTTGGTTCTTACTGTCGACTGCTAAAAATCCCTTTGTCCGTCGCACCAACTACGTATTTCCAAAGAAGTTTAAGAATCCTGCATTGTAAATTTTTAACAATCACATCCTTCACAACCCAAATACTGCAGGTTAATATTCAGTTTGTTTTCCAACAACTGATATTATGTAATCGATTATATAAAGTTACAACCGACTTGTAATAGCGCTTAAATATTATTACTAGTCAAAATTTCTCTCATCAACAATAGATACAAGAAACTTAGATTTTTTGGTCCCCTATTATCAATGAACCATTCAAAACCCTTTTACAGGCAAAACTACAATAAACTTTTCACGATGAAATGCCAAATACATTTTAATCAATTTCAATCAGAGGGTAAACGTGAGACTGTGAAATAGAAATTTATTACGTTTAGCAAAATCATAAGCTCGCTAATTTAAAGACATACAAATCGAACAGCTACAAATACAACCGAAGGGACCCAATTCGGTATAATGAACGTATAACAGCTGATGACTTACGCAATGTGCTGGTCCCGCAGTTGTAGATTCTCCTCGTTGGTCAAGGTCGGACAGCCCATGTACCTGTCCATGATCCTCGCCGTGGTCCCCAGCCGACTGAGCTGGCGTTGGCGCTGGCAAGGTAAACCTGTCTTCGTCTTCATCCTGCGGCTGTGGCAGTGTTGCGTAACCTAACCTAACCTGCCCGCCGCCTGCCACAACCGCGCCTACAGCCGCACTGCGAGCTTTGCTGATTAGAGCGCCGTTTGCCGATTGATAACGGGGTCCATTCATTTGTGTCTGATGGGTCAATCGTATGAACACGAGTGCCGATTTTAACAGTGACTTAGTGCGATTTGCTGGTAAGTGTTGAGAAAGTAATAGAGAGGCTAATTATGAAATATCTGCATAAATTACTGTAATGGTTGTTTACTAAAATGCTAAGTGCCTTGAAAATCAACATCACTATTTGCACAGATTAGGTGTATTATTTTCTTAAGATTAATATGTAATATGCTTTCTTTTTGTTATACCTTAAAAATAAAATACATTGCCATATTTTGGAAAGGTGTCTTTTGAAAGTAATTATTTATTATTATTTTTAATTGTTAATGCACTGTAAATAGAGTTACAGTGATGAAATGTATCCAACATATTTGTGTTTTTTTTTTCCTTCTACACTGTCTGACTGATTTTAATTACCAGGCATTTTAATCACCCACACTGGTTTAATTAATTGTCATCAAACATATTATTGCATTTTGTCCTATTTGGAATTTATTTACTCTTCCAAACCTCAGTTTCGATAGAAACCGTTTAAAAATTAGTTAGATTTAATTTTTTGGGGTTTCTAGGAAGTGGGAATCGTTTTATCTTTCAAAAACTTTGCAAAAAATTTTAAAAACTAGGGGCTAAAACTAATTTATATTATAAATACTAGTATACGTGTTGCTCAAAATCGAGCAATTTATTTTAACACAATGCAAATGTTACTTTTATCTATAAATCAATGACCCAACCGATCCAATATTGTGAATCTCTTTAATCACGAAAACTACACGTATTTACAGCTGATCATTAACAGATGTTTAAAATGCTTTATTCAATCCCAATGTTGTTTAAATGGGAAATTGTGAGATTTTAACTGTGGATAGCGTCTTTATTTTTAGTCCGATTCTCATCAATTTTGGCGGAAACAACTACAGACCAAGCCCTATCCAACGACACCAAAAACTTGAAAATCGGTTGAAAATTGTAGGAGGAGTTCTCAGCACAAAAAAATCCTTAGCGTATTAAATAAGTATAGATTCTTAAACAATAAGATAAATAGCCAATTGATTGGTTATTTCTTAACACAAATTAAGAAGTGTTGATTGTATTTTTTTTATCCAAACTCACAAATAATCAAATTGCATACATCAAGGATTCAATTGAAAGCGGATAGTAGCTTAAAATAAGTGAACAAATACTGTTTCAGACAAATATTATTAAAAAAGTGCCTATATACTCTCAGTGCTTGAGATGGAGAGGGTAAAGCATTCATTTCAAATTCATCGTTCAACAAATATGTACAGTTGCAGTGACAGCTGTCAAACACTCAGCAATAATTTTAAGACATCATCTATACAGTTAAAATTGATTTGTATTTGTATTCTTTGTTTAAAGCAACCTACGTTGGTAGGAAGATTGTTAATTTATTTTAAATAAATTATCTATATATATTGTACAGTATCGAAATAAAGGCATTCTCATTTGTGTGATTAAACCACTTTTGGCAATAACGTTTACTGACACACTTACCCCACTAAGGTGAGGCTGGATGAACCCCTGAAGGGGGCCCCGGCTTGGTCATCAATAAAAAACAATATATTATACCGTACCTAATTACATTTAAATTGAAAAATCATTACATAAATTATTTTTTGCATCAAAGTAGCTTTACAGACTTATTTCCAGCCTACCTTTTACTTCTCATACTAACAAGCAATTGTTAGTAAAAATTAGTGGTGACGGGGCTCATCTTCAATGCCTAGATAAATATTTTACGTACTACCTTGAAACAACACACTTTATGGTGATAATTTAAGATGAGTATGACTGATGGGTGAGTGTGACGATTGTGATGGATCAGATGAGGTGCCATAAAATGGGGCGATTAGAAACATCAGGGTAAATGAAATAAAATCTTCAATGAATAATGAAAATTTTCCTTGCTTGGCTTATGATGAAAATAAAGAGGAGAGCTACAAAAATAAACTGTCTACATGGGAAACCTATTTTGGCATGTTAATACCACTGCTTCTGGTTATGGATGTATTGTATGTAAACACATTTTTTTTATAAACATTGTTTGAGCGGGTATGAACAAATTATTTAAATAAAAAGAGAATAAACAAAATTACACATTCATTGCAAGAATATAATTAAAAACGGTTATACAAATAAGCGGTTTCACAAAAGCGGTTGTACAATATGAAAGGGACAGTTACAAATGAGAAAGAATGTAAACAATAACAAAACTATAAATAAATAACATATGATTAATATGAAACCAAAAGAGATATTTAAAGCTAAGAACTAATCAGCTGAACTTCTGTGTAGCATTTGGAATTATGGAAATTATCTTCAAGCTGATTGAGTCAAATAAATTTAAAACAACCATATGTTTTAGAGCATTATTAAATTTAGTCTAAACAGCTGTATTACCAAATATACAGTTCAAAAAAAATCCTGACCAACAGCAGTTCTTCCTTAAATGGAATGATTTCCAATCAAATATGGTCACATCTTTCAAACATCTAAGGGATGAGAAAAGTTTCACAGATGTTACTTTGGCATGCGAAGGTAAAACATGTAAAGCTCACAAGATGGTTTTGTCTGCTTGTAGCCCGTACTTTAAATCATTGCTAGAGGAGAACCCATCAAAACACCCAATCATCATTCTAAAAGACGTTCCATTCAGCCATCTGCAAGCCATCCTGGAGTTTATGTACGCTGGCGAAGTGAATGTGTCACAAGAACAGCTGCCGGCATTCCTAAATACCCCCGTCGCAGCAGACCTGCGTACTCAGCGAATTTCCAAAGAATTATTGTTTCAACATCAAAGAACTTTTTGGCTATCTTATATGATTCATAATCTTTACAAGGAAATATAATATATTTAATGGCATTATATTTCTGAGTAAATTATTTTTATTTAATAATTTATATATTAATATTTATATTGCAATAAATGACTTTTTTAGCAGTAATAAAAGTGCACATCCAAAGCTTCCAAGCAAAAGGGATGATTTGTTGACAAATAACAAAACATAAACATTTCAAATTTGACAAATATGCAGGAGCCAGCTGAACAGCTGATTAGGAACAGATACCTTATTATCTCCATCTCTCTTGCTCCCATTATACACTTATTTTCCATGGGAAAACCATGGGATTTAGCATGTAGGTTTGCTGCCATGTTGGTTTTTTATCAAATCTTAATTACTCACCACCTAGTGAAGGTTCATAAAATTTTTTATTAAGATATGTTGATAAATAAGCGATATATAACTTTTTGAAGATTTACCCATAAGAATAACATGGGAAACTTGATTTAAATTTTCTCTACAACCAGTTAAGCTATTTTAAAGATTCAAAATACTAAATTGTTTGTTTTTTTAAGCTCTTTTAAATGGTTTTCATTAAAATTGATAAATTTTGAAAATTTCGGTCCAAAAATGCCAAAAAACCCATTAAAAACCCCATAAAACCCCGTTTCCATAACCCGACAATGCTGGTTCGCGAACTCATGAAAATAGACCTGGTCTTACACCTTCATACCAAATTTCATCAAAATCGGAGGTCCCCTTCAAAAGTTATCAGTACCACGGACACATATATATATATATATATATATATATATATATATATATATATATATATATATATATATATATATATATATATAGATATATATATATATATATATATACATATATATGAAAATGAACGAATGGTGTTTTTGGCTTCTGGGGACCTCAAAATGAAAAAGTAAAGTGGTCCCGGGCTTAGGTCTTACCATGGCTACTACGGTAATAGCGTATTCCCTATAGGGAAATTCGCTAAAACAGCGGATCGGCTCAAGGTGAAGGGTTTGGCCGAAGCACCACAGGCCATCAAACGGGAAGGCTAGTTTCGATAGACTCTTGGCAATCGTTTCGGTTTGTTTGACATCCATCCTGTGACTGAATTTTACCATTATTATTCTTTTAATTTACATGTGAGTTATCATGAAACAACACAACCTTAATTTATTGTTGTTAATATTACTGTACAGTTAATTATTAAGGCGGGAAGGTTCTGTTGTTTCGCCGGTCCGTTGGAAGCATATGTTAGCATTAATACTTGCAGCTGTGTTTTATTATCAATGCACCTTTTGGTTCATGCGGGGTTCACACTGATTACTTCCAGTGAATTTCTCTTTGTTTCACACTATAAATAAATCAAAAATAATATTTTGTAACTATTTGTCTTGGTTACAACAAACATTTTTTTGATGACTAAAAAAATAAATAAATAAATAAATAAAAAATAAAGAAACAAAATGTTTGAGCGGGGATGAACAAATTATTTAAATCAAACGAGAATAAACAAAATTACATATTCATTGCAAGAATATAATTAAAAGCGGTTATACAAATAAGCGGTTTCACAAAAGCGGTACAAAATGAAAGGGACAGTTACAAATGAGAAAGAATGTAAACAATAACAAAACTATAAATAAATAACATATGATTAATATGAAACCAAAAGAGATATTTAATCAGCTAAACTTCTGTGTAGCATTTGGAATTATAGAAATTATCTTCAAGCTGATTGATTGAATACACGTATATAAAAGTACGGAACAAAAATTCTCTCCAATACTTTATAGATATGAACTGGTATTAGATATAGTCATGCAATAACCATTTTTATATAGTATGAGCCCAACCAATTACTGAAGTAGTTTGGCCTAATTAAAAAATGACAAATTTTTTATTTATTATTTTTGTAAGTTGATTTTGCAAAATCAGGGTCACTTTACTTCTCGGGATGGACACCTTTTGAGGGGCTAGTTTATTTTTAAGAAGATCCATTGGACTTGAATATTTATCAAGTTTATGTACATTGATGATTTAAGTTTTGTCCCTAGTAGTACTGTACTATCATTAAAACATTGCATTAAAACTTCTGATTATTTCAGACGACATTTTGTTGTCTATTTTGTTCAAGTGTATATTTTTATTTCCCTGTTTTTTTCTCTACAAGAACCTGGATTTAAGTTTAAGAAGCATATATTTAATGTTTCTATTGACCATGTTAACTGGGGACAAGCAAAATTAATTTATTTAGCAAATGTTTTATATCCACCCCAAATTGTAAGGTGAATAGAAAGAGCTATTTTATTTTTCTGCTTATTGCTTTATAAAAAAAGTTAATTTGTGATTTGTGTAGAGGAGACCAAGACCGGAAAAATGAACAAGCTTTGACATGAAAAATAAAGCAACTGCGGGGGCCAAAAGGTAGAAAAGTGTTTCTATTCACCCCATGTAGCTTTGTTACTGACAAATAGCAGCTGATTCATTCACCAGGATGATTAATTAATGAATTAATTAAAGTCTAGTTCCGAACTATCAAAAAGCTACACATTTTTCTTAGGACCGCCAACCTTAAGATTCATAACCACTCAGCTACCCAGCCAATTAATTGGACACACCTGTTTATTAAAAATGAGTTGGCCAAGACAGTTGAGATTTATCTGTATTTCTTAAGATGGAAGTTCGCTAACACATTTTTTCCAGAGGGTTATTAATGAAACCACTACTGTTACAAGCAGGTAAGTTGTAATAATGAACTATTGTCGATGACCTTAGTTAAAAATTTAACGGACGAGAATAAAATTAATATTGTGTCAAAATACAGGCCACCAATCATGATTGTCATAGTAGTTGTTTTTTTAAGTATGGCCTACCTATTTATCAGTTTGAATTATTTTGATAATGATTTTATTTTAAAATGGTAGTTAACATTACGAGTACCTATCCTTAATGTGTGATTCAAACAAGTAAACTTTTCATGTTAATTTAATTAAATGAAAGCCTGTTTCTTAATATACATTTCTCTATATCATCTGTGTATTAATAGGCAAGCATGTTTCATTTCCTCCTTTTTTTTCTCAGCCCGTGTGCATTGTAAGAGAAATCGTACCGTTAGAGAGGTAGTGTCCTGTAGATGAGCAGAATCACATTGTAGTCTAAATCAGTCCCCAGGGCTACGCCCTACACAGGCTTTCAAAGTTTCAATATTAATCTTATAGTCCAGGCTCTGAACAGGTTGAGCATGCACTGAAAGTCTAACCAAATTTGACTTTGGATTATTGTTGAGGACATTTAGAAGATGTAAAAAACCGATGTTGCCACATTTCCAGAGTGGGCACAACATGGGGGACGCCCTCTAGAGGAAGTCGTAGAGCAAAGTGTATTGGCCTTTGTCATGTTGTATATCATTTTAAAGGTCTTTGAATGTAGATTCGAATGCCACAAACTCGATCTCTAAAGGTCGAATATAACGCGAGTTATTGCGTTTTGAAATTTCGGCAATATGCTTTTTATGCAAAGTTTGATTGCCTACCTTTTCTGACTTGAGCGTTCATTTATGGTCGGCTTTGCGGCATTGCTTTCTGTTAAACATGATCCTAAAGCTCACGTTAAATATTTCACAAAAGATTTCATGGGTTGTCCCAAATCGGGCTGAAAATCATAATGTAATCATAATATTTCGGACAGCAATTGAAGACGGCAAATGAAGACTTAAAATAAAACATTTAACTTAATTTTCAGGATCTTTATAAAGAGGAGATAGATAGAATTTAAATAGATTTGAAAACAATGTCGCCAACTCTACCTCAAATGAACTTCTGAGCCAGAAATGGCAGGTAGTCAAATTTTGCATGAAAGGATTTTACCGAAATTTCAAAACGCAATAACTCGCGTTATGTTTGAGTTTATGTAAAGAGTTTGGTTATTAGCTTCATTACCATGACTCTATAGCAAAAGTTAATTAAAACCAACGAGCAAGGCTAGGTTAACCTGGTACTAATAGATTAAATGACTAGGCTTTACGCATAATTGAAGAAAGATGAAGTCATATTATGGCAACCTGAACTTAGACTTCCTGTAAAAGACATAGGCTGAAATAACAGAATAACTTCATTTTCTTAAGATGCTTAAAGGGAGGGTGGTTGAAAGGCTTCTACTACAGTTAATACAAGATAGGTTTTTGAATAAATAAAAACGTATAAAATACTCTGATATATTTAAAATACAAAATTCGTACATAAATAGCGTGTCCATTACTTAACATTACAAACACAAATGGCAGCTTGTGCGGAAGGCCACGTGTCTAAGGAGAAACCTTAATCTAGAAGTTCAAAATGTACAGATGATGTTTGTGTTTCCGACTAGTACTAGAGCCTGATGGCGGCGTAGACAGTGGTGAGGGCTGCAGCGGCGAGGTGCGTCAGGCCCAAGTGTCGCGCAGTCGCGGCCGTGTTGCAACCATCGGAGTCGCAGGTGTAGACACACGAGCGGTACTCCATCATGTCGCCAGGCTGGCGGATGTAGTTGCAGTAGTTGCCCAGGTCCAGTGAGGAGCAGAAACGCTTGGTGCCCAGCCCACCTGCGGTCACAGCAGCCAAGTGTGAAACAGTTGTATTTTTTAGAATATTTTGTATTGAACTGCTTGCCGGTTAAAATGGTTAACAACAGACATCAAAGTACCTAGCGCATATTATCCAAGCTCGCTTCTACTTCTAGATTATGGTTTTCAATAGTATTTCAGTGTTAGAAAATGAAGTCTTATTTTGTTGCATAAGTTTTTTCTGTGACGATCGGTTTTTAAAACTTTTATTTTTACTAATTAAAAACAAAAATATTACTAAGTACAGAGACTGTAGTATAGTGTCTGTACTTATACTACACAGAATAAGTAGTACTCCGTTATTGCTTATTCTTTGCAGTATAAGTGTAAGTATATTTTTGAGTGTTGTAGACGTTTGTTTTTCACTTTTAAAAACTTTAGTTTTGTGGCAAAATCGACACAAACATAACAAATATATTTCTCTTTACATGATATAAAACATTCCATAACTGCTCCTTTATTTGAAGTTTATACGTAAAACCATTAATTTGAAGATTGTAGAGAATTATTTTAGCTTTACAATGATAGCCTATGAAATAAATATTGTTAGTAAAATTTGATTTTATTTTATGGCGACAGTGAAAAGAGCCGCGTTCTTGCCCCCATTTCAGTACATACATTATTGGCTTATAAATGTCTTCCCCTCAAATTTTTTCCTTGATTGGGATGACTTTGAGGAATGGAACTTCAAACATCCATATTAGGCCATTAGTACTTAATTTTGTGGTAAAATGTGATTTTTTAGCCACGATGGGAGACGGCCTGCTAGGAGTCACAAGAAAACCTTAAATGTAAGCATAGAGTACCTATATGCTACATATATGTACCTACATACATATATGTATGTACTCTGTACATATATGTATAGAGTACATTACCTAATAATAAAGATCTCGCTTATCAGATTACAGTGCTGCAAACCCGACTTCAATCGGATAACCGAGTCGGCATTGCTGGGCAATCAAACTTTTCATTAAAATCTTTTATACATTTTTTAAAAGAAAAAAACTTCCATTACCCGCTACCAATATTACTACTAAATACATAAACCTATTTTGATTATTGGGATATTAACAAAATTACATAAATTCTATTAGGTAACTTAGACCTACCAATTAAAGCCAATAGCAGATCATTGTTTAATCATAAAAAATATATATGGTCAATATTTAGTCAAATGTAAAGCTTAGGTTGCAATAGAGCGAACACAAGCAAACAAGCAGCACTGAATGCGAAATTCGCTTTGGTGTGACCAGACCTTCGGGTGGGAACGAACCCTAATTTGGCCATGCTCGACTATTGTATGTTTGTGTATGTTGTTCCTGCTCCATCCAATGTTGGTTTTGGAGCAAATCATCAAAGGAAATCCGCAAATTTGGTTCTCGCTTCAGTATGACCACATAGTATAACTCCAGTTTAGTTCTGGCACCAATACTGCCGTCTACAAAGTTGTTTCTTTGTTTCAAAGTTGGAATAGAGGATTGGTAAAAAATATTCCTCATAAAATAAAATTTTCCTCTCAGACATATAAAAGTTTTATCCTCCTTACGGAATTTGCCTCTGATTGTTGTCTAGGTGTAGCACAAGCAAACAATATTTCAATTAAGACAATTCAAATGTGTTCACTCTTCGGGTGCAACCAGATAAACAAATCTGTCAATTATAAACATAGGGTATACAAATGATGAATAAGCGGGAAATCTAAAGATAAACTGACCATAGGAGTTGTTCCACAATATTGTCACTTTCCCATGTGATTCATAACAAAGATTTACTTGACGGGATAGGCTGTATTTCCTGTAAATTGATAAGTAAGGATACGGAAGTCTCTCGATTCCTGGAAAAGGTCAGTTAGACCATTCGTAATTTTCAGGACGGGTTAACCAATCTTTATTTTGTGCCAAAACAGAGGCGGTTAAGCCTAGCGGCGGTTTATCGATGGTCAGTTAAGAAAGAGTCTATTGTAAGACGAATTTCTTTCGCAATAAAATTCAAACTTTCTTCAATCCAAAATACAATAGTAGCTACTATGTACTGAATTAATAATGGTTTACTATTGATCAGGCATCCTCACTATGTAGCCCACAGGCCGCATCCAGCCCTTAGACTGTTAGGAATTAAAACAAAATTTAAACTATGAAAAATATTTATGAACAAATTAAAAAATACTTTATAAATCCTATTACATTTCCTAATTAATTCTAATGAAAATACGTTGATGTTTCTCTAAACTCTAACCTTAAATTTTTTACTCAGACTACTGCAGTGTTGTTGGAGAACATTGGAAACATTTTGAAGATTTCAGTTTCTTCCAAACTGCTAATATGAGCCTAGATGTCATATTAGAGAACTGTAAAAGATTTTGTCCATCGACTTCAATAATTAATAAAATCAAGTATTCCTGGAGTCAAAAGACATTTCCAACTTATTATATGCAGTTTATTTTATTGATGTAATAAACTAATGTTTTAATCATATTTTTGTAAGTTATTTAACACCACTTATTTTATAATGTTAGAGATTCTTAATGATGGAAAATACCTGTACGCCTGTGTACACAGTTAGTCTAATTGTGTATCATCTGTAATATTATTACAATTAATTAACAGAGAAGAGCCTTTTCAAGTTGCAACTTTTCTGCGTTGTTGCTTGAAGGAAAATGTGCTTTAGATAGCTTAAAAGCATGTTTTTTAGGCTTTTATTTTGCAAGAATTTCCCCCCACCACATACAATCATGAGCCGCCATTGCTTGCGGCCCTGAAGAAAATTTTTGGGTAAGATTTAAAAGCTAGTGATTGTTTTACAACATTCTCTTGCCATTACCTGAGTGAAGGCCGGTAGTTTTGATGCAGTACCTTGCTTCAAACATAAACTCGCAACTCGTAGGCTCAAGCGAGCTGTCTGCCGTGTCGTGTATAAGCGGAGTCCCACAATCAATATTAGTAGACGACGTGCACTGGTAGCAATCTATCCCATACACTAGCCGCCGCATGCACATAAATACCCCACATTATCATTGATTTCAGACTGTCCAGAGAGCAATGTGTTAGACAAACCGAGCATGTGTGCTCTAGCGAAGGGCAGCAAATGATTCCGCAATCCACAAATAAGTTGATAAGACTCATAACAAAAGCATAGTCAAGAAGGCTTTTGAGAAAAGCACAGTCTGCAGCAACTGAATAAAAGTAGCATTTAAGAAACTCTACAATTATTGATGTACAAAAATGATAAATTTTGCTCTCCTCAATCTGTAATCAATGCAAAACCGATAAGCATGCACCATACAAAGAATGAACAACTGACTAATATTACGAGATAACATGTTACATACAAAGCGCTTAACAGCACATTTTGCTGAAAATTGATTAAAAGATTCTAAAGACAAAAAAATTCTAAAATGAACATGCTTGAGATGAAAAATATCACTTATTACAGTTAGAAACTGAATCCGCTGATCAACATATTGTTACCAGGATGTTTGACCAGCAAAATGAGTTTAGGAATTACAAAAAGTCAAAGAACTACAAATTATTCGCCAAAACCAACAAAAGTAAGTTATAAAAACTATAAAACACTTATTGGAGAAAAACACTGATATAGCAAAGACTAACATTACATGGTTATACAGTAGAAGCTTTTATAAGCAACCCCTATAGGACCAGATTATGGTCGGATAACAAAAAAGGTTGGTATAAATATGTGTTAATGGTAGTTTATGCAACAATTGTATTGTGAAGGCTTTTCAGTCACGAGTTGGATGTAGGCTAAGTTAAAACACGGGCGAAGCTATAGTAGGATTCACAAAAATAGTCCGATGAGAGGCGAAACATTGTTGCCAAATTTATTCTGAAGCACATTTGTATACTGCATTACACATGGTAAACATAATCACAAATGACAACATTGCAGGGCGAGAGGGGGTGAGGGGGACACAGCTGTTTAAATTTCTATCGGACTATTTTCGTGCATCTTACTATAGTTTTCTACGTAGGCCCATCTCACAAGTGGCTTAAAAAGGCTGAATACAATTTTTGAATACACTACTTTAAACTTAAATTTGGTAAATTACGGTAGCCTGATAAAAATGTCAAAAATTTATACGTTATGGACCCATCCAAAATGTTTTCAAACAGATGTTGCTTGACCAAATTGTAATTTTCACTCACATATAATCAAACTCTTTTGAGGTTAGGCGCATAAGGCAACTCCATCCATTAGTTCTGGAAAAACGGTTAATTAACCTGACGGGGGATGATTGATCCGAGGTTGGATAAAATAGCTTCCACTGTACTGTATTGTCATGTAGCAATAATGAATGAAATATCTTTTCCCATTAAAGTAATGATTTATGGATGAGTTCCTGTTGATTTTAGTATTTAAGGTATGGGTGCAAAATGTAGAGAAGAGCAATTTAAATAGAGATACACTGAAAAAATTAAGTAAAAAGTTTGAGATGAAAACAGCTCAACCCCTCCTCAGACCAGGTTAACCATCCACCTCCTAAACCTCGCCGAGTGCAAAAGCGTGCTCGGCTAATATCTCGGCCCAAGCACCTCCAAGCAGGTATTCATCTATAAAAGCCACCTTCGAATCTGCCGGTATGCTTGATGCAGTAGGCTGCACCATAAACACTATCACAAGGCGTTGGCTCAATGTCACGATCATCCGTCATATACTCCCCACACTGAAACGGGTCCCTGTGATCGGTACTATTGCACTGGTAGCAATTAATGGCTGACACTGTAACATACAATGCACATTTACGACCGACATGCATGTTCACAACAAGAGGAGAAGCGAAACTTACTAGTCAAAACTGCCTCCTCGCTGATCCTGTGGATAGTAAACAGTTTTAATGGTTTTAAACAACAACAAAAATCATTGGAATTAATTGAATAATTTTATTACCATATTGACATTTAACGCACTACCAACAATGTGAATATTTTGTGTTGAATGATCTAAGCCATGAATGGAACGCACAAAGATCTCGATAGGTAAGAAATTGCCGGGCATTAAAATTCGCCTGGACATTCATTTGTCCTATATGAGATTGCTAATACGAGTTGACATTGAACAAGCCAATTAGCCTGCTTAGAAAACTCCAAATCCAAATACTGATGGTTTTATCCCAAATTTATAATTTTTAAGATTGAAAAAGAATCAATTCTTTCCATTTGATTGGGTGTATTTTAATAATTTATTTTAAACTATCAACTGCTTAAGTCGATTCTTGTCTATTATTTTCCTGGAATAATTTCCATTTCTCTGCAAGTCGGAGTGTGTTTGTTCCAGTATAAGTTTCAGTTCTTCTCTATGATTAACACAACTGTGCATATATTATTTGTACCTCAAAAATTTGGGCGACAGTAATATAAAGTCTTTTTATTGTACGTTTTTGTATTGTGTAATTTGTTATAGGCCTAGTGGTTTTCTATCCTTAAACATTGGAAAAAGGATAAAAATGTAAATGGGATATTTAATGGTTAAAAAATCAAAATAAACCAATTTAGTGTTTGGTCTGCATAATGAGTTGAAAGAACATACACAATAATTGGTTATTTTTTAAATAACAAATAATAAAATAATTATCAACGTGGTTTAGTAAGTAATAAATGAAAGGATTTTTTTTTTTTAAAGCGTACTAAAATCTTATGATGTTTCAAAAATTGTAGCCAGGCCTAAATGAATTGTTTTTATATGACAAGTGATGAAATTTACACTAAATCCAGCAATTTTTTAACTAAAAAAGGGGACAGTTTTTAAAACAATCAATTCATAAGCAAAATAAGATTATCAATCCGTTCTAGCTAAATGAATCTATTATTATTTTCTATCAAGTCTCCCATCACTATTTTATTAATCTACATTGCAAAATGTTGTATTGCAAAAAATCTTTCCATTGCTCTTTAAATAAAGATAAAGTACCAGGGAGACCGAGCTTATGCTCGGTATAATTATTACTTTTGTTTCTCAAACAAAGCTCGTTCGCTCCGCTCACTCGTCCTCTCCCTTTTTAAGACGAGCTCGTTCGCTCCGCTCACTCGTCCTCTCCCTTTTTAAGACGAGCTCGTTCGCTTCGCTCACTCGCTAGACCAAAGGGTGCTGCATTTGACAATTTTCCTAAACCACAGGTTAAAGATGTAATACATTGGTTTATTTTATCTACAGTTATCAGCTGGTTTTTGTTCAATATAAAAATCTCCATAAGGATAACATGGGATCTTTGAAGTGCTCTATAGCGTGAAAACCAGATTTTTCCCAGCTATGGGACCAGCTCCAATCGATTTCTGGTGGCCAAAACCCCCATATTCAATCAAAATATCAAAAATCCTTGGAGTGAAAAAAAAACTTTGCCCGTACAAACAGAGCTTGTTTTAGAGTATAAGATAAATAAAATCCTGTGGCCTAACTTTTTAGGTGAGCGTGTTTGGCCAGCCTGAAGAGATTTATCAATAAGTGAATGCCTATTGTTGGTGATAAGAGCCCTCCAGTCAGCTGAGTGAGCAGTTTGCAACTTACACTCCATTTAACCCCTCATTAACTTCCTGTCCACTGTTCAGATAAATAGACAAGTTTTACAAGTAGCATGCTGCCATCAAAGTGTAAAACAACTACAAAGTGCTTCAAAACTAAATACAATATTTTACATTTTGAGTTTTTGGTTCCATAAAGGATTTTTAAATAATTGAGTTTAAGACACTAAAATGTTGAGCCCCTCTCAGTATTCCGACATGTATCATTCCATAAGATAAAATGTTGAATATCTACACAAGACAATACTGTACACTGACTGAGAAATTCCAATTCCCTGTGATATCTTTTCACATATTGGGCTCGTGTTCAAATTTTTTTCCCTTTAAGTTCAATACTATTTAAATAAACATTAATTTCACATCATAGGGCATTTTTCCCCTTTTAACCCCAAAAACTTGAAAAAGTTGATAAAAACCACAAAGGCCAAAAGAAAATAGTTTATACAATCTCCCAAAATGTGGGAGAGCAAACTTTTTAAAAATAAAAATTTTCAGGTTTCTTCTAAAAATAAGCTACTGCTCTGTTAAATTAGATTAGAACATTTCTATTTTTACTGTAGAAACAAGGATTTAAAGAAATTGATTGTCTGTCAAACATGTACTGTCTCTGTCTATCAGTCAAAGTTATTTTAACATTCATAATATTCACTTTGATAAAAACTTGATAACTTGGTCGTACTTTGGTACAATCTGTGTGTCAATCGATCCAGGAGTATGGTCAGCTTTAAAGTATGTCATAAGCTTTAAATTTTTGCCCTATGTCAAATCTCCATAAGAAAAGTTTATTTTTTCATTTTTGACCCAATTAACATCAATACTTTAAAAATACAAATTAAACCAGCACACATAGGACCGCTAACCTTTGTTTTCATACAACCTGCAAGTAAATCGGTCCAGTAGGTCAGTGTTGCTATTATTAGTTTTACAAAAGTTTTTAACATGCCTATCAATATAAAGTGGTTTTTAATTGGCCGCAACAAACAATATTGCTTTTAACATTTTAATTTTAGTTTTACCATCTTAATGTTTAAATCTTTTATGATTTGATTCCATTGGGATATAAAATTTTAAAAATTTCTTGACTGTCAAAAAAATCAGGCCTACTTTCTTCAGGCCTACTAGCTGGTACTTCCATTATTACTTACCATACTTTCCCATTTTATTTAATTCCCATATTTGAGCACTTCTTATAACTACTGAAATGAGACTTGTAAAATCTTGATAACTGACCAAATTTATTTCCCTTAGTTTTTAGCAAAATTAAAAAAAAAAACATATAAACACAAACATGTCCTATCTTGGCGCTCTTGTGATTCACAGTGGTCAAGTGGCTACTATTTCACTATTACTGAGACAGGGACCTCACATGGTGGGTATTTTAACCTGAACCTGAATGAGAGTTGTGTGTAGGATGATTGTGGTGTGATCTTGTAGTCTTGTTACTGACTAAGGTTGACATTCTCCTTAGACAGGACTGTTAATAAATAGCCCAACAGCCAATGGTATCTAGGGACCTACAGTTTAACGTGGGATCCGAATCACAATTTTGACCTCATATATACAAATTGGTCTAATTATGAGGATGGTCTTTATGGCTGAACTAGTATTCACCAGTGCGGACGTTAATCCCTACTAAGGAATATCGCATCCACATGTCATCGTTTATAACTATCCACAATTTGTGACTTCAAGTAGCTGGATTACAGGACGACTGATATCTACAGATGGTCTGTTGTGGTCATGACACTACAAAAAGTTTAGGCCTAGCCTACTACAGTTTATAAGTTTACTTCACGGAACCCTAGAAAATTAACTTCTACAAAGTAACTTGTTCAATTTTTCACCTCTTAGGCCTACAAATTTTTAGATCTGGTTTTACATATCAACTCTTGAGGAGTTTCAGTAACATCTTACAAGAATACCGTTATGTAAAAGAATGCTAAAGATTTATTCATGGTGTAACTTAACAACTAAATAGGCCTGCATAGAGGATTAAAACGTAAACATATTCTGCTAATCTCAACTGAGCAGTTTGAGTAGTGTCCAATATATAGATTGTTCACTGAGTACAACATGAATAAATATCCACTTCGAAATAGTCTTTTTACACAAAAACCCTACCTACCTTTAACTAGGCCTAGCTCTTATTTCCAAAAAAATCATTCAGACAATAAAACATAAGTACGGGGGAAGTTTTGTTACCCTACTCCATCGTTATTATCAATGGTTGAAATTTTCTATTTTGCAATTAAAACTGTGCAATCCAATCAACAACAATAATGAAGTAAGAAATGTATTTGAATTATAATCCAACCACAACCTTCATCACTTTAATTTTCATGATTTTTATTAACAACAAAATAATAATTGGTTGTGGAAACATTAAAATGCACTTTCCCAGTGTTGTAGTGGCAAATTTTCCAATATGGGAACGTTTATTATATTTGTCAAATTCCCTGAAAATTAGGATAAAATTTCCCTGAATGTGTACGATAGCAAAAGGTTTGCGTATTAGGCTATGTATTTTAAGCTAGAACTGAATTTACTGAGGGTTCAAGAATCTATTTAATAACTTGATGAAAATAAAATACCCCCCGTCGCAGCAGACCTGCGTACTCAGCGAATTTCCAAAGGATCTTGAGATTGTTTATTTTCCCCATAAACACCATAGTAATGAGTATGTAGGTTTGCTGCCATTAAATGTTGTTAGAAAATGTTAGTTTTATTTAAAAAATGTAATTGGTAATGTAAATATCAAATTGTATCAATATTGGACACTTTTAAATTTTCCCCATAAACCCCATGGGGGTGAGTATGTAGGTTTGCCGCCATATGGGTGTTGAAAGCAAATATCAGTTAAACCCTACCTAGTGAATGTACATACCAAATTGTATCAAGTTATTCTAATAAATAAGCGAGATACAGGGTTTTGCTGATTTCCCATAAGACTAACATTGGAAACCTATTTTTAGCTTTTCTCCGTAACTTGTTAAGCCAAGTTAAAAATTCAAAATACTAAATTGTTTGTTTTTTTAAGCTCTTTTAAATGGTTTCAGTTAAAATTGTCGAATTTTAAAAATTAAGGTCCAAAAATGCCAAAAACCCATTTTTTACCCCTTTGAAACCCCATAAAACCCCGTTCCCATAACCCGATCATGCTGGTTCGCGAACTCATGAAAAGAGACCTGGTCTTACACCTTCATTCCAAATTTCATCAAAATCGGAGGTCCCCTTCAAAAGTTATCAGTACCACGGACACATAGATATATAGATATATATATAGATATATATATATATGAAAATGAACGAATGGTGTTTTTGGCTTCTGGGGACCTCAAAATGAAAAATTAAAGTGGTCCCGGGCTTAGGTCTTACCATGGCTACTACCGTAATAGCGTATTCCCTATAGGGAAATTCGCTAAAACCAGTATATTTTTATATTTAACTAACTTTATTATGTCACAAAAGAAGGTGGTTTTAGAAAAGGTCATTAATTTATTTATTAACTACTTTTATGTACGTTAACCTCAGAAATAGCAACAACATAACCTAATTTTTAAATGATATTATCTTATACTCTAAAACAAGCACTGTTTGCACGGGCAAACTCTTTTTTTTTATCAAAGATTTTTTATTTTTTTAGTTGTATATAAGGGGTTTGGCCATGAGGAATCAATTGGAGCTGGTCCCATGTCAGGGAAAAATCCGGGTTTCTTCCTAGAGCCAGGCTTCAAAGATCCCATGTTATCCTTATTGAGATTTTTAAATAGAACAAAAATCAGCTGTTAACTGTAGCTATAAACCAAGGTGTTACACCTTTAAGCCTGGTTTACACGGGTCGAGTACAGCGGGCGAGTTACTTGGCCCAGTTACTAGACCCAGCGGTTGTTTTGTATAACTCGCCCTTTACTTGACTCGCCAATCTGTCTACACCAAGCGAGTTGGAGAGCGAGTGTCAACTCGCACACTGACTCGCCCGCTGTACTCGACCCGTGTAAACCAGGCTTTAACCTGTGGTTTAGGAAAATTATACCAAATCGCAGGATCCTTCAGCCTGGCGAATGAACGAAGCGAACAAGCTACCCTTAAAAAGGAAGAGGGCGAGTGAGCTGAGCAAACAAGCTTTGAGTGAGAAACAAAAGTAATCATTTCCCGATCATTAGCTCGGTCCTCCTGGTACTACAAGTAAAAGCAGAGAACTAAAATTAATTAAATCCATATAACAGAGGAAAAACCGAGTAATTAATTACAATGAAAGTTCATTGACAGATTGACAAAATCATGTTCATAAGTTGTCGGCAAATGCATCCTCTTGTATAGTGGTCTTATGTTTTTTATTTTGTTGCTTAGTGAAGAACGACAGGAGTGTTTTTATATTTTTTTATATTATTTATTCTTGTCGATTCCATAATACACTGAACTGAGGCAACTAATTTAGAACACACTTCAGTTTATTAGTAGATTGTTAATTAATAAACAATTAATAAATCAACTCAAAACTAAATAAACAAACATTGGAGGGTTGGGGAGGGACGGGAGAGTGATGCCCGCCACCGTATGGTATACCATAAGTTATTCTGTGCACAATACAAAGTTCAAGCGAGAGTGAGGTTATATTTGGAAACAAATAGATTAAAATCGTGTTTACAAATGTTTGTTAAGTATTGCATTTTATTATTGGCATAAAAATAATTTATTTTTATTTTTATACTGTTTAATTAATATTTGTATTTAATAATATATTAGCTATTTTCCCGAATTTTCCCTGAACGGGGCAATATGATTTTTACGGGTTCTTGAAAACCAGAGTGGGAACACCTTTCCCACCCGTTCCCGCACCACTACACCACTGCACATTCCCTCAATACAATAGAAAAAAATATCTTACTGACTCGTATTTGGCAGCATATTGTGTGATGCCACTTTAGGTCTAATGAAGTCTGCTTCTTCACAATTAAGATAAACCTACAAAATAAACTTAGGTAGTTCGTTTTGTGTTGTTCTTTGATAATTTTGTATAGGCTACATTACTTAAAATTTGTACTTGTTTATATTATTTTCAGTAATTTATTTGCATTATATTTATTTCATTGTCAAAAGGTAACTTATTTTTAATTATTTTTGAACAGAACTAAATCAGGTGATAGTTATAATTGTATCGTTTAATTTTACAGGGTGTCTACTTCCAAAGAGGTATAAAAATCAGTGACTTTTTGGTGACTTTTGGGAGTGAAAATTGTTAAAAATCAGTGACTTTTACTGTCTCTAAGATAGCAATTGTTGGGGGAAAATTGTAAAAGTCGCAAAACTTTTGCTCGCAGTCGCATTATTTTCACAATTTATACTAAAAATGTGTGACTTTTCTTGCATTTTAAAGAAAAATCAGTGACTTTTTGGTGACTTTGGTGACCATTAACTAAAATCAGTGACTTTCGGTGACTTTTGGTGACTTCAGTGACCAGTAGACACCCTGTTTTAGTATCAACAAAATAGCAATTTTATCGCAAAATCGAAATTTCAACCATTGATAGTAACGATGGAGTAGGATTACGAACTTTTGCCTAGAATTCATCATGGAGGTTTAGTAGGCTAAGAATTAATAACTCGCAGCACGACAAGCTAATATCTGTATTAGTTTTGAAAAGTGATACGGTAGACAACTACAGGCCTAACTTAAATGTATTTCACCTCAAAAGTGCTAGGGTACCGGTAGGCCTATCCAAGAGGTCAAAGGCATGCCTATAAGAATGAATAATTGTAAAAAAATCCATAATCCAAAGTGCTGGAGAACGCATGTCATCATTTAAGTTATGAATCGTAGGCTACAGTGCTACAGAAAATCTAATGGAATTACAGTACACTCTGGTTCATCGAACTCGCCGACATCGGAACTCCGCTTCATCAGAACTGAAAATTTGGATATTATTAATTTTTTTTCTTACAAAATAAATCATTTTTTTGTTTTAGCGCCTTCAATTTCCATTTGTTCTATCCGCACAACAGTGAAGTATCACATTTTGCATCAAACGTCATCAGGCATTTCCAAAATCTGTACCCATCGATGTGATTTACGAGGCTGTGGAGTATTCACACAAAAATAGAAAGAGGAAGGGGAGCATGAAGTGATCATCCGCTTCGACCGCTTCCCAAAAATCCCAAACTGTCATTCAGTCTGTCTCGCGTCGCGACTGCACCTGTGTTACGTGGAAGTCAGTTGACTGTTGACAGTTAAACACGCAAATTGTGTTTATATGCTGATGATACAAATTTAAAAATCACAGCTCCAACTTATGATGAACTAGAAATTAAGGCCAACTCTGACATGCTTCTGTTAAGTAATTTTTTAAATTCAAATCATTTACTCTTAAATCCTGAAAAAACTAATTTAATCAATTTTCAATCTAAGTCAAATAAAAACAAAACACAACCAATTATTAGATTTCTAGACAAAACTATTGATGTCAAGGATAAAATAAAATTTTTGGGGCTAGTGGTTGACAAATCGCTTAAATGGGATTGTCATGTTGAACAATTACTTTCTAGAATTTCATCTGGGTTATATTGTTTAATAAGGTTAAAATATTTCTGTGAAAAAGAAACCTTGAAAGTAATTTACTTTTCTTATATCCATTCTATTATATCATTTGGGATCTCTCTTTATGGGGCCACGACCAAAAACAATTTAAATTCCATTCTAAAAATGCAAAAAAAAGCTTTGAGAATAATTTGTAATCTTCCGTTTAAAACTTCAGTAAAAGAGTATTTCAAATCAGAAAATATTATGACAGTATACGGAATGTACGTATATGAAACAGTTTTATCTGTAAAAATCAGGCTTCAGGAATTAGAAATGGTTGGCGACAATCATGAATATCTCACAAGAAGTCGTGGCATTCTCACAATAGTCCTCCACAAATTAAAACTTTTTGAAAAGAAACCTAGGTATGCTGGTTCAAAATTTTTCAATAAGCTCCCAATTGGTATTAGATCAGAAGTTTCACTGAAAAAATTTAAAACTGAACTCAAGAAATTTCTCATCAACAAGGCAATGTACTCCTTTGAGGAGTTGTGACAGTTTCTTCTATTTTTATCTCTCTTTTTTTTGTCCATTCAACTTTCACATTTTAAGTAGGCCTCATTAATATTTGTTAGAATTCTCACTAAATTTGTATATTTTATTTTTACTATCTCTCCCTTATTTATTTTTCATTTCTTATTTGTTCATTATCTTGCAAAATGTTGACACTATTCATGTATAATTGCTTGTACATATGAATAAAGATGATTTGATTTGATTTGATTTGATTTGATTTGTTAGAATATGAATGGAATATGAATATGGAATATGAGATTAAAGATTTTGGATCTTTATTGTTCGTGTTGTTTTTATTCCTAATGGTTCATTGTTACCATTTTCAAAGTTTGAATGCCTTATTTTCATAAAATCTCTTGTGTTGTCTTAAAAATAAGAGCGAATACAATCACGATAGGTCACCGTACGGGCGGAAATGATGACTCACGACGGACTCCGCTTCATTGGAATTTTTTTACATCCGAACCGGCCGTCCGCCGTCCGCCACATTAGTTCCGATGAACGAGAGTGTACTGTATCGGTTTTAAAAAATTACAATAATGTAAACAACTTTTCCTGTTTTAAAAGTCCTGCAACGGTGAGCCCATAGGGTACCTTATCAATTGTAGGATGAAAGTCGAGACACAATAAATCGTTCCACAGCACTGAAAGATTTACCATAATTGTTATAGCCTATAGCAAAAAAATAGGTATTTTAGGTATTTTCCTTTTATTCACTAGCCTATTCCCTAATTCACTACAGTTCACTCTCACTTACGAAATAAAGTGACAAACGGCCAGCCTGGGTGTCTAAAAATTTGGATGAAACGGAGGCAGCCATGAGTCATCATTTTTGTAATTAGCGATGACTTGTGATCAAAAATTTTTATTATTGACAAGCCAATGCAAGAAATATATAAATAAGAAATCAAAACATAAATAAACAACATTAAACTAATCAAATAAAAAATTGCAGGGAAAAAATCAATTAGGCCTAAATTTGGCGAAACTTCATTATCCAACTCCACCGTTATTATCGATGTGGAAATTCCGATATTGCGATAATATTGCTATTCTATCGATGATACTTAATTACGATCTTATCACCTGATTTAGTTTTGTTCTAATATAATGAAACATAGGTTGACAAAACAAGAAATAAGTTGTATTGCAAACAAGTAACTGAAAATAACAAGAATATATTTTAGCTAATGTAACCTGTAACATTATCAAAGAACAACTCAAAATAAACTACAAAAGTTTATTGTGTAGGTAGGTGTATCTTCATTGTGAGAAGAAGCAGACTTCGTTAAACCTAAAATGGTGTCACACAGATGCTGCCAAAGACGAATCAGAAAGGTATTTTTATGCTATTGTTTTGAGGGAATATGCGTTTTGTGTCCAAACACCATTTACTTTGTTGTTATAAACATCACTGTTAATAAAAGTAACGTAGGTTTACTGTTAGATTGTTAGGTTAGATTATTATTGCGGTAAGAGTATAATATAAATAAATTACCATATGATTGTATTAAGGGCAAAACTTCGTTATCCGTCTCCACCGTTATTATCGATGTGGAAATTTCGATATTGCGATAATATTGCTATTATATCGATGATACAATTACACGATACGATTACGATTTTATCACCTGATATAGTTTCTCGTTCTAATATAATGAAATAAACCTTTTGACAATAAAACAAATACCGTATATATTCAAACAAGTAACTGAAAATAACAACAACAGAAAAAGTAAAAATTGTAGCTAGCTAATGTTACCTGTAACAAAGAACAACACAAAATAAACTAACCAAGTTTGTTGTTATAAACGTCCCTGTCAATTAAAGTGACGGAGGTTTACGGTTACACTGTTAGGTTAGATTATTATTATGATACATATCTTTTCTCAGTATCGTTGTTGATTCGATTGTTTTCATCGCTCAATTTCAATATCGAAATTTCCACATCGATAATAACGGTGGAGACGGATAACGAAGTTTCGCCGTATTAAGTTATACGCATATCTTAACTCAAACGATTAAAACTATCAAATAATCGCAATATTGAAATTTACACCTCTATAATAATGGTGGAGTCGGATAACAAAGTTTCAACCTAAATTTCTTCACTAAAACAAGTTAAAATACAGTGCTCTGTTCCTTGGTGTGAAAGTATTGTTGGAGGAGACTGACAATTAATTGGGGAAGTAGATGTTTACTTCCTGTCCCCCTTCTATTCTCATGTGAACACAAACTGCCTCGTCATGGCATGTGATGTAGACTATGAAGTGCGTGGTGATAAAAATGTGATTACTGTACATAAAAAAACATGTACTCTCGTATGGTACTGAAATAACTGTGTGGGCATATAAAGTATGGTAAATATGGTAACCGATTGAAGGTGCTGAAACCATATAATTTTTCCTCTTGTTAAAAAATCTGATCAAGCTTATCATTTTTTTTTTTTTTTTTTTTTGTTAGTTATTGGGCCTGAGTCTATTAAGTAGGCATAGTAGTGATAGTCAGTTAGGCCTATTGGGAATGTTCCAATAATTTATCTTACAATTCAATTTTGTACTACGAGTAAAGTATTAACTATTCTTAATGTTTAGACCTAAGAACTAGGCCTAATATGGCTTTTAAAATAGGCATTGCATGAGGCCTGTTTTTGGTGCCCAATTTCCCTCGGTGGGAAGGTCTAGGCTTAGCTTAGATGGAAGCTTACAAAAATTCTAGATCAAAGATTCCAACACACTTACCTGAGTTAATAACTGAAACTAGAGCAATACATAAGAAAAATATCGACTCGACAGAAAACGAATTCATTTTTCAATAGTTTACTGAACTACAAGTCAAAATAATATATTTACAACATAAAATGTCAGATGAATATAAACAAAACAATAACACACGGCACACGCCCCCTTCCACCGAAACTAGAACTAACTCCTGATGTGTGACTAAGGGCAGTCCGTCAGCTCAAAAGCTCAAAACCGGCTGTCGTCAACCAAGATGACTGTAGTGTCACAGGTGAACTACATCCCATAAGAGCAATGGTGTCAGTTTCTGCGACATCCGTGGATGTCACCGTAGAGTTTCGAGGCCATAGCCGAGGCAATTTTAACAAGCTAGTTAATGGTTTTTGGATTAGAATAGGTACTATAGGAAATTATTGAATACCTTGTAAACTCTTTCATTTTATTAGTCCTATAAGCAATATAATTTATGGCTTGTAATGGCTAACAAAATTCATTACTTTCAATCTTAAATGCTAAGCAAAAAATTGAATAGACTTATACACGGGATAATAGTTTTTTGTTGTAAATATCATTATTAATTAATTCATAAACCTATCCCCGAAAGAAGAATAAAAAACAGTGTTTCTGTTATTGTTTATCGCTCTCCACCCCACCACTCTACTTAACAAAATAAATAAACAAACATACCGTTTGTCATTAAAAAAGTTTAACGATTTTGGAAGACGATTACTTGGACTAAAACAAAGAATAAAGTTCCTATAACATATTTCTTAAAATGCTTCGTTAAGCCGCTACCCACCATAAAACTGATTTTATGGAATCAAAACATCAATTATATTAATAATATATATTAATAATACATCACATTTCTATCACTTGAGTATTAATGGGTACCTAAAAGGCTAATGGAATCATAATTAGCTGAATAGTTAATTATCTTATCTTAGGTTAGCCATCTAAATTTCCAAAATGTAAGCACATATGTAAATGCATGTAATTTTGAATCTTGTATTTGAAAAGGCATTTGCCGTTGATGTACAAATAAACAAATAATTATTATAATAATTTCAAGATATCCTCGTAAAAAAACTCGCTGATAATTTATATTTCCGTAGCGAATCATTGTATGAAGTTCATATTTGACATGAAAGTGCATCACACAAATGCTCGTTTTCAAGAAAAAATAGTGTTTCAGACGTTTGTTTTTCATTTCTGATTAATTATAATAAAAAACCAATGTTTTATGCATAAAAATCTCAATACCTCCGTCATTTGTTAACAGATCCCTACAAATGTGGTAACATAGGTAAGATAATTTAATTTGTCAACTTTTTTGTGTCATTTAAAATTTTGATACAATGTAGGCCTACCGGTTTTGAGATATTTGAGTTTAAAATTTTTTAATGGCCGCCATTTTGAAAATACACATCGGCGGAAAAAGTAATTTTTCTTCTTGAAAACGAGCATTTTGCTGTGGTGAAGGTTCGTGCCAAATATGAACTTAATATAAGATTACAAAGATTCGCTAAGGAAATAAAAATTATTTAGTGTAAAAAACAAAATGGCGGCTAGCGGCTTAACGAAAGGTTGTAGGGCTTATTTTTAGTAACGTTTTTCTTTGTTTTTGTCCAAGTAATCGTCTCCCAAAATCCTGAAACCTTTTTTTTCTGACACCCATACTATGTTCAGAGCAACGCTCGGGCTACGTTTTGATTCGTGCTACGGTGACCAGTGAACTTTGTAACTTCCACGCTAAACAATTACTGGGAACATTCCACGGTGACCGAGCCGAATAAAGAGTTACATTTGTCACTTCATTTCCAAAACTATAGTAGGATTCAACAAAATAGTCCAATGAGAGTCGATACATTGTTGCCAAATTTATCCTGAAACACATTTTTATACTGTGTACACGTGGTAAACATAACCACAAATGAACATTGCAGGGCGAGAGGGGGTGAATGGTAACATAGCTGTTAAATTTTTCATCGGACTATTTTCGTGCATCTTACGCCTATCGTTCCGCAGCTTCCACTATAAAGTGAATTCAATAACGTAGAAGCTAAAAGAATGTTGGAACTTCTTAGCACGTACGAGGTTTTGGGAAGAAAATGATTTGATTACTTCTGGAACTTAATTAGGCCTATATCAATATAGTTGTCTCGTTCTCTATACTTAGTATACTGTATGTCAGTCACTAAGTTCTTATTGAGACATCGTGCTTCAAAAGATAGTTTTTCATTAGTTTTAATTTTAAAAATACCCAAAAATTCAACTGCCGCGGCAGGCAGGTTGAACTGACAAGCAGGCGGCAGACCAGCAGTTTAGTTACTGCCGAACTGCCAATAAACCCAACTATAGTAAAAATATTGTGATAGTTTATAAGAAGTATATCCTAGTCAATAAAAAAAAAATACTATACCTAATCAAATTGCTAATGAGTTAAAACTAAACATATTTCCCAATACCTGCAGTGATGTGGGATCACGGGCACCACTGTTGTGCCTGGCTCGCGCTTTGAACTCAAATCATGTAAGAATAAAAAGTCGAACAGACTTAAAATCAAGAATTCTGGCTGGCAATCACATATTTTAACGATTAATTTATTAACAGGCTCAACAACCATTTGAGTTCAAAATGACGTTGTCCCAATACTTTAATTCAGTTACACAAGAAAAAAATATAGCAAATATTGCGCACATCACCTGATTAAAGTGTACATTCAATTCATGTAGATGTGTCGAGACCGAAGATCCGAAGGCAAACAAGATCAGGAGATACAAAGATCCAGAGCAGGGTCTTCACTAGGGATTCTTAGAGAGCCAATTGGTTAGCATACATTTTTCCTCAGTTCCGCAAGCAGTGGCGGCTCGTGATTGTGCCTGGAGGGAGTTCACATTGAGGGGGTTTGGGGGTAAGGAATACCCCCCCCCCCATTTAGAGAGGTCCAGGAAATTTCTTAAAAAAAACTTGTTTTTAATCTACTTGAAGCACATTATTTTTCAAGCAATAATGCAAAGTTAGAATTTAGAAAAGACTACTCTGTTCATAGATTGTAAAACATTACAAAGAATACACAATTAAACAGTGTATCAAATCAAATCATTTAGTAAACTACATTTGTACTAAATATGTACTCAAGCCTCCAGGTATTTTCCATCATGATAGTACAGTAAAATAAACCAAACACAACCTTTTGATCGGCAACTGATGTGCATCCATGAAATTCTTTTAAGACCTTCTTTTAAGCTCTAGAAAAATAGATTTGATGAGTCCCCAAAAAATAAAGTTGTTTTACACCTATAAAAGCACTTTTTGAAATGTCGCTTCTTTTAAATGGGAAAAATTTTGAAAAAAGCTTCCCTTTTTCATTTTTTACGTGCATCTCCTCAATATTAAGTTGTGGGACCAACGCCTATAATTGTTGAGTGGTAAATACTTTATTTTAACGGTATTTATTTTTTGGCCGCCATATTGGATACAAGTTGTTTTTCTAATGTAAAGATAGTGTTGTGACATATCATTACAGAGTAGTTTTTTTTTCGCTAATTACAATGCTACAGTCCAATTTTGAAAATATTTTTCCGTTTCAGATATGCGGAAATTGAAATTCTTCTCCATACATTTCTTATCGACGTTTCAAATTTTGAATTTATTTGTTATATATTTTTTCATATGTCCTGTTCTAATTGAGATAGGTTGTTAATTTTGGTATCAGATCACTCAGTGGATCATTTGGCTTCTTTAGAATTTATGTTCGTTTGAATTGGCTTGGTTTGAAACGGTTTGTACATTTTAAACTTTATCCAAATTTCTGAAATGGAAATATATTTTAATGAAAAGTGTAAGTTTTATAATATTACATCTTAAAAATATCCAATTTTAACAATCAATATGGAATTAAAGCCAATAATGTACCGTGCAATTTAAGACCAAAATTTATAAATTTATAGGGATGAATTTTTATTTGAGTGTATCTTTAAAACGAACAAAGATTTTCAAAAACGGATTGCGGCATTGTAATCAGCATAAAAATCTACTTTGAAGAGATGTGTCACAACACTATCTTTACATTAGAAAAAAATAACTTTCATACAAGATGGCGGCCAAAAATTAACGACCAGTCAAAATAAACTACAGGTACTTCCCATCCAAAAATTATCGGTGGTGGTGCCACAATATTATATTGAGAAATGCAGGTGAAAAATAAAAATAAATACATTTTTTCAAAATGTATCCCATTAACAAAAAACCCGCCATTTTGAAAAGTGGTTTTATAGGTGAAAAACAACTTTATTTTTTGGGGACTCATCGGATCTTTAATTATAGTGCTTGAAAGAAGCTCTTATTAAATTTTGTCAATGCACATCAGTTGCCGATCTAAAACCCTAATTTTACTGAATACTATTAAGAAGATCTAATGTTGGAAAATAAGTGGCAATAAATAACTTTAAAAAAGTATTACCACAAAAATAAAATAAACAGCATATAATACAATTTGAAAATTTAGTTTACTTGACCCCAGGAAAATACTTGATTTTGTAAATGTGCTACCCTTCCAACTACACAGCAGTAAACTGAGTAAGTTTAGAAGAGTTTAGAGAAACATTGATGAATTTTAATTACACTTAATTAGAAAATATATATGTATAAAATGTTTTTGTTATTTTTCCATAATAGTAGTTTTCATCACTAGGAGCAAAAGTGGGTCTATTTGGCGTGCAATCAAGTTTTAAAAAAAGATTAAGCATCAATAAGACACTTTTGTTCCGAGTGCTGAACGTTTTTTATCATAATGCGGAATTAGACTTTTAATCGTTAAAAATACCATAACTATAAAGTTGTATTTTCGAGGTTATTTTTACATAGGGAGTAATATGCGGTGTTTATATTTTTGTTATTTACAAACAATGTTCTTTATAACGTTTGAAGTTAAAAATTATGCACCTCAAAATTAATAAATGAATAATATACTTAGCAAACAGCTGACTTTTCAGTCCTAGGACCTAAAATATATATTCCACCTGATTTTTCAATCTTAGGACAAAAAACAAATGGTTTTGGTATTATTGAGTGAACAAAAAGACAGGCTAATTTCATGCAGAATGATAAAATTTTTCCTGTAACTTTTAAATTTTGTTTTAATTTTAATAGTCCGATGGCCACATAGTGAGGATGCTGTAATAGAGGGACATAACAGACGAAACGGGGAGAAAATAAAGAGCTATATCATGTGTAATAACATTGTATAATTTAGCTTTTCTATTTACAGCAAGAATTTTATGATAAATTACATACAAAACTCATGAAATTATATTAAAAATAAGTAATACTTTTCTACAAAATAGATCTTACAATAATAAAGACCAGAATTATAATTACACTGATTAACATAGATTTATATTAAAAACAACAGACCATTTTAATTTTACATCACAAAAACGTATATATACATTACTTTTGACTATGCCCTCTTCACTGTAGGGTTCCACAATGCCTATTCAAGTATCAAGGTGGAATTCAAACAACAGTTCATTCTAATAGAATGTTTATCACATTTACTGACCCCAACTACTGACTGCTATGTTTCAATCTTGACAATTCTTCTTGATACACTAGAAGTATTGTAGGTAAAACAAATCAATAAAAGTTTTAAAGTACAATATCTAAAAGTAAATCAAACGTTTAAGCTGCCAAAACATATAAATAGAAAACTTAAACATTACAGACTGCTTATTATAAAAATAAATAATGTAGAAGAGAGAGATTAGCCTATGTTACATACACTGAGTTGTACTGATATTCGAGTGACAAAAATAAATCACTTTCTCCTAAACTACTATGTTACATCACACAGTGCTGGAATATAAAGTATGTACAATGTACTGTGATGTACGTCAACACTATATTAAACATCTTGCAACACCAAAACCTAACAATCAAGTAGTTAGTAAACGATATTTTACAATATAAGACAGTAAAACTTTGTAAAAAAGTCAACATTTCTGTCTGAGCTCTTCCGTTTTCATCTTAATTTGACATTTGACTCGTGATCCGCCAGCACTGACGACCTGGAATTTTTACAGCAGCTCAACAGTTACTACACGGTTATCAACAAATTTACAGTTATTATATATTTTATTTTTAATTATAAAACAAAAACATTTTACAAAAAATCATATTTTACAAAGAAAGGTTTTTCTAAACAACGTTTATAAAACCCTTTAGTTTTTGTTCTCTATTATTTACGCTAGTTATTTTTGGTAATTTTATTTTAATTTTGAAAAATGTACTAGTGCTCTTGAAAAGTGCTCTTTGTATCAGGCTGTTGAAACAAATTTATAAAAAAATTAACAAAATTACTCTTTAGTCACTTAATGTAAAAGAATTGTTACAACTTTTTTATTAACATATCGACAGTGAAAAGTGGATAACTAAAGGCAACCTATATAACTAACCATCATATTATAAAAACATTTTTTTAAGTAAATCATCAAGCTGACACAACCTAACAATCTGCTCTAGTATTCTACAATTGTAAACAACATCAAAACCAAATATGTAGGATCAATAAAAAAAACCGTAAAAATATCTGTACCATAAAATATTTTTGCATGCATACCAAAAAGAACTAACAAAATAATAATAAATTACTGTACTACTGAAAAATGGGTACTATAAAATAAAAAATAAAAAAAATAAATTACTAGATCTGCATCTTAACAAACGTGATATTTTATCCCTATTCAATGGATAAATCTAACACTTCTATATAAAAAGTAATAAAAAAGTCAATTTAACACATAAAAACAAGTTTGTATATTCAATAAATAGAAACAAGTCAGCTAAATATAAACTGATTTAATAATCAGTTAACAAGAACATTCACTAAATAACATTTTATCCCTGTAGTAAGGTGCAACATTAACGATAAGTGATTTATCACTATCCATCAATAAGGCTGGGACACTAATAAATTGTTCATGAGAAACATGAAATATTTAATTTACATTATGTGAACAGAAAACATTTATGTGAAACTTTAAAAAATTTACTAGCACTTCCATAATAAAAGTAAAAAGTATGTTTTAAAAACAGCAAATTACAAAGATTTTTTAAAATTTAGATATTATTGTTTTTTTTTTTAAAACCATGAAATTTAGATGAAAGACAAAATTTGGACAAAGTAAAACATTGGTCCCTAAGCAAACTAGTGATGTTTTAACGTCTCAACGTGCCATTGATGAGGTTGCTGTTGATATAGCCGTAAGTGGTGTAAATGTTGTTCTGCTGTATGGCGGCCGGGTCCTGGGCGTACTGGCTCTGAGCCATGTTCATCATCTGCACCGGTATCTGGCCTTGGTTGATGAACCCGGTGTTGGTAATGTAGCCAGTAACGGTGGCTGGGCTCTGCTGGCCGGCCATGCGGTAGCCGTTAAACTGGTACATGGAGCTTCCCATGAGGTTAGGGTTGAGAGTGACATTGGGCGAGACCCCGGCTCGCGACGAACTGCTCGTAGGCGGCATCTGAACTGTGGAGGAGCGGCTGGAGCTACGACCGCTTGCTGGGGGCATGTTGCCGGGGTAGAACTTGTGGTAGCTGGCAGCCAGGTTGGACTGTTGAGCGGCCAGCATCTGATGGGCAGAGGGGGGAGGGGTCATGGTGGGGTGCGAGGTGGGAGGTGGTGTCAGGTTCATAGGAGGAGGAGGGGTCATATTGGCGCAGTGGCCCGGCGGAACCATATCCAACCCGTTGGTGAGCTGCTGCAACTTAGCAAGACTGCATGACGGAGTGCCTTGCGTCGATTGCGGCACTCCTGAGCAAGTGGTGGGGCTAGGTGTGGGTGTGTGTGAGTGCGGATGCATCGGCGGCTGGATGTTCTGAATGTAGAAGTTGGTAGGGCCGGCAACTGAGCATGCCGGAGTGGAGCTGACCCTCTGATTGGGTGAGGGTTGGGAGCCCGGAGTCATGCGGTGTTGGATCACCGTTGTCATCGGCACTCCTACGTACGTACCGGTCTGCATCTGAGGCACGATGTAGTTAGGCTGTGAGACGACCGAATGGTGGGGGTGGTGGTGAGGGTAGCTCTGTTGGTGGAGACGTGAGGACGACTGCTGGGGAGGGGTCGACCGGTGAAGGGCAGGAGAGGGGGCGGGAGGCGTCGATCTGTTGCGGGAGTGGTGCTGACTCACAGACTGAGAAGACTTGCTACGACTGCTGGACTGTTTGGTAGGAGCTGTCTGATACTGCGGCAGGGATGGAGGGCAGTGCTGCGGGGAGGATGTGACATGATGATGGTGAAAAACCGGATGCCCCGCTTGCTGAGCACAGTCTGTGTAAGCCTGCGATGAAGGAGGTCTCGGGGGCTCCGGAGCGCCGACCGAAGGCGGCATGTCGTTGGATGATATACTTGTTGGTGATTCCAACCCTAACTGGCTCACATCCAAGTCACATTGACCATATCCGTGTAAAGAGTGCACAGAGTTTGTGGTTGAGTCTGGAGTGTAAACGCCCATGCTGGGTATTTCTGGTTGGGGAGGGGTTTGTTTCACAGACCCGGGATTGACCGGCGTCGCGGGTTGCTGACCTTCGACGCTGTGGTCCAACCTCGGTGTAGAGTTCCCACTTGCAGCATCCACCTCCACTTTTTTGTCCTCAGGGTTTCGCTCCGAATCATCAACAACTACAATAGATGGGGGCGACTTATCAGGAACTCTTGGTGGTGGTGCAGGAGATAATGTTTCATGTTTAGAATCTCTATCTTGTTTACTCCTTTTATGTTCTCTTTCATCAGGTTTAGGAGATTGTCTATTCCTATTTGGGGTTTCCCTAGTTACACCATCTCTCTTTCCATTGTCTACTTCCATTTGCTCAAATTTTTTATGGTAGTCAGAATTATAATTTCTTTTTGCATATTCCTGTTCATAAAGCCTTCGTTGGTATTCAGCATCATGATTTCTTTTCAAATTTTCCAATTCATTTATTTTTCTCAAATTTTCTAAATCGTTCATTCGTTTTTGATAATCTTCATTAACTCTTTTCTGGTATTCCTCATAACTTTTCCTTTGATATTCGGCATCATAGTGTTTTTTCTGATGGTCAATTTCAGGAACTCTTTTTTGATGATCATCAAAGCTCTTTCTTGGATATTCAGGTTCATAACTTCTTTTCTTCTCATTCCTTTCCTGTTTTGGCTCATTATCATTCGATGGCAAGGTATACCTATCATACTGCTTATTTTGTTTTTCGGTTTCTACCTTGTCTTCAAATTCGTGCATAGACTCATCACCTTGTGTAAGATCCACCATGGGCTCAGCTTGTGCACTTTTATCTTCTTTCGTTTTAATCTCAACATCGTTTGTTCTATTTCTTGCATTTTCATTTTTAGGAGTATAATTATTGAACTCTTGTTTTTCCTCAGATTTCCTACTATGGGACTCATCGGGTACATCTTCAGTCAATACTGGCATATCAGGAGCTCGATTTTGTTGAGAATTTTTGCTGATTTCATCTTCCTTGTCAACAACTGTTACTTCTTCATCCTCTTCATTTACTTCATGATTTTGTTCTCTAATAGGACTGTGATGAACAGGGCCATTTGGACTCTTGGATTGTTCTTCAGGTTTTAAAATATCTTTATTAACAATATTTGACTTCTCTTCTTTGTGCTCCACCTAAAAAGCAACAAAATGTTATCAGTCAAAAGAAAAATGTCCACAATTTAGTTGAGGTTTGCTTGTGTAGAGAAGTTTTTAAATATTCATAGTACAGCTATATATTGTTAGCTTTGTGCAACCTTGAACTATTTACCCTCAATCGGGCACTAGAATATTGAAACGTCATTGAGTGCAAGCGAAAATTACCTCCAAAGTAAAAATAATAAATAAATAAATAAAAAAATCATTCTTTTATAAATATTTTCATACAAACATATTTTTAAATCAAATAGGATTATTTTTTATATATTTTTATGCATATCCAAAAAATATTCAGGATGCTATTACAGTTAAACCTCAATATATCGAACCTGGAGGGGAATGTAAAAACTTCGTAATATCAAGGTCTTCTATATACTGAGGTTTATATCAAAATTATTTATGACCATCTCCGATACACTGAGGTTCACAACCACCTCATAATAACATTACTTATTTCCAAAGGGCCTAGCAATTGAAAATTTAATAAGGTTTTACTGAGATTACATAGAAAACAATTTGGAATTGCACAGAAAAAGTTATTCAATTTTTTGTAATTTTTTAACTTTGATTTGTTGAGGTTTTGCAGTCAAAACTTCGATATGTATAGGTGGTTAGGTCTTGCTTCAGCGCAAAAAACGTTCCTAATATTGAGGTTATGCTGGCTAATCCTTTGATATAATGAGGTAGAAATAACATTAGATTCATAGGCATGATCAACGAGAATGAAAAAAAATTGTTTCATTGAGGATTACAATATATTGAGGTTTGATGTATCAAGGGCAAACTGTATTTCATCCCCGTATTATTTTAATACAGTATAGATATGCAATAAGGATTCAAAGAATTAAACTGATGTGAAATAATGCAGATTTTAAAAATATGTTGACTATAAATTAAATAGCCTAGTTTATTGTGAAATTTTAAATTCAGTTTTAATTCAAATGATTTGCAACTTAAAATAATTTTGTTACCCTTTTGTATTTTTTGTAGAGTAAGGATTCACGAAGTTTAGTCATTACGTATTGCCCAAAATCAAGCAATTTCTTTTGATACAATACAAATGTTACATTTAGTTCTAAATCAATGACGTCCAACCAATCCAGTATTGTGAATATCAGTAATCACCAAAATACTCCCCGTCGCAGCAGACCTGCGTACTCAGCGAATTTCCAAATTAGTAATATTAATTTTGACCAGCAAAACTTGTAAAAAAAATTTCATAACGTGCTCATAAATAGGGAAATAAATGTCTATTCTCCTTAAGATAAATATAGGGAAAGAGTATGCAGGTATGCTGCCATGGGGAACACTAAAAGTAGGTTTTTAGCATAAAAAAATTTATTTCCACCATATGAAGCCATACACTAAGTTTCATCTACATCTGTCCATAAATAAACGAGTTTGCCTATTTTCCATATGAATAACAGGGGAAAAGAGTATGCTGGTTTGCTGCCATGTTAAGCACAAAAACCAAGATTTTTTACCATAAATGGGTGTATCTTAACCAAATGAAGCTAAATACCAAGTTTCATCCAAAAATATTGGTTAATAAGTGGAATATTAACTTATCGTTATTCTCCATAAGATTAACATTGGAGCCCAAAAATACAATGTACTGTCTTTAGACTTTTTAATATCTCGGTAACTAATGGAGACAAAGCAAAGCTTCAAAATACTAAATGGTGTGTTTTTTTTAGCTAAATCCAATGGTGAAAATAAAAATTTAAAATTTTTTAAAATTACATATGAAAATTGCAAAAAACCCATTTTTTGGGGTACAAAGCCCCCCAAAACTACCCCTTCCGGTAGGTCGATATGTCTGGTTTATGAATTCATCCCAATAAACGTAGGATTACACATCTCTACCAAATTTGGTGTCGATCGGACCGTTTTAGCGAATTTCCCATAGGGAATAAGCTATTACCGTAGGTCTCATGGAAAGACCTAAGCCCGGGACCATGTTACTTTTTCGTTTTGAGGTGCCCAGAGACCAAAAATAATAGTCATTAAAAATTTTATATATATATATATATGTATATATATATATGTATATATATATATGTATATATATATATATATGTATATATATATATGTATATATATATATGTATGTGTCCCTAGACACGATAACTCTCGTAAAAATGGTCCGATGGACACCAAATTTGGTAGAGATGTGTAATCCTACGTTTATTCGGATGAGTTCGAAAACCAGACATATCGACCTACCGGAAGGGGTAGTTTTGGGGGGTTTTGTACCCCAAAAATGGTTTTTTTTTCATTTTTTATATGTAAATTTTAAAAAATTTTAATTTTTATTTTGACCATTGGATTTAGCTAAAAAAAAACACACAATTTAGTATTTTGAAGCTTTGCTCTATCTCCATTTCTTACCGAGATATTACAAAGTCTAAAGACAGTACATTGTCTTTTGGGGCTCCAATGTTAATCTTATGGAGAATAAGGATGTGTTAATATTTCACTTATTAACCAATATTTTTGGATGAAACTTAGTATTTAGCTTCATTTGGTTGAGATTCATCCATTTAAGGTAAAAATCTTGGTTTTTTTTTACTTATCATGGCAGCAAACCTGCATACTCTTTTCCCATGTTAATCATATGGAGAATAGGCAAACTCTTTTATTTATGGACAGATATTGATGAAACTTACTATATGGCTTTATATGGTAGAAATAATTTTTTTCTATGCTAAAAACCTACTTTTAGTGTCCCCCATGGCAGCATACCTGCATACTCTTTCCCTATATCTTAAGGAGAATAGACATTTATTTCCCTATTTATTTTTCACGTGATGAAATTTTGTTTGCAAGTTTAGCTAGTAAAAGTTAATATTACTAATTTGGAAATTCGCTGAGTACGCAGGTCTGCTGCGACGGGGGGTATTTACAAGAGTTATTGTGTCTAGGGACACATATATATATATATATACACTAAAAATCATTTTAAAAACAAGTACCCTTTTTTTATAAATCATTTATTTGAAACACCGACATGTTTCAGACCTTAAGGCCCATGATCACGGTGAATAAACTAATACATGATAACCTCTAAATAAAGTAAAATAAATAAAATAAAATAAAAAATAAAATATTGACTGCTGATTTACTATTCATATGTTTCTAAATTAATTGTTTTGAAATTACTATTTTGGCCTTTGGTTTTCTTTCATCTGTATGATTTTTTCATAGATCGGATTTTTGTTGTTAATTTGCATTGTATTAATTATATTATTTTTATCATTTTTACTGAAGGAATAAATATAAAATTCTTCTTTAACATCAAGTTTGTTTCCTTTATATCCAAATTCTATTATTTCTAAATCTTGTTCTATTGTCTTAAATGAGTGATTGTTCTTTATCATGTGTTCAGCAACGTTTGACTTCATACTAGTTTGGTTCTTTGACTTGAATGCTTGAACGTGCTCTTTATACCTACAGTTGAATGTCCGGCCTGTTTGCCCTATGTAAAATTTTGGACATTCTGGACATTTTAATTTATATATGCCCGATTGGTTATAGTTATTAATTATATTGGTTTTTTCCTTCTTTACTTTATTACTGATGATTCTTAGGGCATTGTTCTTAGTTCTGAAACCTATTTTGAATTGCGGTTTGAAAGCTTTCCTTATTGCTTTTATTGAATTTATTGTTGTATGGTAGACTTATATAGCTCTGTTCTGTTTCTTCTTTATTTGACTGTGTTTTGTTGTATTCCTTCTTCTTTTTTTAGTTTTTTATTTATCATATTATCGATCATTTTTGGGTTGTAACCATTTTTGTAAGCTAAATATTTTATAGTGTTTTTCTCTTTATTGAAGTTCTTTATATATATAAAAGTTTTAATGACTATTATTTTTGGTCTCTGGGCACCTCAAAACGAAAAAGTAACATGGTCCCGGACTTAGGTCTTACCATGAGACCTACGGTAATAGCTTATTCCCTATGGGAAATTCGCTAAAAACACGTATTTATAGCTGTACATTAACAGATGTTTAAAATGCACAACTCAATCCCAATGTTATTCAAATGGGAAAATTTGAAATTTAATTTTTGGGCAGCGCCCTTAAGTCCGATTCTTATTATTTTTTGGTAGAAACAACTTCAGACCAAGCCCTATTCAACCACACCAAAATGTAGAAAATCGGTTGAGAATTGTAGGAGGAGTTCTCTACACAAAAAAGCCTGATCGTATTAAATAAACATAGATTTTTTTCCTTTTTTTTACACAATGTAAAATTTTTTCAATTATATTTTACTCTTCAGATTGCACTATAAAATGTACAATTTACACTAAATAATTGTTAAAAATAGACTATTTGTTTCCAGGGCAGAAAAGGCATTCTATATTATGAATTATAAAATAATAATATATCTAATGTGGTTTAAAGGCTTATATAGAACTACACATAGACTAAATAAACAATTGTGATTAAAAAATACCTACTAAAACAAGTATTTTCTGTAGAATGATCTAGCGCAACGCGGAAGCAACGTCAGAACACTACAGGAAATAATCAACCCCAGGATCAATAACTTAACTGCCACAGGATAAAACTGGGCATTTCGCAGTTCCTCTAGTAAAACGAAAGGCAACTTGAAGGCCAGGCTGCAAAATAAAAGCTTTCTAAATTTTTTACTTATTATTTGAAAGTGTAGAGGTAACTTCCACTTAGTGCCTGATGGGAGGGTTAGCGGCCTTTTCCTAGTGAAGTATTTTTTTTTTCTAGGTTAAACTTTGTGATGGTAATGAATAATTCAATTTATCCAATGTTGTAGAGCACGAGTAAGCCTGATGAAATTTATATTGAAGTCATTAAACAAATAAAGCATTTTACGATGAAAGCAAGAACAACCGCTTTAAATACATTTTTAAGTCAAAACTCAGAAACAATCTAAAAAAATATATATTATAGAAATCATACAAATATATAGTTATGATTGCACAAAATCTTTGAAGGAACATATAAGTGACATATGTGTAATTTTGCCAATAATGAATTTTTAATGTTTTAATAAAAAAAAAAAAAATACACATTTATACAATCATTTGTTTATACTTGGATGGAAGCAGAGTGCTCCGAGCCAACACTCACCGGCTGCAGGAGAGGTGAGGGTGGGCGACTGTCCACCACATGCTCGGCCGGGGGCGGAGACTTAGCGGCTGGGGACGGTGTTTTCTCCTTCACAGGATCCGGTTTGGGCGAAGGCTGCTCGGGTTCATTCAGAGTCAGGTCCTCTTTTTCCAATTCCTCGCATACTTCCATTTTCTCCGGCTCATCGTCCTTTCCTTTTAAAGCAGGTGGTTCATCTTGATCCTCTTTATTCTTTAGCTCCTCCCCTCTGTTTGTAGGTTCATCCGCTTGTTCTTTTTCATCTACTTTGTTTTCTTCATCAATATGTTTTTCAGGTTGTTCGGGACTAGAGTTTTTAACTTTTTCAGTGGGTTCGGGGTTTTCAATATTCTCAATCTCTGGTGCATCTTCATCCATTTTCTGCAAAAAAAAGAAAAAAAGAGAATACAGTGAACTGTAGTTTGTTCGAACTAATGTGGCAGAGTCTGAAGTGCGTCAAGGTTTTCGCCGTTACACCAACTTATTATGGTTATATTCACTATTATTGGTGAGATAACACAGGCAATTTTAAAAAAGATACTGAAACTTAGAAAATGGTAACAATGAATTTAGAGTAATAAAAAACAGCGCAGGAAATAAAGATGCCCTTACTGTTTTTATTCCTAATTCCATAGCATTCTCAGCGGTATCCATTCTTTTAATAGCTTTAAGTTTATCCGCGGTAACACACACACCGTTTTGCACTTTTTACTCATATTTCAACAGTCAATTGACATTCCACTTAACATAGGCACACTTGCATGACAGACTGACAGTTAAGGAAGCGGAGGTTTACTTCCTGTCCCTCCTCTTCCTATATCCGTTCAAATACATATATAGGGCCTCGTCCATCACATCGAGGGATACACAGTACGAAAAGCGCCCAGTGACAAGTCATGCAACATGTGGTCATAAGTTATAACTATGCAAATACTGCAAACATTTTCAAATAGTCAAGTATTTGCAGATAAAAATGTTTAATAAGTTGTGAGTTGACTTTAGGAATTATCCCTTCAAATGTTTTCAGGCTGAACTAAATAAGTTTTTAACAGAAAATTTCTTTTGAAGTAAATGACTTTTTTTAAATTTTTTAGGTAACGTCAGTTTATTTGCTTATATTTTATATTCTTTGTGTCCAGTATTAGCAGAGTACTTTAACAAAATCCATAGCTCTGTAATTGATGCTTTAAGACAAATAAAACATCTATTGAATCCAATGTATCTAGAACAAACCGAGGTAGGTGACACCAACAGCTGATTGAAGCTAATTGAAGCGGGTCCTGCACCGTTGACGTCATGATGTTTCTCTTGACACATTAGTGGTTTACTTGGAATATTTTAAGTGCTGTACCGTTGACGTCATTGGTTTTGTTATTGTTTTTGTTGATGTCACCTACCTCCTTCTCATTCTAGATTTCTTGATTGAATCTATTGGCAAACTAAAACATACCATCAACATTTGTTTTTAAATGTTAAAAAAATTGTTCCAATCAAAGTCCCCACCAAATCCATTTAGTTTAGTTCACCTGCCTCAGAGCATTGAATTCCACTGTGCGCCGTCGGGCGCTGCATCAAATAGTAAAAGAAAATTAACTTTGTCAATAAGAATAATAACAATAAAAACTAACATTTCCTATTCTTGATATCTTTAACATTTTGTACTCTGTGCAAAAAAAGTCGATAGTGAAGGTAGCTATTCATTAAGTGAATCCTGCCAATAAAAGGGAATGATCAGAACAGTTATTTTTACCTCGGAACACACCTGTTGAGGAGAGGGAGAGGGCAGTTTGCGGGGCCGACCGCGGCCCCGCTTCTTAGGCAGCACAGCGGCGGACAGTAGGGCGGGAGGAGAGAGTGGGGGCACGGCGGGCGGAGCCGTGTGAACCTCCGGGGAGAGGCAAGGCATGCCTTCCAGACTCTCCGCTGGCCTGCACCAACAACAAACAAAATATATTGCAAACATACTCTGTAGATATTAAAAAAAATGTGAAAAATCAAAAGTTGGTTGAAGGAGGGAGAGTGATGAGGTTTGTAAGGTAAATAGGATTATGACTAAATGATTGAAAAAGGAAAAAAGTACCTAAAAGAGACATAAAAAGGGAGTGAGCCGATTAAATTGTAACTAAAACATAGTATTCTTATCAAGGAGGGCTGAGTAGGCAACTTTCTTTTATGAATAGGAATTAGTGATGAGTCGGTTGCATAATATATGAATTCCGTTTTTTACTGACATCGGTTGTCAGTTTTTGGTTTTTTTTTGTTTTTTTTTTTATCTATCAAAGAACTAGTACTTAAGACCTAAATTTATGTCATTTTTATATTTATTTAGAAATAAATGTAATTTCTCAACAAAAAATTAACTAGGTCGGTTAAAGTGGGTGACTACATTCACATGTAGTAAGAAATACATTATTGTATATATTATGAAATTAAAATAGACTATACATATTGTGCGACAAACAAGCAGAAAAATAACTGACGTAAGTAATGTTCCACAATATTGAGAGTTCCCGTGTGAATCATTTAAGATGAATCACAAAGATTTAATTGATCAGATACGGTTCTATTTTAGTAAAAACAGTGAAGATGGAAGCAGAAGTCTCTCAGTTCTTAGACAAGGTCTGTTAAACCATCCACTTTTAACTTGTAAGGTGGATAAACTGGCTCCTGTTTTGTGTTAGGGTAGGGGCGATTTAACCTAGCAACAGTTTATCCGTGGCTGGTTAACATAGGGTCTACTGTAAAAAATGTTCAAATTGGACCTTTTAAGATGTTTAAAAAGAGGTTTTCAGAGAGCTTCCCATGATGATTTTTTTAAAGTTTTGACAACCTGTTTATATAAAAAGGAAGTAGTACATTATAGATGCAATATCCACAAGAAATATTCAATCCAAGTATATTTAAGTGTATTGGTGAACATACTTGAGTGCGGCGGCGGCTTGTTGTTTCTCGAGCAGCAGCTTGGCATGCCGCTTCTGCCACCGCAGCTTGGCTGCAATAGAGATCTTGTTGGCCTTGTTGAGGCGACGTGCTGCAGCAGACAGTGCGATGGGACCCGGGGCCGCCCCACTCACCAGCTGCATCTCCCCCTCCGTGCTGGTGACACCTGCGACATCACACCCGTAGGTCAGGAAATATACTTCATATTTCAATAGTGGACTTATTTTGGCATAATAACGGGATGAGAGCATTTATACACAGCCAAGGCAGTTGCAGTTAGAAATTAAAAGTGGTGTATTGCCAGCCACAATAATGTAAATGGGCTGGTTGCTAGCACAATTTGACTGTGCTGGTAGCTAAAACTAATTGACAAGCAAATAGAACAAAAAACTGTACTACGTTATAGCTAGTTTAGAGTTTTATTTTGTTTGTTATATGTTATTACAATGTTAATACTTTGACAAATTCACCTCCATAAATGGTTATAAATTTAAAATGATCACACCTCACATAAAAAAGCCTTAAAAAAAACTCCTATAACGTTGGCACAATTTGTAAAAACCAATCTAATCTATCAAAAAATAAAAATTCTAGGATCACAGTTCACATTCAGATAAAATACAATAAACATGACTTTATAATTCTTCTCTTTCAGTGAAAAATCATCTTTTAAACTTAAACACTTTACAATTCTATTACATGTTACAATTAATTTCAAATTTGTTTGCAGCTTCATTAGGCCTACATCGCAAACCTTTCCATATATTTTGATATTTATAAATATTTTTGCTAATTGAGCCAGCCTAAGGTCTTGGAAATATTCAGTGAAAAAAGAAATACTAATTTAGTTTGTCATTCTCATAAATAAACTAGTTTTTCTATCACATTAGGCCTATATTGCTTGTCAAAGTACTTTGGGACCTAAGATAAAAAAGGCAATAGTAGATTTGATTTTGTTTACCTGTAAAATAGGTCCGTTATAGCTGTCATAAAACAAAAGAGTTACTCACAAACTTTGGGAGGGCGGCCGGGACGACCTCTCCTTGGCAGGAGCATGGAGGTGATGTTGACAGGACGGCCGAACCCTCGACCGAAACCTCTGCCTCGACCTCGACCAAGCCCTCGACCTCTACCCCTGCCTCGACCGCGGCCGAACGATCGGGCCTGCAACATGATATGACACACTGTATCCAACAACCAACAACCCTTTAGCATTCATATATCCTGAATAAAAGCTTCCTTATTTCATATGCAATTCAAAGATATTGAGATAGCAATTCATAGAAAAGTAAATGATTAAAAAAAAAAAAAAAACTGATACAGTACACTCCCAACCATCTGAGGTCTTTGGGACCGAGGCTACCGCAAACGAAAATCTCGGAATCCAGAGGTTACTCTTTTTGCAGTTTGGGTGTTTGTTACAAAAAGGTATCAGATTTGTTTGGAAAACTGCTGCTTTGAGGGCACTAGTAACTTCGTGGACACACTATTATGAGTAGTTTCAATACCAGTGATGTGACTGTCTAGACTTAATTGTAGCATTTGCTATGTACACTAACATGAATAGACTTATTATCCAATGCATTTAGTTTTATACTGAAATTTCGAATGTTTGTGTTCACCATGAAGGTGTTGCAATCGATGTAGTAATTATTCTGCTGGGTTTACAGTGCTACAAAAACACTTTATCACAACATAAATATAACCCTCAGTTATGAAATGTTTCATCCTTGGTTAAGACAAGTGGTAATACTGATTTACCAAACATAATATGTTAATTGTACTTCCATGTTTGCTGTGGAAGATTGCACCGCCATAAATTGTATTCAAACATGCCGATGCTATGAGAAGTCTACTCTTATTAGTGTATATAGTTAATGATTTAGTACGGGTATAGATCTATTACTGCAAAGGCTGGGGACCCTAGGCACTTCGGAAGTTTTCGAACATAGATGAAAATATCCATTGTCACTCGAATGGTTGTTTACGTTCTGCAGATGGTTAGTTCAGTTTATGCTTTTGTTTTGAAAGGTTGTTGTGTATAACTAATACATTAAAGGTTTTTATGTTTATTTCAAGTAACTATTTAATCAAACCTATAATTTACCAATAATTTTTCTTTAAATCAAAAACGTGAAAAAAATCTTAAGCATGTTAGTATTCTGCTCTGACCGAAAATAAACAAATAAAAATTCAGCTTAGAGCGACCTCAAATAAAACTGAGTTTTGGATATTCGGGAGTGTACTGTAACTTAATTAGTCCGGCAGATTAGTGAAAGTTATTGATAAGGATTGATAGATATTCTATCATCAAACACAATATTCAATATTTATCTGATCTGATGAGACACATCGATAAATTTTTTAATTTGTTAGTATTATCACCACATAGAGCCTATATCTCCTGGACTGAATATCATAATGTAAAATAAGAATTCATCATGTCACAAATCTATACTTATATATTAATACGCAAGCATGTTTCATTTCCTCCTTTTTTCTCAGCTCGTGTGCATCGTAGGATAAATCCGAGCATACCGTTAGAAAGGTATAATCCTGAAGATGAGCAGAATCACATTCTTATTCACATCGGACTCCAGGGCTACGCCCCACAAGCTTTCAAAGTTCCAATGTTAATCTTATGGAGAAAGGAGAATTGAATGAATCATAAGACAGCTGTTGTAAAAACAACTGCTAGAAAATTAGAAAGAACAGATGTTTTAGTTCTAAGATGTTTTTAAGCTTCTTGGGTGCAGATCAACTGAAATTTTGATCGAATTTCGATCAGGAGGCGATCTTTAGTACTTATTTAATACGCTAAGGGTTTTTTTGTCTTTGGAACTCCTCCTACAATTTTCAACCGATTTTCAAGTTTTTGGTGTCATTGGATAGGGCTTGGTCTGTAGTTGTTTCCGCCAAAAATTGATGAGAATCGGACTGAAAATAAAGGCGCTATCCACCATTGAAATCTCAAAGTTTCCCATCTAAATAACATTGGGATTGAATAAAACATTTTAAACATATGTTAATAATCAGCTGTAAGTACGTGTAGTTTTGGTGATTAAAGAGATTCACAATATTGGATTGGTCGGATGTCATTGATTTAGAGCTAAAAGTAACTTTTGTATTGTATTAAAATAAATTGCTCGATTTCGAGCAACACGTATACTAGTAGTGTAAAAAATCTTATCCTCAAAAGATGACCTCTAAAATATCATCCAGTACCTTTGCCTTGTCAAGATCAAAAAAGTTCTTTGATATTAATTCTTTAAAGACAGTCTATGCATACATTCAATTTATTATTTCGTTAGTATATCCTAATAACTCTATAGGGCTACATCTATAAATATTCCGGACACAATTTTAAAAATACAAAAGAAAACAATTATAGTACTTTTAAATCTAAAACCAAAAACCTCAGTAAAATAACATTTTAAGTCACTAATAATAACCAATTTATACAAGCAATAAATTTTTGATACTATTTTATTATTACAAAAAACCCAATGGCTTGAAATTTGTTTGAGGAGATAATAATAATTACAACACATGAACCACAGGGAAAATTTCTGTAAATTCTCATAGATTGGAATTACACACTATCAATCAATCAATCAATCAATCAAAATAACTTTATTCAATATGTACATATCATGCACAGAATGGTGTTTAAACTTCTGACCTAAGAAAAAAATTCTTCTATATTGTATATCGGTTTGTTTACTAGATACATTTTTACCTTTTTTTTTAAACAACTTTTGATCATTAATTTCTTTAATATTTACTGGCAAGAAATTAAAAAATTGAATGCCCTTATATGAGGGTTTTTTTGTGTAAATATTTAAATTGTGTTTATTGTATGCCAGTTGGTTACCTTTTCTTGTTTCATAGTTGTGAAAAGAATTTAAAGTTGGAATTTTTCCTAAATTTGATTTAATATGTAAAATTAATTGATAAATAAACAAACTGTAAACTGTCATGATTCCTGCCTCCTGAAATTTTTGTTTAACTGACTCTTTTGCTTTTAGTTTGAATATTATTCTAAGTGCCTTTTTTTGCTGTACAAGAATTCGATTTAGGTTGCTGCTTGTTGTGCAACCATAAAGGCACAGTCCAAATGCAATGTGGGATTCGATTAAGGCATGATAAATTATCTTTAATGTGTCAAAGCTGCTAAATTTGGACATTTGCCTCAGAGCATTTTTTTACATACTGAATCTACATGACAGTCCCAATTCAATTGGCTGTCAATGTTTAACCCTAAAAATTTTGTGGTGTTAACTTCATTTAGCAGGTAATCACCCATGAATATATTCATATTTTTTAAACACTTATTTTTTACTGAAGAAAACTCAATGTATTTAGTTTTTTCTGGATTTGGCAGTAGATTTATTTCATGAAGATGCTGGATGGTGCTGGAGAGATCAGTGAAAGCCGAGATTTCTAAATCAGTTAATGATAACTAACATATAATCATATAATGATAACTAACAATAAGTTGGTTCAAAGTTTTATAACAAACTTCCAGAAAACATATAAAGACCTCTTTCAGTCAATCTGCCTTTAGGAAAAACCTAAAAATGTTTCTCATCAACAAAGCTTTATATTCCCTGGTTGGGTTTTAATGAAATAATTGACACAAGCCAGCTTGTAGTTAGGAATAAGAACAAAATCTACCATTTGACACCATTCTTATATATACTTTTGTATATACCAATGAATAAAGAAAGTTTGAATTGAATTAGTGGAACTGAACCATCACAACATTGAGCGTAGCCTACCATGGTGAGTCCGGCGGTGTTGGTGAGTCGGCTGGGCTTGAGCAGCGCGCCGGAGCTGGGGTCGCCGCGCGGCCGTTTCTCTGTGGGCTCCGTCTCGTCGTACGACTTGCGCTTGCGTTTGCGACCAGCCAGGCTCACGTCCTCCTCCGTGTCGTCCTTGTCCAACGTCATCTCCCGCTTCTTGAAGAAATTCGTCATCAGCCTGCGACATCAACAGTCCCCATTGCAATACCTCCTTTGTTGGCAAACAGTAGCAACTCATGATAAATAAATGATAATAGTAGTTATCATTGTTATCAAAAGTAAAATTAACAAGTTCTTTTTGACTTTGTCATGAAATCAAATTTCTAATTTTAAAAATTAATGTTTATACTGCAGCATATTGGTGTATGAGATGCTTTTCCTTACTTAAGGTGTGCTGATAATTGTTATACTATGAAAAATAAATTTAAATTTTTTAATATACATAATTTAAAGTTGTGTAAATTAGACGTTTCTATTTTCAATCATATTTTCAATTCTAACCTTCGACTCAATGATTATTCAAATTAAGTACAAGAATAGTACAGGATGGTACCTATCCTATAAAATTAATAACAAACATATTACTAAAAGTTTACAAATAATATTTTTTCATTACTATTAGGTATTCCCAAAATATTATTCCAATGAATTACATGGCAAATAATAAACAATAACTTTACCAATTCAACAAAATTTAATAAACAATGTGTGATTTATAATTCTTCTGACAAATGATCAAGATTATTCAATGACCTAAAAGTATGTTAAATTTTGCGATAAACAAGTCCCGAAATTTCGGGAAAGTTTTCAGGAGCAAAATTGTCCCCGATCATCACATGGAATTTTTTCTTACTCGGGAATTTGCAAAGTAAAAAAGTATCTTATTTAGTAAATTAAACTTAAATACAATTGCTGTTTTAAAATGTTAAAGCATCTCATTATAATTCAATAATTTTATGTTAAAAAAACATCGAACCGCGTAAATATATTTATAAAATGAAACATAAAATAAAATTATCAGATGTAGAAGTGTTTTACTTTAAATTTACAATTTTATTGATATTTTTCATCATACATTCCTTAATTTTTTTTATGTAAAAAAATAGTTAAAGTACTAAATAAAAACAACAATAAAGGTAATTTTTGCCAATAGTGTAAATTTTACAATTCAGTTTTTATAATAATTTATAGGTAAGAACCTGTCCCAGTAACACCAATGAATACAAAAAATAGGCAAAATACTTTTTGGGGTTATATATGCCATTGATGAGAGAAGTAGGAGAAGGGCAGCCGAATGGGAGAAGACCACCAGGAAGGCCCAAGAGTAGATGGTGGGACAGTGTGAAAAAAGAGATATCACAAGAGCACGAGCAGAAATTGAAGAGGCACAGGACAGGGACAGATGGCGAGCAGTTGTTGGCGAGGCCAAAACCCTACTCGGGTATCAATGGCCATTGGAGTAAGTAAGTAAGTATATGCCATTGATTAAATAAACAACTTCATTCCCGAGTGTTATTATTTGATTTAATATCAATTTGTAGTTTTGTGTTCTTTTTTATTTGGTTTGGAATTATTTATACAATAAAGTTTTGTTATCTTTACATTTCACCCATTGTTTCATCTTTATTTTTTATTTTCATTCATTGTATCACACATTTAATATTTCATTCAACTAAACATGTCCGAAATTTGACATGGTGAAAATTATGCATATATACATTGTTGAGTGATTTTATTTAAATTTCTTTGGTTACAAGAAAAATATATATTTTTCCCTGATCAATTTGTATACTAAAAATATCAAAATTATATATTTTAAATATTTTAATAAAAAAATATTCATATTAACTTAGCGGTATGTACGGTTCAATGTTCAAGACTTTACAGTTATAACAATTTTGTAGTAAACATTAATTTGTCTTTATACAACACTCAGATAGGAGGCTAAACAAATATTTCCCGATAGCTTAGAGAAGAACAATCCTGTCCCTGTCCCAAATATCAACGGGAAATACATATTCCTGTCCCGTCCCAAACTAAAAATCATTCAAATCCATCATCCAAATTCAAAATCAGTTTGACAGCTGTGCACACTACTGACCTGTTCTTGAACTTGCGGCGGCGCGGGGCCGGGCTGGCACTGTGGTCTGTGTCGGACGTGGCGGTTGTGTCCTGTAGGTGGCGCAGACTCGCCTGTCTGCGGTGGCCCCGGCCGCGGCCTCGGCCCCGCCCCCGACCCGGCCTCCGCCCCGCCGGCCGTGACGCCTCGCTCGTGTCACCCTCCCCGTCCGCCTCCGTTCTCATCTCTTCGTCCGTCCGGTCCGTGCTGTCCTCCACGTCCACCTTTGCTTCTTCTCCCTGTCAAGTTTGAATGTCGTCAAGTGTGTTTCTTTACAAAAGAATGTAATTCAAAGACAAACATAATATTATGGTACTACCATAATGTTTTCAAAATAAATTAAAAGGATAATTGGGTAAACTAATAATATTTTTGTTAGATCAAAATGTGTAACACACTCAAACCCAGATGGCACAAATGTGTGCCGGGAAGAAAGTTTCCACAAAACACCCTTAATTAAAAATTTAAGTGATGTTCTTAATAATCTTTAGTGTAAATCTAATAATTGTGGAAAATAACAAAATTTAAAAAAATTAACAAATATTAGTATTTCCGCTCCCCACAAAAAAAAATCAAATGACGCCTTCTCTCAACAAAATTAATGGTTCAACATGTTTCTAAAAATGGGAACTGTATGCTTGCCAAGGGATAACTTATCTGACACAACTTTTTAAGAATGTTGAGGCATTATTTTTACGAAATCCCCAAACTCATCTTCGATATGATGAGATTTTGCGAAGCATTGGTCAATTTGACTGAGTGCTGGACCAGAAAATAAGAAGATTAATAAAATGTTACGTTTTTAGCATGCATAAACTTGTTTCTTTTTTAGAGGTTATTAATTTTCTTATTCATAATATATTTGTTCACAATAATGATTTTATAGCAACTTCTTTGTTGAAACCCCACCTTGCTTCTTTGTAGCAAGGTCTTTGTTGAAACCCCATTTGTTAATTACAAACTTTTTTATCAGGGTGTCTACTGCCAAAGTAATATAAAAATCAGTGACTTTTTGGTGACTTTTGGGGGTGAAAATTGTTAAAAATCAGTGACTTTTCTGTCTCTAAGATAGAAAATGTTGGGGGAAAATTGTAAGTCGCAAAACTTTTGCTCGCAATCGCATTATTTTTGCAATTTTAGACTAAAAATGTGTGACTTTTCTTGCATTTTAAAGAAAAATCAGTGACTTTTTGGTGACTTCGGTGACCATTAACTAAAATCAGTGAATTTCGGTGACTTTTGGTGACTTCAGTGACCAGTAGACACCCTGTTTATAGAGTTTTAAGATTAGGATATGATAATTGATGAAAATGTCATATATATTATTGAGAAAACCATATTTATTCAGGGTGCCTTCTTCCAAATAAATACTAAAACCAGTGAATTTTCGGGAGAAAAATGTAAAAAATCAGGGACATTTGTGTGGTATGTGAACAAATTTTGTGTGGAAAATTGCTTCAAGTCACAAAATTTTTGCTCACAATCGCATTATTTTCTAAATTTTTACAAAAAAAAAAACATGACTTTTCTTGGATTTTAAGAAAAATAAGTGGATTTGGTGATTTCAATAACCAGTAGACACCCTGTTATTAGTGTGTTCTCAAGTCAAATTGAGTAGAAAAAAATGACTACTGCTAAATCTCGACTCCTAATGTTTTAAATTCCTTGCGAGCTTTGCCAAGTTCAGTGGACGTACCTCAGCAGTGACCTTGAATGGGTTGGTGATATGCGAGATGAGTGGCGTCCACCGCAGACACTCAGGATCAATGTGTATCCGCGTGCGGCTGGCGGCTATGCGGCGCGCATGCGCCTCCACCGCGTCCCAGTCCACCGTGATGAGGATCTCTCCTGCAGCCGAGCGCGCCACCATGCCCAGCTGCTGCAGCGTCACGCTGATGTCATGACTGAACACGCCTGCGCACACCCCCCACCATCACACATCAGTCACATGTATTACGCATATTAAAAACATTTAATTTGCTATTCTAAAATATTTTTCTTTGAAAAAGCTACAATTTTTGGTGTCTGTCGAACTAATTAGACCTTTAAAATACAAAATTCAATAATACCGGGTGTCCACAAAAGAAGTAAACAACTTTGTTTAAACAATGTAGTGAAGTTTTAATAATTTATAAAGAGTAATATACACCATTATAAAGATAAAAACCTCAAGTTTTTTCCTGTATATTAGAAGTGCTTAATATGTGAGCCACAGCTTGCCCTAGAAAGATCAATTCTAAAGTCTAATTCTGACCAAACTTGAGCATCAGACGTCGCTGGTCTTTCAGAGTTCTTCCATTTTCTTAAGCAACCACTAATTTTTAATTTTCTATTCTATAGAATATCGATTTTCTATTTCGAGGGGTTTTACGATATTTTGTCCAAAAAATGACGTTGGACAGTTGTAGCAGATACAGTCCTTTCAAATTCTAACACACAGAAAGACTTTTCAGTAAGCGTATTAACCATTTTCATCCAAATCAATAAACAGCGACTTTTGCCACATTGTTGGTATTGTTGACAACAGTCAGCTTTGTGAAAAAAACTCGAAGTGTTTTCCTAACTATTGTTACCAACCGCAGCGATGTCGGACACACAGTTTATGTTTAATTGACGTACAAAGTTGTTTACTTCTTTTGTGGACACCCGGTATTTGCATAATAACTTTGAAAGCTAGCAGGGCGTAAGTGTGAGCATCTTTTATTTCTGATGGTAACAACTTCACATAGTTGCCATATAAACAGAATCCAATAGCTTTAGATTGGCTTACAACTGACATTCTGATCATTAAAATAAACCTACCGTAGTATATGACTATTGAACTAATTACTACTGAACCCATAGTTAATTCAAACCCCGGTAAAACTGGACCTGTTAAACCTATGTTAAGCTAACTATGTGTCAAAAACTGTTTTCCCACCATTTTTTTACAGTTTTCTTTTTATCAACTGCTTTTAAATGAGAAATATCAGGCTTAACAGATGGAATTGCAATTTCTTAGCATGAGTTTCAAAACATAGAATGTTTGATACAATTTTACCGTCCAACTAAGAATAATGTTTGAAAATATTTTTTAAAGATTTAATTTTGGATTTATTTTTCAACTAAAGCAGTAACAAATATGTCTCTAAATACATTTTATTTATAGTGTTAGTGTTAATTGTTTGTGCTATGTAAATATGCGGTTATGAGTACTACTGATTCAGTTTCCTCTCTGTGCTCAACTATTAAACCTGAACTGAAGAATTAAAATGTTACCACCTCCAACAGTCTGTCTCCTTTATTAAGACTGGTCCACAGTGAAATGAAATGTTTGACGTAATTAGGTTGTCTGCTTTGGTGTACTCCTTATAAAGGTAAGCCGGTTGAAACCGGTTCTATGTTCTCTGGTGGTTTGTACCCGTGGTTCACCTACCAGTCTCTTTGCTGATGGCAGCTATGGAGAACGGCTCATCCTTGTGCCGGTGAAGGTACTCCAGTATAACAGATTTCCAGTAGGCATGATATGACACTCGACCCAAGTCGGACAGTGGCTTTTCAGGAGTACCGGGCTGACCCTCCTCCCGCGACAGTAAGTAACCTGACACAACACACGACACATGACACACAGTGAAGGTACTCCAGTATGGCAGATTTACAGTAGGCATGATATGACACTCGACCCAAGTCGGACAGTGGCTTTTCAGGAGTGCCGGGCTGACCCTCCTCCCGCGACAGTAAGTAACCTGACACAACACATGACACATGACACACAGTGAAGGTACTCCAGTATGGCAGATTTACAGTAGGCATGATATGACACTCGACCCAAGTCGGACAGTGGCTTTTCAGGAGTGCCGGGCTGACCCTCCTCCCGCGACAGTAAGTAACCTGACACAACACACGACACATGACACACAGTGAAGGTACTCCAGTATGGTAGATTTCCAGTAGGCATGATACAACTCGCGGCCGAAGTCCGACAGTAGCTTCTCAGGGCGCCTCCCGCAAAACAAATACCCCCGTCACAGCAGACCTGCGTACTCAGCGAATTTCCAATGGAATTTTGGTATATTCTCTATTTCCCCATAAAATCCATGGGGATTATAGTCTGTCAGTTTGCCGTAATATGGGTTTTGTTGGTAAATATAAGTTAAACCCTACCTAGTGAATGTACATACCAAATTTTATCAGGTTATGGTGTTCTTTTTATTTTTCCCATAAACCCCATAGGAGTGAGTATGTAGGTTTGCCGCCATATGAGTTTTCTAAGCAAATATAAGATAAACGCTTCCTAATGAATGTACATACACAAATTTTATCAAGATATGTCAATAAATAAGCAAGATAGTAAGAAGGTTTTGTTGATTTCCCATAAGAATAACATGGAAAACATACTTTTTGGATTTTCTCCATAACCATTTAAGTTAGGTAAAAAATTCAAAATACAAGATTTTTTTTTTTGAGCTCTTTTAAATGGTTTAAGTTAAAATTAATTGTTGAATTTTATAAATAAAAATAAAAAAAGCCAAAAACCAAATTTTAAACCTTGTGAAACCCAATAAAACCCTGTTCCCATGGTCCGATCATTCTGGTTCGCGAACTCAATCAAGTAGATGCTGGCTTACACCCCTGAACCAAATTTCATCAAAATCGAAATCGGAGGTTCCGTTCAAAAGTTATCGTGTTCACGGACACATACAGATATATATATATATATATATATATACACATATATATCAATTTGAATGAACGGTGTTTTTGGCTTCTAGGGACCTCAAAATGAAAAAGTATCATGGTCCCGGGCTTAGGTCTTACCATGACTACTAGTGATGTGTCGGTACCAAAATTTCAAAGTCGGTACCGGTACCGGTTCTTTTAAAGGAACGGTTCTCGGTTCTCGGTACCGGTACCAAGTACTCATTTTTTATGAGGTTAATATAATAGGAAATATGAAAAAATATTTGTACATTGAAATGATATTTCAAAAGTAGTGAGATTTTAGGGATTAAATTAAACAACACATGCAAGTAAAATAATAAGGATTGAATGACAATTAAGGAAGGGACAGTGTTGGGGTGTGTATGGAAAAACGTTCATCAAAAGTAGAGGTGTGCGGATATCCGGAAAACCGGATCGGATTCGGATCGGATTCGGATATCCGATCCGATCCGAATGTACAACAGGCGTCGGATAGGATCCGAAAAATATCCGATTTTTTCGGATAGATAGTGTATATGAGAATAAAAACCTTTAAACCCCCCAAAAACTACATTTGGAATGATACTGACGATCGCGTTCGTTCTAGGTATGAATACAATGTTGGATTAAAACACGACTCAATTATTATCATCTCTCTCGAGTCAGTCAACACTAGTATTGACACTCAAGATATTAGGATGGCCCCAAGATATAGAGCGCACTCAAGGCAATGGTTGTCAAAACAAATCTGATAATTAGCGACTCAAGCGGATGGAGTAAACAACTCATTCTAACAGGGGTCGTGATTGGCTGTAGAGTTAGGTTCCGATTCCAACCACAACGAGCGCTAGTGAACCCTCGCTAGCACTCCACAGCCACCGATTTGGAATTAACTGGTATGGGGAACACCAGAATTGAGCGAGTGTCACGATTTTAGTCTGTGGTTATTTGAGTCTGTTGTCCTGCGCAGTAGACGACAGTGTTTCCAAGTACACGATAATAATTTGTTATTGTACTCATTCTCCGACGTCACACTGATTTTCTTCCCAAAGATTTGTCGTAATTTTTCAAGATAATTAATGATAGTTCTGGAAAATGATTGATTTTGCGTGCCTAAAATATTACAAAATCAAATAATTCCCGACATCAATCACTAATTACATTGATAGACACGACATTTTTGTGCCGTGCAATAATAATTTATTATCGTGTGGTACGATGTTTTGAAGTCTGGGAATACTGCTACAGCCGACAGCGTACGAGATAAAATTTGAATTGAAGTTACGAACTTTTAATGTGATCAACTTAATTTTCTAGAATCGGATAGGCTAGTTGTTAACTAGGGGCTACTCAGTTGTGGAGCCAAGAAGGAAAAAGAGTTTGATTCGGAAATCTTTTGAGAAAAACCAAGAACAGGCGGAATGCTAACTTAATTGTGCAAGCTGGTTCTAAAGGTAGGCCTAAGGGTAGAGTAACTAAGACATAATAAAATGTTCTTTGTAGAAAAATAAAATAATGTAGTTTTATTATTACTGAAATTGAGACTTGTGACTAGCTTCCACTTCATAAATTCTTTGAGATAGGAAAGTTTTTATTTTAACTAAGCTCATTGTAATAGGCCTAAAACAAATTGGGATGTAGTTTAAAATCTAAATTGTTAAAAGTATTACATGTTACTGCATTATTGAACCTAAGTAAGCTTAGCAATCTACTTTTAAACATCAAACAAGACTGTAGCCTACATGAAGGTGTAGGCCTAGCTAAACTTACTGTTAAGCAGTAATGTCATCACAGTGACTCAAAGATATCAAAACTTGCATATAGCCTAGGCCTAATGAGTGAAATAGACCTTATTTGGTTATAACTCTAAGTTATTACTCAAAATATTACTATCAATGTATTCAAACAAAAAATGAGCCTGAAAATGACCTAATTCTGAGAGAACAAATTTTATCTAGGTTATATAAGCAAATTTGTAAATAAATATCGAAAAAGATTTTCTCACCATAAACAAATAGTTACAAATGTAGCCTACTGATTGACCGACTTTAGAGCTAAACAATAGGCCTACCTTATGTTGAAACTTAGTTTGATACTGATAGCCTTGTAGTGAATTTATTTTGGATGAGACCTACTGTAGTTAGTAGAATATATTAAACTATATTATATAGGCCAAAATATATTATAATAGGCTTCTAATACACAAAATCATACACATATGAAATGGTATCATACTTAACATAATTAGGTACTCAAGGACAACATCAAACATGCACATTAAAAACACACTAAAATTCTTTATTCATCATTGTAAAGTATTTGTCCAAAATGTAAATTATAATTCTAGTTTTGAACAAATACTTAACAAAAAAATCAATATATGCCTACATTTCTATATTAAACAAAAATAAAATTAACATTTTTCATGCATTCCTAGGAATAAAGTGCTAAAATTTTACTGTTAATTAATTTGTATTTTAATTCTATAACAGTTCACTCTGTCCGCGCGAGTATCCGAATCCGAATAAAATCCGATCCGAACCCCCTACTATCCGATCCGAATCCGATCCGAAACTAGACTATCCGATCCGAATCCGATCCGAAGTCAAATTTCACTATCCGCACACCTCTAATCAAAAGTATATTTAACTAAAAAAAATGAAAAAATAATAAAATGTTTGTTTTAGAATAATTTTTTAATGTACAGTAACATATCTAGGGGTCCGCAGGCCAACTTTTAACACTCACACTTTGGGTCAGGTCTGGGAAAATATCATTAGGTACCCTTAGATCGCAGACCAAAAACGAGTTGGGCTGAAAAGTATTTTATTCTTAATTGTTAATTCTCCAACTACTATCTGTTTTGATAAACAAATTAGTTGACTAATAAATGTATTTGTTATGTTTCATTTTAAAAATATATTTATTGGGGTTTGAAGTTTTTAATTGATAAATATATTAAATTACAACAAGATGCTTTTCACATTATAAAACAGTAATTGTATTATAGAATGATTTACTGAACAATGCTTTTCTAATTTAAACTTGAATGAAAAGTCACACAACTTTAGTTGACGTTTTATTTAATTTGTGAGAATTAGACAAATCAAACGAGCCATCTCTTAGCTTTCTACTTCAATTGGTTCAAAAAGTAGCAATTGGTACTAGGAGCAAAAAACACCCCTCTTGAATAAATTACTGCCGGACGTCGAGCAATAGATAAGCTGAACAATAGATCGGTTCACGGAATGTGCCGTGTTTTTGTGCCCGTTTTCCTTGTTAGTGAGATCGCCGGCCGCGTAAACAAGTAAACAAATATTGTTCGGGAGAAATGCATTTTGTTTGGGGAATTATTTTTAATTTTAATTCAGTAAAATAATATTAAAACAAAATAATTAACTATTTTTTTAACAAAAAAATCATTCAACCTCGATTATTTCGATATATTTGTAAACATTAGACGAAAAAATTATCTATAATTTGTTTTTGCTGGACAAATAATTCAGGAAGGTAACTGTACTCTTATCTTATCAGTCAATTGTTGTGGCGGACTGTCGCGCGCGTTGGCCCGGCTGCCCCCCCCCTCCGTCATCCATGCGCCGGAAGCACACAACAATAACTTACTGATAAGATAAGACATCGGAGTTTTTATCACGTTTCATCAGTCTACCTGGTCGTCTCAAATTACAATCGCATTGTAATTTTCTGAGGAAACTGTGTACGGGCGCGTTTGGTTTTAGTTTATTTTATTGTAAACTGTAAACAGACCGAGGTACCGGTACCGAGATTTTGACATCGGTTCTCGGTACCGGTACTTTTGCCAAGAACCGGTGGTACCGAGAACCGACTTTAGGTACCGACACATCCCTAATGACTACTACCGTAATAGCGTATTCCCTATAGGGAAATTCGCTAATAACCTTCAGCCAACCACTCAAAAAATAAGTAGTTTGGTGTAAGAAAAGTGAGAGAATTATTTTCTTTTACATTAGACTATACAAAATAATAAAACATCTTAACATAGAAAAATATAAGTTTCGACAATTCAAAATTTGACAAAAAGGTAAAATGTTCCGGAATTTTCGGGGCATACCACAGCTTAAAAATATGGTTTGAATAAAAAAATGTATAGACTAACAAAGTAAAACATTATTTATGAAAAAGGATGTTAAAATATAATTCATATATAATGGTGGCCTATAGTACAATTTTATGGAAGGTGCAATCTCATGGAAATATTTCAATATACATAAGGTAACTTGAATCAAAAGAGAGAATAGTTGAAATAACTCTTCTTGAGCTTGAGTTCACCAACTAAAAAAATACACTCCATTACATTACTTAATACAGTACATGGAAATCTAACATCAAATAATCAAATTTTTGTTGGAAGCTCAATTATTACAACCCCCTCTGTATTTGGGATTTTACTTTTAACTCGTTAAAACTAGTTTAAACCTTAGAAGTGTACAACTTACTAAAGTCAATGAGGAATCTGCCATATCCCTGGCGTTGGTATTGGGGCATCGTCATAATACAGGATACGTTGTACTTCTGGGCGCAGTGCTTCTCCTTGGAGAAATAGCCTACTAGGTGACAGCCCTAATGACAAATAGAATAATGTACAAGTTTAGTTAGAACAAAGAAAAACTATTAATTCTCTAAGATCAGTTTCAGGGCAAGACTCTAACCTGACTAAACAAAACATGACAGTAATAATAATAATAATATAAACTTTACTGTCTTTTGTATTCATAAACATAATACATGACAATAACAAAGATAAATCAAATCCTATACTATAATACGAGCAATGTCTGAAGGGATGTGTGTTCCACGATCTCGAAATCTAGCGGGTAGATTTTGCTTCAACTTTACATTTAAGAGTGTTTTGGGCCAAAATTAGTGTAGAAACAGCCTCAATTTCAAGAAAAATCAAATTTGGTCTAAATTTAAGTTTTAAAATCGTAATTTTTAACATTGATTTTATGGGTTGCTATTTTGTCAACGAAATAACAACAAAAGGAACATCAATGTTAAGCAGTATTTTTGAAACAGCCGTTAATTGTAAAAAGGTATAACTGTTGGTGGAAATTTAATAGCTTTGTTACCATGACTCTATTACAAAAGGGAATCAAAACAACGAGCAAGGCTCGGTTAACCTGGTACTTTATTTTAAATCTATCTATTTACATTGTGAATTTTTCATTTCCAGATATGTTATTTACAGTCCATTAGATTACATTTATCATACTGTACAAAAAGCCTCCAGTTTAGAAAAAAAAATTTCAGAAAAAGAATTGGTTGCAAAGAAGGAAAAGTAAAAATATTGCCACATTAATTTAACATCTAATAAATAAATAACTATTTGAACTGCTCAAAAATCTGTAAAACGATTTTTTAAGATATCAATCAATACATACCTTGTGGTCGTTTTTGGTTAATACGTAAAATAGAAATGGCTCCACGTCATAATAGAGAGTTTTGTGGTCTAGGAACAACTTGGCTAGAAGGCAGAGATTCTGACAATAAATTTTATTCACATTTCCGTCAACCTGAAACAGAAACTTGTATTAATACCACACACACACAATAAAAGAAAATATATCGATGAGTAAAAACACAGAATTAAGTTTAATTTAATTTGGTATGTCCTTAAGAGCGTACAAGTTTTTAAAATAATTTCAGTTCATATTATTATTGGAATTCATGAATAAGAAAGTTAAAGTATTAAAGTGATCAGAAAAATAAAGCTCAGGTGTTAGAACAATTATTTATTTATCAAGAATTGGAACCCGAACAAAGACAGTTTGTTGAATAAAAAGGATGAGTATGCTGATAAAATAACGTAGCCTATCAGCTGTGTACAATAGCTTAGATAGAAAACCTGGAGCAGACAACCGCCAATCAGCTGATAAGGTGATGCAACTTTGACCCCTCTTACAATTTGATGATTTAGTAGGCCTACGAAAATTGACCAATATGGATCCGGTATATTCGTGTGTAAATGTAACTTTATGTACAGAAGAATTATGTGTCCTGTGTATGAAAAATTCGACAACCATGAAAAGATGGCTATGTTTTAACTTTTACACTGCTGAAGATGGGCAGTAGATCGCCCGAAACACGTACAGCGTGCATATTTGCTGAGTTTTGACACCTCAGGCCATTTACACAAGTAAATAATTCTGAAATAGTTCAGGTTACATGGCTGTTTCTGAATTTACTAGTTTTATTAATCAATTAGGAGATATTGGCTTATTAATTAGAGTAGGGGCAAGAAAGACTAAACTATTCACCTTGTCGTTATTTTTGTTGTGATTTAGTATAAAAAAAAATCACAATCAAATCATTTTGTTTTTGGACTTCAGTTCATTTAATTAATAATTAGAAATTCAACAATCGATTAAATAAAGATAGATCCTATAATAATAAACAAGAAACTAAGTTTAAAATGATTTCTTTTAGACATACTAAATTAATATTCAATGAAAACAATACTTTCTCCATATACATGCGGTGTGACTGACCTCGAAGACGGAGAGGTCGTCGCGCCTGTATATCTCGGTGGCGGGCGGGTGCCTCCACGTGCACTTGTCCTGGTGCCTCTCCAGCACCGCCTTGCTCTTGGTGTACTTGAGGCAGAACTCGCACAGGAAAAGCTTTGGTAATCTGCAACACAGACGACAGCCGGCGATAAATAAATAGAAAAACCCAAACTTTATTTAACAGTACGCCAATGCAAAATTAAGAAAGGGAATAAACTATACCTCTTACAGAATTCATCTGTTCTGGATTATAAACATAGAAATTTATTGGTTATAGTTATTTTAGAAAAGATTAAAAAGTAATATCTGGAATGAAAACTGTTGTGAAACAATAGTTTTTGAATTTCTTGTATTTCATAGTGTTGAGAAATTTCTTGTTTTCCGACCAACTATGTCACATTTTTTATATTTCAGCACATCCTCCTTCCTTCCCACTTATTGTTTGTTGCTTCTATAATAACTCCAGAATTACATGAAATCAAAATACCCCCCGTCGCAGCAGACCTGCGTACTCAGCGAATTTCCAAATTAGTAATATTAATTTTAATCAGATAAACCTGTAAACAAAGTATCTTCACATGCCCATAAATAGGGAAATAAATGTCTATTCTCCTTATGATAAATAGGGAAAGAGTATGCAGGTATGCAGCCATGGGGAACACTAAAAGTAGGTTTTTAGCTTAAAAACATAATTATCTCGACCATATGAAGCCATATACTAAGTTTCATTAATATCTGTCCATTGCTAAAGGAGTTTGCCTATTCTCCATATTATGATTAACATGGGAAAGGAGTATGCAGGTTTGCTGCTATGATAAGCACAAAAACCAAGATTTTTTTACAATAAATGGATTAATCTCAACCAAATGAAGCTGAATACCAAGTTTCAACCAAAAATATTGGTTAATAATTGAAATATTAGCACATCCTTATTCTCCATAAGATTAACATAGGAGCCCCAAAATACAATGTACTGTCTTTAGACTTTGTAATATCTCGGTAACCATTGGAGATAGAGCAAAGCTTCAAAATACTAAATTGTGTGTTTTTTTAAGCTGAATCCAATGGTGAAAATAAAAATTTAAAATTTTTAAAAATTACATATGAAAAATTCAAAAAACCCATTTTTGGGGTACAAAACCCCCAAAAACTACCCCTTCCGGTAAGTCGATATGTCTGGTTTACGAACTCATCCGAATAAACGTAGGATTACACATCTCTACCAAATTTGGTGTCGATCGGACCTTTTTTACGAGAGTTATCGTGTCTAGGGACACATACATACATATATATATATACATATATATATACATATATATATACATATATATATATATATATATATATATATATATATATAAAAATTTTAATGACTATTATTTTTGGTCTCTGGGCACCTAAAAACGAAAAAGTAACATGGTCCCGGGCTTGGGTCTTACCATGAGACCTACGGTAATAGCTTATTCCCTATGGGAAATTCGCTAAAAGATAAAAAGTAACATTTTACATGCATGATGAGTTTTTTGACAGCCTTAAGAAGACTCCACATAGAATAATACCCCCATCGCAGCAGACCTGTATACCCAGCAAATTTCTAATAAATCTTTTTGTTTCACCATCAAAATATTTTTTGATATTATACACACCTATCAAAACAAAAAAGTAACTTAGTCCTGGGCACAGGTCTTATTGTGACTACTACCGTAATAGCGTATTCCCTAAAGGAACATTTTCTAAAACAGTCAACTCAATGGATGATCTTTAAAAAACCAACAAAGAGTCTGCAAAATTCAGAAACAAATTATTAGAGTAATAGCTAAATTGAAACAGAAGGATTCATGTAAATCGGCATTCCCACAATTTAAAATTTTAACATTCTAATGTATTTACATTTATCTAACGCTTGCATATTACAAAAAACTAAATTTGTCCTTACTCCAAACACCCCAAAATTCTTATTACACTAGGCACCGACTACAAACAATAGACTTCCATAGATTAGAAATGTATGGAAAATTTCCTCTCCCAGCAGGAAGGCACTTATTCTTGTTCTTGCCAAATGAAATCAAAGAAATAAATGAACTCAAATATTTTAAAGTAAAACTTAAAGCCTACCTCACAACAAATGCTTTTCACTCTTTGCAGGAGTTACTAAGTAATATAACTTGTGTTATTTTTTTTTTTACCTTAATTCAATTAGTTATTTCATTGTATTATGCTGAACCAATTTTAATGTATGACGCACCCAATCCTTGTTTATTCAAGTTCATAGCAATAAAGGAATTTTTTATTTGATTTGAACTCTATTGCAGTGAGTTACCTGGCGTACTCCTGGGGAAAGGGGGAGGAGTACCAGGTCTGTATCTCATAGGAGCCGAACTCTATCGCAGCGGGACATCGGGTCTGCAGCGAGCCCCCCGGGGTGGAGGTGGTGGCCACCGGCTCGACGGATGCTGCTTCTGTTGTCTGCAACACACAAAATGTGTCATGCGTTGAACAAAAAGATATCACTGAGAATATTTATTTTCAACAAAACAATAAACGAACAAGGTTCTATAAAATGATTTAGCTGTAAGTATTTGAACAATGACAGTGAAATATCCATTAACTGTCACCCTCAGGACCGGGACTACGACAGTTTATTGAACAGACGGATAACAGAAATTTTTGTATAAACCTGTACTTTAGGTAGATTTTTTGGGGATATTAAACCCTGTACAATTGAATAAAAATTATATTTTAATTTTTTGGTTAAAATTAAAATATAATTTTTATTTAATTGTACAGGGTTCCCTAAAATCCCTAAAAAATCTACCTAAAGTACAGGTTTATACAAAAATTTCTGTTATCCGTCTGTTCAATAAACTGTCGTAGTCCCGGTTCATTCACATCAAGTTCAATCGCAATGTCAATTCACGTTATCGCAAGGATATATATATATATATCCGTGTCTGGAGGTCACCACATTAAATATTTTTTAACCAGTAATTAGCAGCATATCTAGCCTGTTATTCGCTAAAACTAAGTCTTGTACAGTACAGATGACTCCCATCATCGAGCACCTCAGCAGATGATCGTGGGTTTGCTGTTCACCACAGTCACATATGTCGACTTCAGAGTAGCCCCAATTCCTCAGGTTATGTCTTCACCTTGATACGATTCTCAGGCGATTTAGGGCTTTCCAAGAACAGTACGGCATATCACACCCGTTAGCAAGTCCTTCCTTGAGTGAATCTTTCCATAGAGAGAGCCTGCGGGTTTCCTCTCTGGTGGACAGAGGTCTCGTTTTTTGGAGGAATGGCTTCCTCGATATGAGTCGTGTTGCTGCAGGGGCATGATTGAAAAGAGGATGCCTTTCATTGTTTGCCTGGTTTGCTCTTTCGTTTTCTGCAATTACTTTTCTCCTGATGTTGGGTGGGGCAATGCCAGCCAAAGGGTACATTTGATGGACAGGAGTTGGCTTCAAGCAATCAGTGACAATGCGGACCGTATCATTTAAGGCTATGTCGACTTCCTTGGCATGAACTGACCTTTCCTAGACTGGAGCTGCATATTCTCCAGCTGCAAAGCAAAGTGCCAAAGCTGTTGAGCAAAGGACTTCTGGGTGTGCTCCCAATGCTGTCCCAGTAAGCTTACGAACAATACAGTTCCTAGCATTTACTTTCCCTTTTAGCTCCTGGCAGTGTTTTTTAAATGTCAGAGTTCGGTCCAACTTTACACCTAGATATTTTGGACTCTCACTATGCTCAAGATGCACATTTTGCCAGACTACCCTAAGGTTCCTTCTTGCTTCCCGATTACGAAGGTGAAAACAGCACACTTGAGTTTTCTCTGGGTTAGGTTTTAGGTGGTTTTCTTTGTAAAATTCAGACAGTTCACCCAGGGCCGCTGTAAGTTTGCTTTCAACTTGTTCAAAACTCTTTTCTTGGGCTAAAACCGCAGTATCATCGGCGTATGTAAAACTTTGTGTATAATTCAGAATTGGTTGGTCATTCGTGTTTACATTGTACAGGAGAGGGGCTAGCACACTTCCCTGGGGAAATCCATGTTTCTGGTTTCTCCAACGACTTTTTTTTCCATTAAGGGAGACGAAAAATCTCCTGTTTTGGAGCAGACCTCTTACTATTCTCGTTAGGTTGTGGTCTTTTGTAAGGTTGTAGAGCTTATACAGGAGCCTTCTGTGGTTCACTGTGTCATACGCAGCTGTCAGGTCAATAAATGCTGCTCTAGTTATAAGCCCTTTCTCATAACCATCTTCAATGTGTTGAGTCAGGTTTAAGACTTGACTGCCACATGACTTAAATGATCTAAATCCAGCTTGTTCAGGGATAAGCTTATCGTCAATATTAGGTCCGATTCGATCCAATATCATCCGCTCATCTAAAATATATACAGCTGCAGTTGTAACTCACTCACTGACTCACTTAGGTATACATGTTTCTGACCCGACTGTCTGAACTATGTAATTGGAAGTTATTCACCTACCTAGGTAAAATTGTGTATACCCGAATAAAATTTAAAAAACTGAAAATTTGAACAAAAATGCCGCAATAACACGCATTTGTATACTTTGTCTCTCGCTGTCGCAGTGCCCAACACGGCAGTGCTGCCATGTGGCGCTTTTGGGTAGGTATACATATTTCTGACCCCACTGTCTGAACTATGTAATTAGAAGTTATTCACCTACCTAAGAAAAATTGTGTGTACCCGAATAGAATTTAAAAACTGCCAATTTGAACAAAAATGCCGCAATGACAAGCATTTTTATACTTTGTCTCGCGCTGTCGCAGTGCCCAACACGGCAGTGCTGCCATGCGGCGCTTTTGGATACTAGCTTGTGCCATGATCATAACGTAATATATTCCATTACTTTGTACAATACTTAATAGACAGTTAATTATCATCTTTCTATCTTTCTATCTTTATCATTAGTGTTTTATATTATATTTTATACACCCTTAAAATATGTATTTGAGAATTGTTTAATAACTATTGAACAAATCTAACTGATTAAAATGTTAGGTTCTCGTTTTATTTTTAATTTATTTTAGATTACTTATTCAAATTCACCATTTATTATTTCCGGACGAATTTCGCATGAAATGAATCTACTACGTATTATTCCAACTAAGCATGAGAGGCAGTTTTAACATATTCTTGACATTCAAACCGTAATACGCTATTTCTATGCACAATATAAAACCTCTTCTTGAATTCACAATACGGTTACATTGGTCCTAGCCAGTGTGCCCCTTGCAGTTCCCAACACGGCAGAGCTCTTGTGTGGCGCATTAAAACCGCAACACTTCATTTTTTACACAACTGAAGTTTTTCTTAATTACGATGACTTGAATTTTAAATGTAATTATCAGCTAACAATTTATACCTAATCTAAATTGGGAGTTAGCGGTATTTGCCAAATCGTAAATTTCTGGTCAACTACAGATTGTCATCACAATCTTGAGAGTTAGTGAAGAATCCTATTCTATAATACGAGCAATGTCTGAAGGGATGAGTGTTCATCGATCTCTAAATCTAGCGGGTAGATTTTGCTTAAAGTTTGCATTTAAGAGTATTTTGGCCCAAAAATAAGATTAGTAACAGCCTTAACCCCAGGAATAATTGAATTTGGTCTAAAATTTAGTTTTAAAATAATAATTTTTAACATTAGCCGTATGGGTTGCTATTTTGGTAACGAAATAACAACGAAATGTAAACCAAGAAAGAAACATTAATGTTGAGCAGACTTTTAGCGAATTTCCCATAGGGAATAAGCTATTACCGTAGTAGGTCTCATGGTAAGACCTAAGCCCGGGACCATGTTACTTTTTCGTTTTGAGGTGCCCAGAGACCAAAAATAATAGTCATTAAAATTTTTATATATATATATGTATATATGTATATATTTATATATGTATATATGTATAAATGTATATATGTGTCCCTAGACACGATAACTCTCGTAAAAATGGTCCGATCGACACCAAATTTGGTAGAGATGTGTAATCCTACATTTATTCGGATGAGTTCGTAAACCAGACATATCGACCTACCGGAAGGGGTAGTTTTGGGGGGTTTTGTACCCCAAAAATGGGTTTTTTGCATTTTTCATATGTAATTTTTAAAAATTTTAAATTTATATTTTGACCATTGGATTTAGCTCAAAAAAACACACAATTTAGTATTTTGAAGCTTTGCTCTATCTCCATTGGTTACCGAGATATTCAAAAGTCTAAAGACAGTACATTGTATTTTGGGGCTCCAATGTTAATCTTATGGAGAATAAGGATGTGTTAATATTTCACTTGTTAACCAATATTTTTGGATGAAACTTGGTATTCACCTTTATTTAGTTGAGATAAATCCATTTATGATGAAGAAATCCTAGTTTTTATGCTTATCATGGCAGCAAACCTGCATACTCTTTTCCCATGTTAATCATATGGAGAATAGGCAAACTCCTTTAGCAATGGACAGATATTGAAGAAACGAAGTATAAGGCTTCATATGGTCGAAATATATTTATATTTTTAAGCTATAAACCTACTTTTAGTGTTCCCCATGGCAGCATACCTGCATACTCTTTCCCTATATTTTTATCATAAGGAGAATAGACATTTATTTCCCTATTTATGGTCATGTGATGATATTTGGTTTACAGGTTTATCTGGCCAAAATTAATATTACTAATTTGGAAATTCGCTGGGTACGCAGGTCTGCTGCGACGGGGGGTATTTGAAACAGCTGTTAACTGAGAAGAGGTATAGTTGGTTGTTGGAGGAAATTTAATTACTTTTTTACCATGACACTATAACAAAAGTGAATTAAAACAACGAACAAGGTTCGGTTTACCTGTTACTGAAGATATATACTTGAATGTCTGTGAGACCATTAGTTTTACAATAGGGGTTTGTGAAATTATATTCACGGTTTTGCGCTCTTTTAAATAAACGTTCGTCCTGTCAAAAATGTTACATGGCGTAATTTATTTAGGATATTAATTTTGCTTTTTCATCCATTATTTAGGATATTAGTTTTGTTTATATCCATTATATTCATAGGTTTATTTATTTCATACTTTTATGCGCTAGGAGGATGAAGTAAGGTGTTGTGTCACATCCCTCAACGATTCGTTTACTACTGTGCAGTTGCTTTTATAATTCAAAATGATAAAAATACTCTGATGTAGTACCCATAAGGCACACACATAAAAATAGTAAGAGTATCAAACAAAATTAACAATTTTAACTCTAAATTATAATTTGAAGATTTTAAATGTTTCAGTCTTGGTCAACTACAAACTAATTTAGCGAGCACAACCAAGGGGGTATAAGAGTGGAGCCCTCAACGGGACTATTCAATGCTTGAGATTTTTACAGCAATTAACAATTTGGGGCAACCAATAAAGGGGAAAAGGGGTGGAGCCCCCTACCAGCAAATACCTAGAATATTTTTACATTGTTGATTATTATTTCACAACTGTAAATTATTATACTAATTAAGGTTAACTACGAAGAGGTTTTAAAATATAGCTATAAGAACATTAAAAGCTTTTTATCGTTTTTAATTAGTGTAGTGTGTATTAGCCGGTGTTGTTACTGTCTCGGCTGTCCAGTACTTCGGTGGAACTAGCCTGTTTAATACATGAGTCTTTTTGTTATTTTACGAACTCGAGGCATCCGCTAAGGGGGCATGGGGGCAGAGCCCCCATCGAGCCGTAGGCGAGTAAACCTTATACAGGTGGCAAAATTACTTCTCTGTGGGCAAAGTAAGGATACAGGCCGAAAGTTCTTTGGCTCGGTTGGTTCTTTTCCAGGCTTTAATAAGGCTACTACCTGAGATTTTCTCCACAGCTTTGGTATCTCTCCTGATTCAGCACATTTATTAATCAACTTTAATACCCAACCAACCGTGACTGGTCCGAAGTTCTTAATTTGCTCATTTCTTATACAAGACCAGCTGCCTTGTTTAGCTTGAGATTCTTGATGGCGTTGTCTAACTCGTCGGCATTGCAAGGAGGGTTCAGAAAGTCAGTCTCTACCTCCAATGATCGTTCTAGTTTGACAAGTTGCTTTTTGCCTGTAGGCTTTCCGTTGAGGAGCAAATTGTGTGCTACTTGATTGGCAGAAATAGATGTTAGTCCAACAAGAGGACTTTTGGGATCGTTGCTTAAATTTTTCACCAACTTCCAAGCTTTTCTGCTATTCCGCTTCATATTGTTTAGTGATTTGATTTAATTTTTTTGTTACAAGATAATTTAAACTTTATCCTTATTGTATACGTACTGCAAATATAAAAATTAGATATTTTAAATCTTTTCAACAAAAGGAGGTTCATTGAACGTAGGCTATACAAAAACAAGTGAACCAGTTGATATTTAACATTAATTTGCCTTTATACGACATTAAGATAAAAGTCAAAACGAATATTTCCCGATAGTGTCGAGAAGAGCAATCCCGTCCCGAAATTAGATGGGAAATAAAAATTCCCGTCCTGTCCCGTCCCGAACTAAAAATCCATTCCCGTCCATCCCTAGTTATTTGTTAAAATAAATGAATTAATCCATTACAAAAATTATAGGTCATACAGTAAATTTTAATATTCAATGTTGTCTCTATTTAAAAGTATAAATACAGTACATGTAGGCTTCAAATTCAAGTTATTGACTCCAAACTCGACTCAACCACCAGTAACAACGACCGTTACATGCTCAGTGACTCATGGGTTAGGTTGTGGAGGAGGTGATCGCTTACCGAGGTGATCCGCTGTTGTATCGCCTGCTTGAACAACTCCACATCCTTCTGAGACACAAACTGCGGCAGATCTTGCATGCTGTTGATCCTCTGGAACACTGAAACACACGGACGCACTGTACACCACTGCGTTCGACCACTGTATCAGTGTGAAGCTTCCAATACAGTGTAGTAATAATATCTTATGATAGCTAACTGTGAAGGGGGTGGGCTAATATTCCATGTTGAAGAAAAAATTCATCTGGTTACAAGCCAATTTGTTATGAATAGAAAATCACTCATCAACTAAACTTACATAACAGAATAAATTTTAACCTTATTTTACCTACTTTTAACGATAAGTTAGGCACAATAAGTTGCTTGCGAAGGTTTTTTTTATGAGACTGACTGAAATATTTGTTGTAGATAACAGTAATAAGACTAAATATTACAGTGATTCTAATGGAGACTAAACTTCAAGACAACTGAACGCCTGGAGGTAAATGTAGGAGAAAGCTAACCTTACCAAGACTGGATCTCTTATCACAAAAATGTTGTGGAACTGATAACTTATCAGGGACAAAATTGTCAACATGTATTTTCATTAGTAATCATGTAACAGAAACACAAACAAATCACCAAATCTGGTTGTTCAAGCTAAATTGAGGCCACTCAATCTCTCTAAGAATTAAATCACCATTTACTCACTTAAAAATAACACTAATCTCACAAAAGATTATTTAAAAGTTTTGCCTATTTATTTCAAACGGTTATTAATGTTTTTGTAGCATTTGTTACCAGTAACTATAAAGTGGCAAGTAATGTTAAACTAGTAAATAGCGTCCTTTTTGGTCTGATAACAATATTTTTCATATAAGATTATTAACCCTTTGAGCGCCAACTGCCGATATATCGGCACTCGCCGCATATGCCAATAAGGCCGCGCGCCGATATATCGGCAGATAGAATTTATTTATTTAGCCCTCACGTAATGCGGCTAACAATAATAATATGCATACCAAATTAAAGGTGATAAATTTCTCTACAAGAATATATATATTTTATATAGTGTAAAAGAATTTTAACTACAATAGTCAAGGGGGCATTATTGAGATTCAGATGGCTGTGATGCCGCCTAGCCCAGCTGGTTGTATATTTATTTATACTAGAGATCGCCTCCTGATCGAAATTCGATCAAAATTTCAGTTGATCTGGACCCAAGAAGTTTAAAAACATTTTTGAACTAAAACATCTGTTCTTCCTAATTTTCTAGCAGTTGTTTTTACAACAGCTGTCTAATGATTCATTCAATTCTCCTTTCTCCATAAGATTAACATTGGAACTTTGAAAGTCTGTGGGGGGTAGCCCTGGAGTCCGATGTGAATTAGAATGTGATTCTGCTCATCTACAGGACTATACCTTTCTAACGGTATGCGCGAATTCATCCTACGATGCACACGAGCTGAGAAAAAAGGAGGAAATGAAACATGCTTACGTATTAATATATAGATTACTTCTCAAAAATTGGACTTTTTACTCTCATACAAGTAATAAATAAGAAAAATATAAAAAAATATAGTGTTTGAGGAAACAAATGTGTTTTGAAAACTGGTTAGGTATGTGCTAAAAAACACATGATAAAATATTTTATTTATATACTTTTGATTTATTTATAATATAATAAAATATTTCTTATTATTTTTCTTCTGTATAATAATTTTATGTTGAAATACAGCCTATTACATGTAAAATAAAAGAAACACTATACATTTATGTCACGTCATTCTAATTTTATAGGCTAACACTTTTATCAAACACATTCAAAAACATTGATTTTGCCCTCGCCATTTAGCCTATGTACACGCACATATATATTCGCATAATACATTTATTTATTGATATAAATTCATCAAAACTGGAGTTTTTACACTCATATAAGTAATAAATAAAAAATATAGTGTTTGAGTAAATAAATGTGTTTTGAAAACTGTTTATGTGCTAAAAACACATGATAAAATATTTTATTTATATATTCTTTATTTTTTTCTTCTGTGTAATAATTCTATGTTGAAATACAGCCTATTACATGTAAAATAAAAGAAACCAGACACATTTATGTCACGTCATTCTAATTTTATAGGCTAACACTTTTATCAAACACATTCAAAAACACTGATTTTGCCCTGGTTATTTAGCCTATGTACACGCACATATATATTCGCATAATACATTTATTTATTGATATAAATTCATCAAAACTGGAGTTTTTACTCATATATAAGTAATAAATAAAAAAATATATTGTTAGAGGAAATAAATGTGTTTTGAAAACTGGTTATGTGCTAAAAAACACATGATAAAATATTTTATTTATATATTTTTTATTAATTTTTTATATGATAAAATATTTTTTATTATTTTTCTTCTGTGTAATACTTCTGTGTTGAAATACAGCTTATTACATGTAAAATAAAAGAAACCCGACTCATTTATGTCAAGTCATTCCAATTTTATAACAATTTTATCAGAGGCATGCAAAAACAGTGATTTTGCTTTGGACACTTAGCGTACCATATGTGTATTAGCGCCGGCCTGTACAGTAAGTCGGTTCATTTTCCGCTGGAGCTCAAAGGGTTAAGTAATTAGAGTTATACTTACTCAAATATTCTGTGACAAATTTTTAATAATGAAAATTTAAACAAGTTTTTGTAAAAATATGTACAATTTAGACTGAATGTGACGGTAAGAAGTAGATAAAGACATAAGAAATTAAAATTAAGTATAAGAAAATCATATGAATAACAATGAAAGTATCTAGTAGCAGAAATTATCAATGGTTTCATATGATTGGCAATGGCAATTAGTTTTAAAAGGAATTGAAATAACCAATCCTCCTTTTGTTTCAGGGATTTCAACTGTCACATTAAGTTGAAAGTGATCTAGTTAATCTAAAAAGAGTTTCTGTACAACTTAATACACAAAAATTAGCCTTAATTGTAAAATTGGGATTAATGTTTTTATTGACATTGTTAATAGACATTAGTAATTTTAGTCCCTTGCCATCAATAAATTAAAAAGTATTCTATTTCCAATGTCCTTTATAATTAACATTTACAGCTATTAAATAAATACTATGTATGAAGATAGAATTTGATTTATTATTAAATCACAAGAATTACAAAAGAAATTGTTCTTGTAATTTCTCAATGGTGAACTACAAATGTGTAATTCCAATAGCAAAACTACCAGAAAATCCTGAACCTTTGGAGCCTTATTTTATGAACAGGTATTTTAAGTTTTATGATGTAATTCAGTAGATATAAATTAATTTTATATAAATTTGTTACATATTTTTCTAAATTGTTTTGCTGAAATTGCTCTTAAATTAGATTCCTTTATACATGAGACAGTTGACAATTTATTTTGCACACACTTTTTTCAAGATTGTATGTTTACACTATCCAATAACCAAAGGTATCCCATTTTGGGCTAAATAAATTTCAAACGTAAAAATTATTCTATCAGACAATATTTTTTCTTTCAACTGTTATAAAACCACAAGTAATAGTACAATGATTAAATTACTTTATTCTAACTAGCAACATACAAATATAATGAAGGCGAAAATAAAACAAAAAATGGTTCAGAATTTGATTTGAAAATAGCTAAGCATTCCTAAAAACATATTTACAAAGCAAAATAACAGCAAGCATGAGTGAAGTGAGGGAGGGGTCCGTTCCAGATACGCCACCCAAACCCAAAATGTTCTCTCTCACGGTCATCTGTCACCTCTCAAAAGCCCAAAACTGCTTTCCAATTACAAGTATCCGGGTGAATGTTTCAAGTAAAAAAAATAAAATGTGATTTCAGCAAATGTGATTGACACATAAAACAAAACAAAAGATGAAAATCTGAGCAGAACTTTTGGGTAAGTGAGAAAATAAAATAATAATGTCTAATGTAAACAAAAACGGGAGGAGGCTACGGGGGGGAGGGGAATGTTACAGTGTATATTCCACCACAACCGGGTGCGTGTTAGGCAAGCAGAGGGGAGGAGGGGGCGGGTAGTGTCTTACCCGAGCGGTTAGAGTCGGTCGGCCTGAGGTGGTCGGTCCGAGGGGGCACTCGGAAGTGAGATGGAGGCACAGGGTGGTGGTGGTCACGGTGAGTGGCTTCCGCGATCAGTTCTCGCTTTTGGGCTTGTTTTTTATGCAACCTCATAATCGTATCGGAAACGATATTAGGACCTTCTTCTTTAAACATGCGTCTTCTCTCCGTCTCATGTTTCTTAGCATTAGCTGCTGTCTTAACAAGAAAAGAGGGACTGAAATATTCAGTTTTGGGAGGAGGAGGACTTTGTGAGGGGGCGGGAAGAGGAACAGGTTTCTTTACTTCTTCAGGTGACGGGAACATTCCCGTTTTAGGCACTTTATTCGACGTTTTAATTTCATTAACAGTCTTATATTTTCTCTTTGGTAACTCAGTACGGGGTTTCCGTCTCCCCGGATTGTAGTTTGGTGTATTCACTCCGGTGCGAAACCGACTGTGAGCCGGGGTGGTAAACAAGTGGCTCAGACCGTCGAACAGACCCTTCAACTGTCCAAAGCCAGGGCGATACACTTCTCTGCTGACGACTCTGTCCGCTGATGAGGCGAGGCTCGGTGTGGTCCCTTCCGGGGGAGTTTTCGTGGACACCAGCGGTGCCCCAAGGGGGGCTTTTAATGTCGATGTCAGTGGTGTATGTAGCGGGGCCCCCTGGGATGAGTTTAAGGTAGAACTCAACGGAACAGGCAAAGTAGATCCCAGAGGTTTCAATGTAGGTTGAACAGGGGGCGGAGTAGGCACTGTTTTCTTCGGATCAATAAGACCACTGAGAGGTGTAAAAGTTGCAATCTTGTCTAAGCCAAAAATATCCGCTTTCTTCTGCGCGGCAGCAGCTGCAAAACCCCAAGGTTTTTCCCTCTCTTCTTTAGATAAACTTTGGTTATTGACTTTGTCAATTTTAGCAGAGTTTACTGTCGAATGGCTGCTCGATGACGAGGATGACTTATTCAAGTAGCTGTTAGACAAGCTACTTATAAGTGAAGACATGTTTCCTCCAGGTTTTGAGGACCTACTACCAGAGCCACCAGGAGACTTTGTTGGGCTACCCGTGCGAGGAGCAGGAGGTGCTTTAGAAGCGCTAGCGGTAGAAGAGAGTGAAGAGAAGCTGTCTAGAGGTGAAGATTTGTAAAGATTGGAGAATACAGGAGCGGCTGTGGCCGATGTAGAGGTTGCACTTTGGTTTTTGACCTCAGCACTTTTGGGTTGAGTCTCCATTTCTTTGGGACCGAGACCAGGTGTTTTACACCGATCGTGGTTGGTCGCGGACCTCAAAGGTACAGATTTTCGGGATTCCGCATCCCCACTTTTCACCAAAGGCGGTTTCACTTCTTTAACCACTTCTTTAACATCCTTAACTACTTCATTTTTCTCACTAACAATAATATCACACTTTTTTGCCACTTTAGCCTCACTGTTCGGCGTCTTAGCTAACCTGGGGTCCCCAAGGGGAGTTGCTGGTAGTTTGGTGGAGAACAATGATGAACTGACATGCACTTTGGTATCCTGCTCGGTGTCAGAGTCGCTGCTAGACTCGTCACTGCTGCTGCTACTGCTGCTACCAGAAGAGCTGCTGCTAGAGCTCGAGTCTCGCACAGCCCGTGCGCCTGAACCCCCACCACCCTGGCGCATCGCATAGAACGCACTCGTTCTAAAGAACTTTTGTTTCTCTTTTGAGATCCGATCACTGGTCTCTTCCCGCTGGCCACTGGCCGGACCCCCACCGGGAGAGGGAGGGGAGGGAGAGGATCGGGCGGGGGCTCGAGGGGGAGGGGACTCATTACCATCCTCAGAGCTGCTCTCCTCCACAACACTGGCTCGCTTGCCCTTGCGTCCCGTCAGTCCCCGCGCTGCCAGCCTGCAACAGCCACACAAGCGATCGCGGTTAAAACCCAGACACAAGCGTGTCATTAAACAAGAAACAAATACAAGTTTCTGATTTCTACTTGGACTTATTAAACTATAAGTCTAAGAGTGTTCATAACAACATGTAACCGTTCAAAATAAAAGACACTTTACTCACTCCATTCAGTTTGTAAAAATTATGTAAAATTTTCAAATTAAAAAAAGAAGATTTTTTTGTCTCTTAGGAATCCTAAGCAAAGTAGTTTTGCTATATCTTATGCATGAAAAATATCCTGATAAATAATTTTATCAACAATTTTACTTTAATATTCTTGACTTTGCACACTCAACCTTAATAATAACACAGAAACTAATGGTGACAAACATAAAATTCAGAAAAGAATCTTGTGCCTACTCTACTATAGTCTTCTTTTTATTATAGCCTATTCGGATGACACTGTATCAGTTGCAATCTTGTGAAGTAACAGAAGGCAAAACTAAGGCACTTTACTCCTAACACCTATTCAATATAGCGAAATTTTAGGTAACATAACCTAAAAATTTGTTAAGAACAACATAAAATTTAACAATATAATTTCAGGGTTTCTACCAAGTTTCACATTCCCGACTTTTACAGAATACTTAAAATTAAAAAAAACTAGGCTTGCCAACCGTATTTTTGTAAAATTCTCTAAAATAATTTGTAAAGTTTGTAATATACTGAAAATTGTCTCCATTATTGTTATAAAATGAGTTATTTTCCGACCAAAGACTGAAATACCTGGCTTTCTCACTACTTTTTCCGATCTCACAAAATTCCAATTTTTCACAGCTTCCAAACTTCTCCCATACGGTACACACCATGTTACATACAACAATTATTCTGGAAACTAGTTGTGCTCACCTTTGATTTCTGAGCTCCTTGTTACGTTTGGGTGTCTTGTGAGGGGAGTGGGGGGTGTTGGCAGGAGGGGAGGGTTCGTGGGCCGGGGGCGGGGGAGGGGGAGGCTTATCGTGAGGCTCCAGACAATACGTGCACCTCCACGACGTCTTGTGCTTGCGTTCGGGCGGGGGCTGCAGACACCCCGTGTGGTAAACCCGCTCGCACGTCGCACAAGGCACCAGGCATGTCTGTAACAGAGAAACAAAGTTGTTGAAACCTTATTTCACTGACACAAGTGGCTGATATACAAGTAGTTAAGAAAGAAAACTAAATTTTTAATACAAAATCCAACATTTTCTAAACAAGTTGTTAGATTTCTTAGTTGCTAAATTAATTATATGAATGTAACTACAAACAAGTTTTCTGATTTTGGTTTGTAAACATACTTGAACAACAATAATGACAAGTCAAACATTTATACATTGAAATGTACAGATCTAATGACAAAACCTATATTTTATGCATATTAAAACAAAAATTTCTGGATTTTAATAAAACTCAATTTTTCCAGTATCTACTTTGAAATTCCAGTATTTCCTGTATGAAAATAAAATTCCAGTATAATTCCAGTATCAGTAGACGCCCTGTTTAAGCTCTTTTAAATGGTTTCAGTTAAAATTGATGAATTTTAAAAATTAAGGTCCAAAAATGCCAAAAACCCATTTTTGACCCCTTTGAAACCCCATAAAACACCGTTCCCATAACTCGACAATGCTGGTTTGCGAACTCATGAAAATAGACCTGGTCTTACACCTCCATACCAAATTTCATCAAAATCGGAGGTCCCCTTCAAAAGTTATCAGTACCACGGACATAGATATATATATATATATATATATATATATATATATATATATATATATATATATATATATATATATTTATACATATATATGAAAATGAACGAATGGTGATTTGGCTTCTGGAGACCTCAAAATGAAAAAGTAAAGTGGTCCCGGGCGTAGGTCTTACCATGGCTACTACCGTAATAGCGTATTCTCAATAGGGAAATTCGCTGAAAAACTCACTTAGTCATGAAACGACCAACCGTAGTATGTTGTATTTGTGTTACTTAACTACGTCAATATGACAAAATATTTTATTTCAACCAGTGTCTCTGAAGATAAGGACATGATTAACGCCCAGTAGGGGCCGAATCCTGTGTCATCCCACAACGGACAAGTTGGATCATTGGTATGTACCAATTATTTATTAATTTGTTGGGAAACACAAGTTTTAACAAGTGTAGTTCCCAAGTGCAGAATTACACTCATAGTAGCACTAGTCACAGTTTAATTAAATACCTGCCTTCACTGTACTACCCGAGCTTGCACTAATTTAGCACAACATTGAAGAATCCAAGTTGGCGACAGTTCAGTTTAGTTAAATTCCTGTACTCGGGACCACGAAAGTCCGCACCAGTTCTTAGTCGCTATAAAAAATTAATCAAAGTCTGCACCAGTCCCGGGAGCGGCCGCCGTGACACACCATGGAAGTCCGCACCTGTCACGCCGGTTCCTCCTTCCACTTTTATCACCCCTCTTGCTCTTATCCCGCCATCACTATTCTCTTCCTGAACAGTACACCCTATGATAGAAGTCATGTTTACACAAATTTAATTATGCATATAAAGAAAATAAAAGAAACCTGGTTCCGACTTGAGAGTAGCTTTTAGGTAAAAATTATACTGAAACAACAAATCAGTAATAATGTAATGCACATTGTTCTGTAAATCTGTACTGAATCATGTGTACTATATGTCATCTGTTTTAACTATTATTTATTTTTTGTATTGTTTGTTTACATACACAAAAATCAGTTTTCATGTACAATTAAAGTGCTTTTTCTGTTCAAAAATGTTATATTTTATGATTAAATATTTCACCGCATTATTAAACATGGTCCAAATCGAGCCGGTATCAATACCTGTGGATTTCAGTACATAATTTATGAAAGTTAGAGGAAAAAGGAATAATGTGGTGAGTTAGAATTCTAGAATACCACATACTCCAGTATTGCTGCAAGAAACGTACTTTATCATATAAGGCCATTTTCCATTCCTGATCTAATCAAATGAGTGCTGCTTTTAAAAAAAACCCCCATTTCATTATTTTAAGTTTTTTTCCTAAGCATTCTATTGAAAACATTTCATAAAAACATTATTGTTTTCTTTGTAATTTAATCTTGGGAAACACATGTTTTTTTTGTTAGTATTGAGCATTTAATATTCCATTTTTAAATAAAATGAATGAGATGATTGAAAATGAATTGAAACTTCTTCGCTTTAAGAAGTCGAACATTCTTGACAAAATAACTACTTTACATAAATTGAGTTAAGATTTAGTCATTGATTCTACAGACACGACAGAATTTGATGTACGATTTTCTAAATTAGATCAAGATTATGAATCATTTGGTCAATGCCTAAATGAAATAGTAGAGAAACTTATAAATTTAAAACTATTTGATGAGATTGCAAGTGAGAAAAAATTAATCAAAGAAGTAGATTCCATGTATTTTCAAATCTTAGCCACTCAAAAAAAATGTTTGACCCTTGAAAACAGTTTGACTCAGTCTCCTCAAGCAAGTAAAACTCAGGTTCGACTACCCAAAATAGACTTGCCCAATTTTAATGGAAATTTAAGAGATTGGCCTCATTTTAGGGATTTGTTTCAATCCTTGATTCATGACAATGAATCTCTACCGGACATTGAAAAGTTCCACTACTTAATTTCTTGTTTAAAATCAGAAGCACTGTCATTGGCTAAAACCTTGCCTCTTACTAGTCAAAATTATCAGATTTTTTGGAATCAATTAAAGGATCGTTATGACAACAAACGCCTTCTTGCCTCATGTTATCTTGAAGAAATTTTAAACGCGTCAAATCTAAAAAATGAATGTAGTAAAGAGTTGAGGCAATTCATTGATCTGGTAACTGAAAATTCTACTGCTCTTAAGTCAATGAGTTTTCCTGTTGATTACGGTGATTTCATCTTGTGTCATATCACTTTACAAAAACTGGACAAGCATACTCGCCAACTTTTTGAACGGAAATATTCCAATACTGAATTTCCAACATTTAAGAATTTGTTGGGTTTTCTAAAAGACCATTGCAAGTCCCTTGAGGCAGCTTGTCCTCTTGAAATCAGCACTGCCAATGCCCCACTGATAGAAATTTCTCGATCAAAGTCCAATCAATCAAGTAAGTTTGGAGGGAAAATGCCTACACCGCTCGTATCACCGACCCACAACGTTCAATCACCAACCCAAGATAAGGTAAATTATCATTGCTCATATTGTAATAATAAAGATCATATCATCTATCGCTGTCCAGACTTTATTGCCCTACCCATTTTTCAACGCAGGGATTTTATAATGACCAAACAAGCATGCTTCAACTGTTTATCACATGGACATACTTCTAAGTATTGTAGTTCAAATACATCTTGTAAGAAATGCTCTAAGCGTCATCATACATTACTTCATGATTCATCTCAAACCTCTGCAACCTCAATGCTCTTTTCAAGAACTAATGAACAAGACGTCGAAGAACATACATCTCCACCATCTACTTCTCAAGCTAGCTTGCTTTCACCCGCTGCTTTGAATACTAATCTCGGTACTTCACCAACAACAACTATCCTTGGTACTGCTGTTATCCAGATTAGAGATTTTGTTGGAAACTTCCACACAGTAAGAGCGCTTTGTGATCCTGGATCTCAAGTAACTTTTATTACGGAAGAGTGTGCTAGTAAGTTACGTTTACCTCGCAGTTCAAATGAAGTTTCAATATTAGGAATATCTCAGTCTCCCATCAAATCCTCAAACGAGTCTGTCAGTTGTGTCATTAAACCCCGCTTTCAAAACCATCCATGTGTACAGGTAAATGCTATTGTTCTTGATAATATCACCGGATCTCAACCATGTCAACCATTGCCCTCAAACATTAGGGAATTTTACGGAAAAATCACGCTGGCTGATCCCTTTTTTGATGTACCTGGCAAAATAGATTTTTTGATTGGAGCTGATTTGTTTGCTGAGGTATTTGATGGCGGGCGGAAGCCCTTGAAAAAAGGTTATCCTGTTGCTTTTAGAAGCATATTTGGTTGGGTACTGATTGGTAAAGCAAATATTAGTGGATCATTCTCTTCTACTTTAACAACAAATCTTTGTATTTCTGAAACGAATTCATTAGACGTGTCTCTTAAAAAATTCTGGGAATTAGAGGAACCTCCAAAAAGAGTCCACATAAGCCCTGAAGATCAATATGCTGAGCAGATGTACATTCTAACGACTGAAAGGAATATAACTGGCAGATATATTGTTAAGTTACCTTTCCGTTCAGAACCTCCTGACATTGGAGAATCTTATAATAGGGCATTTCGCAGTTTTAAGAATCTAGAGTATCGTCTAAACCGTAACCTAGAACTTAAGAAACAGTACAGTCAATTCATGGACGAATACCTAGAATTAGGACACATGAGGCGTATCGACATAAACGACACCAAACCTAAATATTACATACCTTACAAATGAGAAGCAAGTGGATGTCTCGTCAACCAACTGTTAAAGCAAATGACGTAGTTCTCATAAAAGAGGACAATGTACCCCCACAAACATGGCGAATTGCAAGAGTCATTACCTTATTACCTGGTAAAGACGGTATTGCCCGAGTGGCGAAGTTGCTGACAAGTCAAGGCGAAATCATCAGACCGATAGTGAAATTGTGTCCCTTGCCAACAAATGATTAACTTAAAAAAAAAAAAACTTTGTTTTTGGCGGGCGGTATGTTCTGTAAATCTGTACTGAATCATGTGTACTATATGTCATCTGTTTTAACTATTATTTATTTTTTGTATTGTTTGTTTACATACACAAAAATCAGTTTTCATGTACAATTAAAGTGCTTTTTCTGTTCAAAAATGTTATATTTTATGATTAAATATTTCACCGCATTATTAAACACACATTAAAAAACAACTTTAGTACAGCTCTTAAGACACTGTTTTCGTGCTACAGTATTATCCTTTCTTTTCATAAAATACCTTTATAACCTAAAAACTCATATAGACGGTGTATTTAATCGTTTCCTTTAAGCAAAAGATTCAGATTTAAACTAATAACTGTTAACAAATTTTTAAAATAATTTGTTTGCAAAATAAAAAATATATATAATCTGAAAATATAAACATACCTCAACATGTGTCTCAAATTGATTCAGATTGTCAGTTTGTCCTACAATCTTCAAAAAAATGATTTCCCACTAAACTGACTCCAAGGAATAATATAAAAATAGTTTTAACGTTGTATAAATGCAGTGTCCAAAAACTGATTGTCGCAGGTCCGAATCTTTGGAATTTCAAACACTAACATATTTCATATTAAAAATTTTTGAAAGGTCTACTCAATAAAAAAAGTTTGGTGAACTCAATTTAGTTATCTTGGTTTGTTGAACGTAATATTGTTCTACTATTGATCCAGTTTCATTATTTCTTCATGGGAGGCTGTAATTTATTCGTTACTTTATATATTTCCAGATGCAGGACAAAAACTGTAATGAGCTTCAGGCTATAGTTTCAAACGTCATCTAACGCACCGCTTACAAACATTTAGGTACATTTGTACACATATTGTATTACCTAAAAGAAAATTACCAGTTATTTATTTATTGAAAGTAACAAATTACTGTCTCAGTATGTTATCTTTATTTTAACCTGTCTGAAGGAACGAGTGCCCGCGTGTGATTTTAAAGTGGGGAATAGTGCACCTGACTGACGATCGACGCAGCTACAGTAAATACGGCCACTCCAAGGGTCGACGATGATCCACAGAGGAATGTTTAGTCTAAAGAGAAAAAGGGGTAAGACGGCGCTGTGGAGGGGATACTACCTGAGGCCACTGCAAAACCACCCTGGTGCGGACTTTCATTGTGGCATTCATTGGTCGCCCCTACATCAAATAGAATACTCTAAAATTCTTGTAGTACGTGTCCATGATTTTATGAATGCCAGTGATGTTTTGTAGAATTTTGATTTTTTAAAGGAAAACATACAACTAGCTAAGCTTGGGTACAGCGAAGGCTGCTCGTGTACTGTAGGTGTGATCCTGCATTAGCCAACTATATGTACAATTTTGGGGCGTTTCCCCACCAATTGACACGACGCTTATCTCTGGACATTAGTTACCTGCTCCTGGGTGCGACCGCAGGCGGCGCACAAACGGCAGTCTTCGCAGTACCAGGTGGCCAGCAAAGGCGCGACGCCGGGGTCCCGCGCCTGCGGCACGCAGCTCAGGTGTACGCCAACCCCGCAACTGGCGCAGCAGCTCAGCGCCTCCGCCGCGCCCTCACGGTTCTTATCCGCCGTCCCCAGGCATTCACTGCAGATCGGCAGCGCTGTCTTCTGCAACACAACCGACAAACCTTTATTGTACATATGTTTGATACATATTAGAGGTAATACACAGGCAGGAACAATGTCATAAAACCTGGAAAGTAAAAATATTTCACGCACTAAAATTTATTGGCATTACATCTATTTACAGTCAAGCTATATTGGTTCAGTCATGTCAAGTTACCAAAACTTGTGTACAACACGGCAGAGAACCTACAAACTCAATTCCATGGTGTTTATGGGGAAATTGAAAAATATCAAAATCCATTGGATCTTTGCTACCGCACCCAAACAGCAGGGGGATTATGCTACGACAGGGTTATTTTTACAAAAACGCCTAAATATTTTCCTAATATTTTTTATCAACATAAAAAATTTACAATTCTGGGAGGGTCAACCAAAGGTGATTGGAGTGCAAAAGAGTGATTAAAGGTACAGCACCTAAAAATATGTCATCTTAAGGAACAGGAGAAACCTCAAGGATGCTCAGTGACATAACACTGTGCTGATAAAAGTTTTCAATAGTGTTTGTTGGTGCAAAATAAATTGTTTTAATAACAGTAGACTTTTGCCCAATTTGTTCTGACGACATAAAAATCATACAAATAAGTGTGGGAGTGTACTGTGGGGGTTTTTGTATAAAAAAAATATAAAAAAAAACTCCCAAAGACCATTTGTTAATGGGATATAATAAATACCCCCATCACAGCAGATCTGCGTACTCAGCGAATTTCCAACAGAATTTTGGTATATTTTCTACTTTCCCATAAAGATCAGAGGGGTGAGAGTGTAGGTTTGCTGCCATATAAGTTAAACCCTACCTAGTGAATGTACATATAAAATTTATCAAGTTATAGTAAGTTATTCTTTCTCTTTTACCCATAAACCCTATAGAGGTGTGTACGTAGGTTTGCCGCCATAGGGGCCTTGTAAGCAAAGTTAAACCCTTAATATGAGGGTACATACCAATTTTTTCAAGATATGTCAATAAATAAGCGAGATAGAGGGTTCTGTTGATTTCCCATAAGAATAACATGGAAAACCTATTTTTGGATTTTCTCTGTAACCTGATAAGCCAAGTTAAAAATTCAAAATACTAAATTGTTTGTTTTTCATGCTCTTTTAAATGGTTTCAATTAAAAATGTTTAATTTTGAAAATTGAAGTCCAAAAATGCCAAAAACCCATTTTTGAACCTTTTGAATCCCCATAAAACCCCATTTCCGTAACCCAATTACAGTCATTGGGGAAGTCATGAAAATAGATCTGTTCTTACACCTTCATACCAAACTTCACAAAATTGGAGGTCCTTTCAAAAGTTTCATAAATATATATGAAAATGAAAAAATGGTGTTTTTTGTCTTCTGGGGACCTAAAAATGACACAGTAAAATGGTCCGGGACTTAGGTCTTTGCCATAATAGCGTATTACCAGTGGGGAAATTCGCTAATAGGTTTAAATGTATATAAAGAATTTGAAATTTAGAATACATTCAAGATTTCATTAACGTTTGGGGTGATTGTGTTAAAATAGTTAAAAAATGGTTTTTATGGAACAAATTTAACTTCCATACAACTTATTTTCAATAATAAGACAGGCCACTTGCTATTAATATCATGGACAATAACTTTTGTTTGCCATCTATGCCTACTGACAACAGCCTCATTACTTGATTGTTCATGACCTTCAACTCACTTTCTCCAGTGGTTTGTTTAAACTGAATTTTTTTCATTTCTAACTAAAAAAAATTCATATTATTTCCCAAGTAACTCATACTTGGGTAATAACGTCATCTTTTTTATTCCACTATATATTTGTCAAATACAGTAGAACCTCGATAGTTCGACTCTCGATAGTTCGACACTCCTGATAGTTCGACATGGTCCATGACAACTTAACATGTTAATAATGACCGATAGTGTCCATGTTGGAGCCTGACAAAGGTGAAAATGTAAACAAATTGGCGAATGATTTGAATGTTGTTTATGTTAAAGTTCAATTAGGTTATGGTTTCACTAAAATTTAGTATTTCCTAAATTCAAATTATGATTTTTATACTCCCAGTGTTGAAATTTCCCATATACTCCCTATAGTTTGACATTTTGATAGTTCGACACTCTCTAAGTCCACAAAGTGTCGAACTATCGAGGTTCTACTGTACCACTCACTCATGTATCAGAGAATCTCCATAACCGTGGGGTATAGAGGGTTGAAATTTTGCATGGACGTTCCACTTTGCTCAAAAATGCTCACTAAGAAACAGTTTTGCAAAATTCCTTCAGGTCTCCGCCCCACAGGACTTCAAAATTTCCATCTAATGTTAATCTTATGGCCAATTTTTAATACAAATCAAAGCAACAACGAATCTGAAAAACTATGGGACCTAGAATGTTAATATTTAGCACGGGTGTTCTTCTTTACTCATAGGTGCTCACTAAGAAACGGTTTTGCAAAATTCCATCAGGGCTCTGCCACACAGGACTTCAAAATTTCTATCTAATGTTATCCTTATGGCCAATTTTTTATACAAATCTAGGAAACAACGAATATAGAAAACTATAAGACCTACGATGTTGGAATTTGGCATGGACGTTCTGCTTTGCTCATAGGTGCTCACTAAGAAATGGTTTTGCAAAATTCTATCAGGGCTCTGCCACACAGGATTTCAAAATTTTTATCTAATGTTATCCTTATGGCCAATTTTTTATACAAATCTAGGAAACAACGAATATAGAAAACTATAAGACCTACGATGTTGAAATTTGGCATGGACGTTCTGCTTTGCTCATAGGTGCTCACTAAGAAACGGTTTTGCAAAATTCCATCAGGGCTCCGCCACACAGGACTTCAAAATTTGTAATGTTATTCTTATGGCCAATTTTTAATATGAATCTAGGAAAATCATATCTGAAAAATTGATGACCTAAGAGAATTATTTGGAACATTTTCAATAGGAGATCCACTTCGCCCATCGGTGCTCACTAAGAAACGCTCTTGGAAAGCATCTTCAGGGCTCCGCCCCTCGGGTCTATTAAATTGGTCTAGGGCCAATGGGGTTGAATTTTGGCATCCGGACATTTTTCTTTATTCAAAGGTATTCACTAAGAAACGGTTTTGCAAATATAGTTTTTGAAGTCCTTTAGGGCTCCGCCCCACAGGTCATCAAAATTACTCTTTTGTTTCCGTTGTTGAAATTTGGCATTAACGTTCCTCTTTGCTCACAAGTATTCACTTAGAAACAGTTTTGCAAATATAAAGATTATTATTGTATAGTTTTGGAAGCCCTTTAGGGCTCCGCCCCAATGGACTTCAAAATTACTCTAGAGCATATGAGTTTGAAATTAGACGTAGACATTCCTCTTTACTCATATGTACTCATAAGAAACGGTTTTATAAATATAGTTTTTTATGTCCTTTAGGGCTCCGCCCCACAGGATTTCATTATTAATAGAGCCTACAGGGTTGAAATTCTACGTGGACATTCCTCTATACTCATGTGTATACTCATGAAGAAACCGTTATGCAAGTCCTTTAGGGCTCCGCCCCACTGGACTTCTAAATTACTCTTGGGCATACGGAGTTGAAACTTGACTTGGACATTCCTCTTTACTCATTTGTACTCACTAAGAAATGGTTATGCAAAGATAGTTTTTGATGTCTTTCAGGGCTCCGCCCCAATGGACTTCAAAATTACTCTAGAGCATATTTGGTTGAAATTTGACGTAGACATTCCTCTTTACTCATATATACTTACTTAGAAACGGTTTAATAAATATAGTTTTTTATGTCCTTTAGGGCTCCGCCCCACAGGACTTCATGATTACTATAGAGCCTACAGGGTTGAAATTCTACGTGGACGTTCCTCTTTACTCAGGTGTAGCCTACTCATGAAGAAACCGTTATGCAAGTCCTTTAGTTTTTTAAGTCCTTTAGGGCTCCGCCCCACTGGACTTAATAAACTGTATCAGTTAACTGACACATACTTTCTCCCAACAATATAAAAAAGATGTTAAAAGCTTCAAACATTAATGTCTTGATGACTCAGTCGAATAGCTACCGGCTGAGCAGAGCTCGATGGACCCTACGCGCGTCTGTGACTTTTAACAACGTACTGCGTTTACCGCTAAACGAAAAATTGAATTTTCTCCGCAACCACTTGACGTAGAGCAATAATTTAAAATACTGGATTATTTAGTTTTTTGAGCTTGATTTAATGGTGATAAGTAAAATTTATTTCAAGACAACAGCTATTTTGAAAATCCAAAAAATTGATTTTTGAAACACTTTTTACTCCATAACTTTTGAACGCGGATTTTCCCGGAGATGCGGGTGGTGTCATTTTATTCACCATTTTAAGCTTAATAAACCACAAAATTTTAGTCAAAATCGTTAGAGCCGTTTTTGAGAAATTTTGATTTTTGACGATTTTTGAGGGTTTTTGGGGGTAAAATACCCTTAAAAATCAAAAATTCAAAAAAATGAAAAAAAACGCCTGGAATTATCGTGGATTTGGACCTATGTACCAAATTTCATTAAAATCGGACCATTAGGGCATTCTCTAGCTCTGTTTACATCCTGACACACACACACACACACACACACACACACACACAGACAGACATCACTCCGAAAACCACTTTTTTGGGCTCAGGGGGAACCAAAATGGATAAATCCACCAACAACTCAAATTTGAAAATTTTGACGAAAACAATACTTTCTCCATATACTATGGTATAGAGGGAGAAAGTAAAAATTACTCTAGAGCCAATGGGGTTGAAATTTAGTATTTATGTCCCTCTTTGCTGATAGGTATTCAAGAAACGGTTTTCCAAGTATAGTTTTTGAATTCCTTTAGGGCTCCGCCCCACTGGACTTCTAAATTACTCTTGGGCATACGGGGTTGAAACTTGACTTGGACATTCCTCTTTACTCATTTGTACTCACTAAGAAATGGTTATGCAAAGATAGTTTTTGATGTCTTTTAGGGCTCCGCCCCAAAGGACTTCATGATTACTATAGAGCCTACAGGGTTGAAATTCTACGTGGACGTTCCTCTTTACTCATGAAGAAACCATTATGCAAGTCCTTTAGTTTTTTAAGTCCTTTAGGGCTCCGCCCCACTGGACTTAAAAATTACTCTAGGGCCAATGGGGTTGAAATTTAGTATTTATGTTCCTCTTTGCTTATAGGTATTCACTATGAAACGGTTTCCCAAGTATAGTTTTTGAAGTCCTTTAGGGCTCCGCCCCACTGGACTTCTAAATTACTCTTGGGCATACGGGGTTGAAACTTGACTTGGACATTCCTCTTTACTAATTTGTACTCACTAAGAAATGGTTATGCAAAGATAGTTTTTTATGTCTTTTAGGGCTCCGCCCCACTGGACTTCAAAATTACTATATAGCCTACAGTGTTGAAGTTTGACGTGGACGTACTTCTTTACTTTATGTTTCACTAAATAAAAAATGGTTTTGCAAATATAGTTTTTCAAGTCCTTTAGAGCCCCCTACCTAATTTCTAATTTAAAAATTTAATACCTAAACTAATTTCTAAAAAAAATTTGCGACCTAGTGGAATAAAAAAGATGACGTTATTACCCAAGTATGAGTTACTTGGGAAATAATATGAATTTTTTTTAGTTAGAAATGAAAAAAATTCAGTTTAAACAAACCACTGGAGAAAGTGAGTTGAAGGTCATGAACAATCAAGTAATGAGGCTGTTGTCAGTAGGCATTTTTTTTAGAAATTAGTTTATCTCACTCTGATTATTCATTTGCAAAGTCAGTCAATAAACAAATGCTGAGACCCACACAGCACAAGTAAATCCCCATGGAACTTCCAAAACATATCCTGATGCAGTATTGGAATATCCCGGGGAAATCCGAAATATCACCAATATTCTCAAAAAGTTATCCCAGGGATCTGTTCGGGATATTGAATGTTCGCGCATGTCCCGCGTTTTGGCATTTCCTTTTGGGATATCCTTAGGACATTCAAATATCTCTAAGGGATGTCCTTAAAAACTTGTTTCAAAGTTGTAAATTGTAACTTTATTCATCAAAATTTATAAATAAATGCATTTTTTCTACCCAACGAATTGCAAAAATGTAAATAAAACTGTGCAAAAATTATAATAAGCCCATGCCAGGATTTGAACCTGAGACCTCTCAGTCAATGACCTGACGCTCTAACCTCTTATAAGCCATCCGATCTGTGCTAAATCATAAATACCTATAAGTAAATCATAAATACCTATATAGTGAATACCTATAAGCAAAGAGGAACATAAATACTAAATTTCAACCCCATTGGCCCTAGAGTAATTTTTAAGTCCAGTGGGGCGGAGCCCTAAAGGACTTAAAAAACTAAAGGACTTGCATAATGGTTTCTTCATGAGTAAAGAGGAACGTCCACGTAGAATTTCAACCCTGTAGGCTCTATAGTAATCATGAAGTCCTTTGGGGCGGAGCCCTAAAAGACATCAAAAACTATCTTTGCATAACCATTTCTTAGTGAGTACAAATGAGTAAAGAGGAATGTCCAAGTCAAGTTTCAACCCCGTATGCCCAAGAGTAATTTAGAAGTCCAGTGGGGCGGAGCCCTAAAGGAATTCAAAAACTATACTTGGAAAACCGTTTCTTGAATACCTATCAGCAAAGAGGGACATAAATACTAAATTTCAACCCCATTGGCTCTAGAGTAATTTTTACTTTCTCCCTCTATACCATAGTATATGGAGAAAGTATTGTTTTCGTCAAAATTTTCGAATTTGAGTTGTTGGTGGATTTATCCATTTTGGTTCCCCCTGAGCCCAAAACAGTGGTTTTCGGAGTGATGTCTGTCTGTGTGTGTGTGTGTGTGTGTGTGTCAGGATGTAAACAGAGCTAGAGAATGCCCTAATGGTCCGATTTTAATGAAATTTGGTACATAGGTCCAAATCCACGATAATTCCAGGCGTTTTTTTCATTTTTTTGAATTTTTGATTTTTAAGGGTATTTTACCCCCAAAAACCCTCAAAAATCGTCAAAAATCAAAATTTCTCAAAAACGGCTCTAACGATTTTGACTAAAATTTTGTGGTTTATTAAGCTTAAAATGGTGAATAAAATGACACCACCCGCATCTCCGGGAAAATCCACGTTCAAAAGTTATGGAGTAAAAAGTGTTTCAAAAATCAATTTTTTGGATTTTCAAAATAGCTGTTGTCTTGAAATAAATTTTACTTATCACCATTAAATCAAGCTCAAAAAACTAAATAATCCAGTATTTTAAATTATTGCTCTACGTCAAGTGGTTGCGGAGAAAATTCAATTTTTCGTTTAGCGGTAAACGCAGTACGTTGTTAAAAGTCACAGACGCGCGTAGGGTCCATCGAGCTCTGCTCAGCCGGTAGCTATTCGACTGAGTCATCAAGACATTAATGTTTGAAGCTTTTAACATCTTTTTTATATTGTTGGGAGAAAGTATGTGTCAGTTAACTGATACAGTTTATTAAGTCCAGTGGGGCGGAGCCCTAAAGGACTTAAAAAACTAAAGGACTTGCATAACGGTTTCTTCATGAGTAGGCTACACCTGAGTAAAGAGGAACGTCCACGTAGAATTTCAACCCTGTAGGCTCTATAGTAATCATGAAGTCCTGTGGGGCGGAGCCCTAAAGGACATAAAAAACTATATTTATTAAACCGTTTCTTAGTAAGTATATATGAGTAAAGAGGAATGTCTACGTCAAATTTCAACCAAATATGCTCTAGAGTAATTTTGAAGTCCATTGGGGCGGAGCCCTAAAGGGCTTCCAAAACTATACAATAATAATCTTTATATTTGCAAAACTATTTCTAAGTGAATACTTGTGAGCAAAGAGGAACGTTAATGCCAAATTTCAACAACGGAAACAAAAGAGTAATTTTGATGACCTGTGGGGCGGAGCCCTAAAGGACTTCAAAAACTATATTTGCAAAACCGTTTCTTAGTGAATACCTTTGAATAAAGAAAAATGTCCGGATGCCAAAATTCAACCCCATTGGCCCTAGACCAATTTAATAGACCCGAGGGGCGGAGCCCTGAAGATGCTTTCCAAGAGCGTTTCTTAGTGAGCACCGATGGGCGAAGTGGATCTCCTATTGAAAATGTTCCAAATAATTCTCTTAGGTCATCAATTTTTCAGATATGATTTTCCTAGATTCATATTAAAAATTGGCCATAAGAATAACATTACAAATTTTGAAGTCCTGTGTGGCGGAGCCCTGATGGAATTTTGCAAAACCGTTTCTTAGTGAGCACCTGAGCAAAGCAGAACGTCCATGCCAAATTTCAACATCGTAGGTCTTATAGTTTTCTATATTCGTTGTTTCTTAGTGAGCACCTATGAGTAAAGAAGAACACCCGTGCTAAATATTAACATTCTAGGTCCCATAGTTTTTCAGATTCGTTGTTGCTTTGATTTGTATTAAAAATTGGCCATAAGATTAACATTAGATGGAAATTTTGAAGTCCTGTGGGGCGGAGACCTGAAGGAATTTTGCAAAACTGTTTCTTAGTGAGCATTTTTGAGCAAAATGGAACGTCCATGCAAAATTTCAAACCCTCTATACCCCACGGTTATGGAGATTCTCTGATACATGAGTGAGTGGTATTTGACAAATATATAGTAGATTTCAGTTAATATTTTACCCACAAAAACATTTGGTACACATTGAAGAAAGTTGGGAGATTTTTTTTCAAACAATTTATTCATTGAAGTTTTTTAATTTTTTATATTTTGTGGTGCTTCAAAGTCGAATTAATTATAGTTTGTGAAACTTTACCATCTCTGTTTGAGATGTCAAACAAACTTTTGTTTTCCATTCCTTGCCTCAAGGTCAATCTTAAATTAAAACTTGATCGACTAAAAAAACCGATTTTGCAGAACTAACAAATTAAAAAATGACTTGCAAAAAACTGCACGGAATAAATTAAGCAATCCATAGTGGCAACGTTGAAAGGTATTATAATATTATTCTTTAGGATGAGGGTTCATGAAAAACTCCAGAAACTGCTATATTTATTCTTAAATACACAGTTTTAATAGCTGATCCCAAACCGATTATGAATTCTGAACAAAAAATGATGTAGAGAAGGAAAACCAATTCCATCTCTCTCTTTTTTAGCATTTCCCAAAAAATCATTTACGAGTCGATTGTTAAAAAAATTACTTGACGCAAGACATAAAATTGAATAGACCTAAGCAAAAAATTATCGGACTCGATTCGGCGGGGCGACACTGAGAGTAGGTCGCAGGTCACACAATGAGTGCATGATTTATCTACTGCGACCACCCGTGGGGGGGGAGGGTTGCCACCACCACCGGAAGTGAAGGGGTGGGGTTCAACGGCACACTTCCCCTCGCAGCCTTGTTATGGCTTTTCCCGGGCATCAACTCCTTTCCGAATATCGGTCTAGATTGACCGGCCGCCGCGACTTGGCTTCCCCCAACATCACGCTGCCGCCTGCCCCTGCCTCGTCCTCGGGTTGGCCTTCCGAATTGCAAATGCAGTCATAATAGTGTAAATTGTATCGCACTTTGACAAATTCTTTATAGGAAACAACAAAACATGGGAAATACAAGTAATCCTATGCTATATGTCTGAAGGGATGTGTTCCACGATCTATTCCGTCGATGTTTCCACGAAGCCTTTTTGAAACAGCTGTTGACTGTTGTGACTGTTGAAACGACTAGTCAGCCCATTCATGTTGTTGCTCGAGCTCAATAGTCCATCAATTCAGTTTGCCAATAGTTACTCACTAAGTTTTAGTTCAATACCACCATAGGTCCACAGCCGGCATATCCCAACACTCATTATCCATAGTTCATCGTCATATTCCCGTTTCACTGTGACGAGGTATAGTTGTTGTTGGTGGTGGAAATTTAGCTTTATTACCATGACACTATATTAAAAGTGAATTAAAGCAAACGAGCAAGGCCACCTCATTCGTCGGGCCACTAATTTGAACAGAAATGCGTTTTACATTTCGTTTATCCGTGGTTTTACGCCTCCAGCTTGTGTTTGTGTTTGCTCGTTGTTTGTAAAATGTTTCTGCCAAATAGACCTTTCGTTCTGAACCGATCCATGTTATCCCCTGAATCACACCAGCCCAACTATGGCAAGTTCAAGGACGACCTATAATTTGTGCAACCCGGTAAATTCTCATGGCCTTTATATTTTCATAGTTCTTTATATTTCATGCCCGTTGAAATCTTAGATAAAATTTATTTAAATTTACAAACTTTAAATTTAATAATTTATTAAAAATAAATTTGATAAATTTAAATTTATTAAATTTGAAAATGTATCTTTATTACTTAATTTTACAAATTAAATAAATCGATAGAGGAAATTAGTTTACCGTATGTTGTTTCAGTAATTATTGTCTGCCGATTAAAATAAACAATATATTAAGTCGCGGCAGACCGGCGTATTTGGCGAATTTTCAATTGAATCCGGTTATGTTGTTTGTTTAAAAATTAACAGGGTGTCAGGTTTGGATCTTACCATGCCTACTACCATTGACTGTATACAATGACGTAAATACACCTCATAAAATGAATTTAGCTTGATACCGACATTTGGAAAATTCGTGTACCAAAAATGCCTATAGTTTGCTAATTGTTATTGATATGAACCAGAGGCATTGCAATCGATTGTAATTATTCAGCAGGATTTGCAGTGCTGCAAAAACACTTTATGACAACATAAACATAACCTTCAGGTAGGCCTATAAAGGTTTCATTCTTGGTTGAGAAAAGTGGTAGTAGGCCTGCCTACCATTGACTATATACACTACGGTAACGTAAATACGTGAATACTCACGTTAGTGTATGAGTCAAAGGTAGCACTATACTGATTTTCTATCATATGGCACTTGGACTTAATGTACGCCGCAGAAGATCGCACCACCGTAAATAGGTTTAAAGCACGCCTAGGTGCTATGAGAAGTCAATTCACGTCAGTGTATATAGTTAAAGCTACTACCGAAATTACGTGATTACCAATTTGGAAATTCGCTAAAATTCAATACATTACTGTGTACCACAATACAGATAGGCTACTATACCACCGTCACAGATTTCCGTCGATTTGGGCGCACTCAACTGTTCAGAAGTAAGCAAATCATAAACAAATCAACAAGGATGAAAACTAAAATACCCCCGTCGCGGCAGACCTGCGTACTCGGCGAATTTCCAAAGAATTATTGTTTCAACATCAAAGAACTTTGTGGCTACAGTATCTTATATAATTAATAATCTTTACAATGAAAAATAATATATTTAATGGTATTATATTTCTGAGTAAATTATTTTTATTTAATAATTTATATATTAATATTTACGGTATATTGCAATAAATGACTTTTTTTAAACAAAAAAGTGCATATCCAAAGCTTCCATGCAAATGGAATGATTAGTTTACAAATAACAAAACATAAACATTTCAAATTTGACAAATATGCAGAAGACAGCTGATCAGTTGATTAGGAACAGATACTTTTTTATCTCCATCTCTCTTGCTCCCATTAAAAAAATAACTAAAATTAAAAAAAACCACGACCAATATGCAGCGATGGGGGCATTTTTTAAAGTGATAGGCCTATATTAATTACTAATTAAAGAGGAGAAGTCAACAAAGTGTTGGAATTCTGTAAAATTGGCAACTAAATGAGAAAGCAGTGTTTTCTTTGTTTACACGACAACACGTATTTTGATCAGGAGAGCTGACCAATGGCAGTGATTGAAGACGATCTACTTTGAGGTGATGTAGTCGTCGAGGCCAAAAAATTAAAAATCTGACAAGAACAAAAATATTCAATCAATTTATGGATAACATGACAATAAAATGGTTAAAGCGATATTATGTGATTAACACTATTGAAAGTGTAATCCTAAAATGATTGCGAGCTGCTGAACATCCGTCGTGGTTTTTTTCTTTGACACTTTTTATGTTATAGGCCTATTAATAATCTAAATTATATACTCCCGAATGTGTAACTGACTCACTCATCGGGGTATCAGAAATTCGTCTAATGTCGGTAAAGTAGATCTCCTATATATCACTTACTACAGAGTGATTCCCAAGCGAGAACTAAACTTACCGACCTGTATTACTGAGAAAATGCCAACATACTGTAAGTCGCGGATTACCGAAACACCATTTTTAAGAAATTTTATAACATTAACCAATTGTGCCTTTATAGGAAAAGCGGTCGATTCACCGAGAGTAATTTCAATGTACAGGGTGTATCTGAAATTACCTCTCCAGACCGGAAGTCACTTTACAAATTTTTAATTTTAATTTTAAATTTTTAATAAATAATTACAAATTTCACTTTAAATAATTTTTTTTAGTTTTACACGGTTTTTAAGAAAACTTTACAATTTGATCTTGTACGCGTAATTTTAGCAGTTTATTGAATATTTGAGGTTGAAATTTAGATTTTAAGGAAAAATGTCTCGGCAAAAAATGTCTTAGACTCTTTTAAATACGTTTCCAACAAAATTGTCAGTTTGGTCCAAAATGTTTTTTTATTAAATTTACAACATGACGGAGATTAATGAACATGTATTTAAATGTTTAGTAAAACTAATCACGTGATAATTGATGTTTTATGATGGCATATTATTTTAAATGAGGTTCTTAGACATTTACATGTTTAGTAAGTTCTGTTATATGTAAAATGTTCAGACATAATATATGTTAAATTTCCCCCAGTTAAAAAAAATAATGTCATGCTATTTATTATTCTAAATCAGTATGATTAGGGTTTTTAAATATTAAATTTTAAAGTTGCTTCAAAATAACGTCTGGTCCCCTATGTATTGAAATCAGTGTCAATCAACAGAGCAAAATATGTTTACCTACAACGGCACTATTTGTTTTTTTTTTGTTTTTTTTTTGTACAATTTTAAAAGAGGTGCAAGGTTGGTATGGGACACCCGGTAAGACAGTATCATATTTGCACGATAGTCCTCCCAAAAATTGGTTCTTTATTTGGGATGGCACTTAATTTCTAACGAACTCATTAGGAAGTACATCATTGACTTTACCTGATAGCATGCTAATTTAAATTTTACAATTCAACAAAAATGTTAACTAAAATAGCAGATTACACAATTGATTTATCTTTTAGTGCGTACTAAGTTAATGTTTAATTTAAAAAGGTGGCAGTACAGTATTTTTATTTAAAATAAAAAAAGCTTTTTTATTTCCTGCCCCAGAAAACTATCTGATTTCAAAATTTAGCGACCAAACATTTTTACCCAAAATAAATATGACATTATTTTTTTCTACTCTAGCGGCCAAATTATAACATCTGAGGCAATCTTCGCGAACATCTTTCAAGTTACTACAAGTTTGGTTCTATGAATTTTTGCCCCCCAGTCCACACAATTAAACATAATTAAATGTTTATTTATTTTTGCGGGGAATTTTACCCCATGTAGATGTAATTTTACAACTAATATAATATTTGACTCAGAACCTTCACTTTGCACATAGACATATCTTGCACAGTACCAATATCAATTAAATTATCAAACTTAAAAATTATCATGATGATTTTCAATATCACATATTCTTCTTTTGACTGTGAGTCGGAACGAATTGCTATATCAAGCAACTGATTGTTTTACTTTGATTGTTATTTACTGACCTGGTCCTACGGCTAAAACATACGTCCTTTGATGTGTATGGTAATTTTAATATTTTAACCATTATTTAACATACTTTTGTTAGTAACTACTGTATTATTGTATTTAGAAGCTTGAAGTTTTTTTTATTTGCCTTGACAGTAATATTTTAGGAAATTAGGTAAATTTTAAAGTTTTACACCATTAAAAACTGAAATGGAGGAATCGTAATGAATGCCAATATATTTATTAAACTACAAATATCGTTCTTTTGCCTTCCTGTTTTGTGGTACAACCTACTTCTATCAAAACAGATATTTTTCCCCACTTCCATTCTTTCTGAAATACACTCCAACCATAAGTTATCATAATAGTATCTCCAATTTTTTTTACACATACAATTCTGATCGTAATACCTAGAATAATACATAGTTAAGTATTATTTCACAACTCTCAATTTTTTTATTTTTATTTTTTATATTGAAATGAGGGGAACTAAGAAGGGGATTTAAACGAAGAGCCGTAGGTTATTCAGCGAACACAATGAGTGGTATTGGAGTGGAGCCCTCAACTAGCCTCATTGCATGAGAGTTTTATAGTAATTACGGAATTGGGGTAACCAATTAGGGGGTGGACCCTACATCCACCATAACCTAGAAATATTTACCTAGAATATTTACATATATTACGTAAATTATTATCATTTCGCAGTTAAAATCTTGTTAGCGAATTTTAATTACGAAGGGGTACTAAAACCGATTCATAGGAGTTTTTCAAAGCTTTTTTACTATTGATTGTGAATTTTGTGTATTAAACCGTTTTGTTACTGTCTTCAACGCATAGCCCTTCCGTGGAAACATACTTGACTTTTAATTATTCTACAAATTTAGGGCAACCCCTAAGGGGGCATGGGGGCGGAGCCCCCATCGAGCCGTAGGCGAGTAGGTTTTATATTTTCTATTATATGTTTTAGATTTTAATAATATATGAAATGTAGTACGGTATACAACAATTACGAGTGTAGTACAGGATTGTTATGAGTGTTTCGGAGGCGGATGGATAGTCTAACTTATAAGCAAACGATAACGCTAAGATATTTATCGATCAATTTTAAATTGTAAACTTTCATAGTTATGTTTATTGGTAATTCGTTATCGTGCATACTATTTTAATTTTATGAATAGGGGTTTTTCTCCCTACACGCCACTAGTATGCAATCTAGCTGTTTAAAAATCATGTAGGTCTAGATATTAAAATATAAATTGAAAAATAACATAATTGTAAAATGAACATTGGATTTTTCTCTTGCCATGAAGCAGAGCCTTATTGACTAATACCGTATAATGGGTCCTAACAGTTTCAATTCCAAACGTCAGATTACTGAAAAAACTAATCAGATTACAGATGTTAGCTATTCCCAACAACGGTGGGGTCGGGGGAATATTTATGTACACCTTTGTTATTTATAAAACGACAAACGCCGTACTACAGTCGACGGCTAGGAATGTCGGCTATATATAGGAGGTGAATCAACAACGGGCTTCCCTCAACTGTCAGTCTCCACATCTGACATCGAACGTAGAACAATCAGTGGCGAACTGGCGAGGTTGAATCATGAGGAAACTTTCAAGCACTGGTCCGCCATCGACAGCTCGCATCAGGCATCATGGGCATCATACGAGTTCTAAAGTCATCGCAAAAAAAATTGTATACGCCAAAAATACGTTTAGATAGAGTCAGGTAGCGGTGGATACTCTGCCAGACCTAATTTGCAGTGTCTTCTAACGGATTTAAAATGGTGATGCTTCCATTTTATACGGAATGCACTATCGATCTACACTGTTGACACCAAATTATATAAAAGAAAATAGAAATTAATTTTTAATATTAAGCCCCAGTGACTTTTATAGAATTTTTGAGAACAGAGCACGAGTACACAAGGTGTATGTAAATTACCATTTTAAAGGTATGACAATGCATCCACAGAACATTTTTGACTGCGCTGGTTGGTATTGTTATGGCGTAAAAAATAAAACGTGAAAAAGGAGAAAAACAATTATATCTACAAATTCATAACATATTTCCTTTTTTTGTACAGGAGTAAAAAATACCAAACTTTCGCCTACAGGAGTAAAAATATAAAAAGTAGTTTTCTATAGAGGTGAGACCAGACCAGACGCGCTTTCGCGGCTTAAAAATTTAACTAATGTCGCAAAAAAACAAACAAAAAACACTGTGCCTAAGTAATATTTAAAATTTAAAAAGAGAGACGAGCGAGAAATGGTTCTAAAAGTTATTGAAACATTTAAGACTTGGATAAAATAAAAAAATTAATCACAAAAAAATTAGCTACAAAGTAAAGGCAATAATTTCCTTAGTTGAAATAAACTTTCCGCTGCAACATGTTTCAACTTTTATACCCCATAGTAACAAAAATCTCATCATCAAATTGTTGGCAAACGGGAGCCGTTAGAAGGTCTGCCAGCGGATCGATGTGTGTTGGGTGCCGGCGGACGTGGACGTGACATGATACATGCGCAGAATGCACTCATTAGGCGGGCAAGAGTTGTAAACAAAGGTGGGAGGTCGATACAGCCGCCGCCGCGCCGCGCCGCACGCCACTGATAACGGCGCGGCGGCCGTGATAACGCGGCGACATTGATTGGCAGCCCCGCTACACGCTACTCGCTACCGCTCGCCAGAGGGACTCGACGCGCGCTACAAATGCTACCGTTGGAAGTTCATTTAGGATAAACCGTTGCCACCCACTAAAACGCAGGCCTACAGGTATTGCTGTGGCATGGCGGTAAGATTATCTTCATGGACACCACGGAAGATGTATAGCACGAACGGCAAATCTAAGCTTTCGCTGACGGGTTTTTATCCGTTGAGGCCCTTGAATGAATTTTAACAGAGGACCTATTATGTAAGTAAGTGATGATAAAGTGTGAGGCAAGTTTTGAAAAAAATTAGAACTCCTTCAAAGTGAATGAATGGAAAATCTTAAATATTACACCCATACAGTCTTAAATTTGAATAAGAAAGACTAAAAGTATTTAATTTCCACTGGTGGTGGATTCATCATTTATTCATCCATATTTGTGATGAAACTAAAAATATGGTTATTCGATTGTCCAAAACAAAACGTGTATATAAGCGTGCGCTTCACTTCCCCCGGGTTGCGACCGGACCAAGTGAACAATCACATCGGTTTCGGGGTGAGCAGTGAACGTTGTCGTGAGCGAGGTAGACAACCCGGAAAAGCGCGAATAAAGTGGCGGATCGCGCGGCGCGGAAGAGTTTGCGCGATCAAGTGACACTCGGACCGGGCCGGTATCGATCAAGGTGGCTCTGGTGTTCGCGGGGGTGGGGGGGGGGCAGCTCCATTTGCCCCTCTCACAACTGTTTCCCGCCATTTTCGTAACTGACCATTACACCCTCACTCAGCCCGAAGGTGGGATTTGCTCTCTGGCCGCTGCGTACAACAAAAAACGCAGTTCATTCAGCGAAGTGCCGTACAAAACGAAATAATACATTGATAATACAATAACTGGGGCGATATATAATCTGGCTGTGTCCGTCGTTCTTGATGTTCCGTTAAAATGGATAATCATGACTAATCTCTTATGATAATCTTCTTTTACCTTTACATTTTATGGCCTTCGCTCATTTGTCTAAGAATATTATTTATTATTTATGCACAATCTAATATTTATTATTATTATTATTATGCATTTAAAACCAAACACAGTCACAAGGTTATACATTTAAAGAAACTTCAGACATTTTATATAAATAACAATGTCTTTCATCGTAAATAAAATACAAAAAAAATAAACCTGTATGTAGTTTAATTTAGTAGTTTTATCGATTAATAGAAAATTACGAGTATCATTAGTGGAATTATACCGTCATAGGCGTCATTTGGGGAGTGCAAGGGGGGCAGCCCCCTCATAAAAAGGAAAATGAATAAAAAATAAAGTTATACTACAAAATTATTTACAAAATTAAATTTTTTGCTTGAATTGAGCTTTTTGTGCCCTGCATTTGTCATAGTACAATAGCAAGGAGGAGGAAGTTCCATTGAAGGAAAAAATATAAACCCCCTATTTGTAAAAAAATCTTTCCCCCAATAAAAACGCTTAAGTTACGTTACTGTATAGGTACCGTAACATCAAGTAGTTAGTTAATGCGGGACAGGTACCTACTGTAATGTACCGTAACATAATAAGATAGCAATAGAACAATAATTGGAATTAAACATGTAACAATACACAAACATTACCTCCCCATTTCATCATGTGTATTTTCTGCTCAAAACAAAGATATAGGATACATCCTGAATGACATAGGTTACTGTTATATGTACCACAAACAAATTAATTTTTATATTTTCTGTAGTAGTACGGACGGTATTGATTAAGAGGTCAGTACAGTAGGCTTAGAGTGTCCTCGTCCTGTATGCAGGCTGAGATTTCACTATTGTACTGTATATGATTTATTTAACTTTATGGCGTTCCTAATTGGTGGTAATTAGTTCTACAAGAGAAGCAAGAACCCCAGAGTGGTACACGATCGAGCCGGAATAGTGGTGTTGTAGACTAGTGGCACTAACCTACCTCACCGCCCTACTCTGGCCCACATCCTTTCCGAACACAATAGTGCTCCCCTCCCCCAAATAGACTGCAAAAGGGTTGGCGTACCATTTAAAACGTTCACACGATACGAAGATAAGTTTGGATGCGTAGCTTCCAAATGTTTATAAAATTCGAGTTCAATCAATTCGACATAAGAAAGACAAAGTAAGATCGATAGAATCCTCGAAATACAAGTCCACCTCACGATAGACCAGCACAGCAACATAATTTAGAACATTTAATTTCAGGTAAATCGCGGGTAGATCGGCGAGGCAGAACAGGGATTATTCTTAGCTTCGCGATCTTGGCTGACACGCCAAGAAAATAAACTACAAATTACATTTACTGACTGAGCCAAAACAACTTGTTACATTACCGAGAAAGTAAACTTACAACTGCTCTTTATTCAGGTTGAATAGCGTGTATTAGTCGGCTGTTAATCGAAACAAAATGACAAACAATTAGTTTACATATTCCGAGAATTAACTAATAATCTAATAAAAGGCATATATTCTTGAAGCTTCGATAGCAGTTTTTTACTTTGCACCAGCTTTTTTCTTGAATACGCTTAAAACATTATTACTGTACTACGGTAGATGAAATTTCATTCCAAATACTTCGTGTTCGCTCCGTTTTACGCACTGATATAAGTTATAATGTGGCGTACACACATCTAAAATAAACTGTAAATTTAACAATTTCATATAAAAACGGTATAAACACAAATTAATGTAAACACGAAAACTCATTGTGATGAAAAATTAAAATTAAGGTCGCGTTGGGACTATGGAAGAAGACAAAACTGCTTAAAATCATTTGATAGAAATTTAAATAAAATAATTAATAAGTATCGCTTAAACATTGAACTGAACGAATATAGTAAATTCAAAACGAAGGAAAGATTTAATTAACAATGTTGACTTTCCTCGGAGCTTAATAAGAGCATTGGCAGTACAGTATTTTAAATCCAATAACTACATTTAAACCTCTCCCCACTTTATTTCCCATGGCGCAGTACGGCAAGTAAACTATAAATTTAAAGAATATATAAAATAAATAAAACTCAATAGAATTAACACTCGCAAAATGGGCTTGTAAAATCCAATTCCGAAACCAATTAGCGGCTGTTTACCGGGCACGGGTGGAGAGGTGCCCCCCTCACCCCGGTGTGTGTGGGCGGCATAATTAGGCGATACAGTGTACAGCCCCCCCCCCCCCCCCCCCCCCCACCATCGCGGTCGATACAGCGCCGCTCATGTGATACCCTTGACGGCTGAACGACGATCCAGCCTTCTGCACCTTCGGACCTCGCTGCCACCACTCACTCACTCACCAGTCACCAACCACGCATGGCTCGACGGTCGAAACATTCGCGATACCAATTAATTGTCAAACAATATTTTCCTTGTTGGGAGGAAGCTCGTACGTCTTCCAAACGCTCGCTACACCGTTAACACGACTTATTGTTGGCGCAAATTCATTCGTTCAATTTCATAACGCCTTGTGCCGATTTACAAACTATTTCTGTCAACAAGAACCGCCAACATAAATTAGGAAAAAATGTTGCGTTGCGAACCGAGACGTATAAGAAATTTGGATTTCATTTATTGTTTGGACAGGAATAATTCTAAATCTTTGGTTTTCACAAATTTAAAGTCATTACGTTTGAAGGAAATCCATACGGTGGTTGAGACATGTCGTTGCCAAAGAAAATACTTAGTGTTTCATATTCGGATCGTTGACTAGATTTGTTTAAGAGCGAACATTAATAAATGCAGTCCTCCGAATTTAGACGTTATTGACGTCCGAAAAAGAGAAACTTACATTTTTGCAACTGCGAGTTTTGCAATCACCGCCACAAAAAAATCCGTTTTGGGGAAACGAGCCAACAACCGGAATAGATAGAAGGGAAAAAGGGAAAGTATAGTGAAAACAATGACACCGGGGCACATGTCGCCACGACGACAGGGTGACTCACAGTTTAGCCTAATCGTCCGACCTTAGTCACCGTCTCGGTCTCCAGGTAGCGCTGTCGCTGCGCCGCGCTTGACCGCCCCCCCCCCCCCCCCCCCAGGTGATACAATTATGTAAACCAGCCGCGCCGATACCATCGTGTTCTTTGTTCGCCCACCAGCCACCGGCTTCGGCATTAGCATCCGAATGTGAGCGGAATTAGCTGTGTTTATCCGCCGCAATGCCGAATCGCTCTGGTACCGGCTGATTGGCTCACTTTCCCCTGATAGTTTCCAACCGGAGTCCCGTCCGGTCCGACTCGTAGCTTGGGACACGCAAGTCCGTCTCGTGGCGGCCGTTAATTAAGCTAATCACTCCATGATAATCATTTTGATGTCGTTAATTAACATGAGTCGCGAAAGAGAATGTGACAATCTACAAGAGATTGATCATCAACTTGCTTTGTGGCTTATAACAAACAAAATTATTAGCTTTCAAGCAAGTTATATTTGATAAAAGAAAACTTTGAATACAATATTATATCTGCATCCTCCTTTTTCAAGGTTGTGGAAAATATTCCAAAGGGAATAGTGCACATATAAATTTAACGTTAGATTACTCGAGTTACTACAAATCCTTGTGGTGCCAACAAGGTGAAAGCGGGCTTCCTCTAGATGATACCTTCTCTATACAAGGTCGAAGAAAGTGTATTTGTGCGACGGAGCTTGCTCGGTTACGAGATGTCACAGGTCGCGATCGCGATGTGTTGTGGAGCACATGTCAGCGCCGGCTAGCTCTAGCAGCTAGCTGTGTGTGTGTGTGTGTGTGTGTGTGTGTGTGAAAGTGGCGGCCGCTCCGTCACGAAGTTGACCTTCCCCGGCTCGGAATGTCCCGCCGCGCCGCGCCGCACACCCATACCCCTACTACAGTACAGTACATCTGCATCTACACCATTAGTGATGTGAACTGCGGTGCGGCCGCCGCTCACGATTCTCAGAGGGCAAAACTCAGGAAAACGTACAAAAATCATTTCAAGTATAGGTTCGCCAAAGGAAGTGGAGTTGCTAAATAGTTTTCATGGATTAGATTGGACCATTTAACTTAACTTTTGTAGATGTTGATCGATAATCACTCAATAGACAATTGTAATAGATGTATGCCTTTTGGTTAATAAAATGTCCACTAATTAAGTAAAAAAAAAAAAAATAGGTGGTTTGCATAAAAAAATTGTCTTGGGATTCCTTTTGAGTGAAGAGGGTATTATTGTTTTCTGTTTAATTTAACATCCAATTAATTTTTTTAATTTTTCGGGGTTTTACAATCTGCCAGGTATCGGGGATGTATACTTTAGCATGACACCGACACCATTCGGTAATATATTACAGCTCTACTTATATTACTAGCCTATAAAACTGTAGTTCCTCTCAAGCCTCAACTAAATCAACATAAATTAGAAAATTATCAAAAATACTTTCGTTTGCTGTATGTAATTCATTGCCATAATAATTTATTTTGAGTTAGCAGCGACGTGCGAAGGGTCAGCTACTAGGAGCGATACTGTAGCCTTTAATTTTCCGATCATCAGTTTTTATCAATCCTTTCTTTGCCCTCAACCATTTCAATGGGCTCAAATCTATGCGTGAACGAGTCGACTTTAAGTGACGATAAATTTAATCATTCTGACATTAATGAAGCCGCATTGAACGCTTAAGTTGAATGTTTCCTCGGTCTAGGTCAAGTGGAATAAAAAGTGATCAACTTCACACTGGTGTAGTACATGTGACGAGCTGGATTGTGTTTGATCAGACAGATGGTGTTTAGCGCCGGGCAGGACGGATATGGAGGGGCCCGCGCTGCGCTGGGTGGCCGATCATCCGGTCAAGGTCGGTTTTACAACCACCACCGCCACGCCACCGCGACACTACCGTGGATAGTGCTGTATAGCGCCGCGCCGCATCAATGGCTCCTCCAATGATTTTTACAGCATCCCATTACAATTCACATCGGCCCCAAGCGCTAAGCAACACAGGCTTTCAAGGATCCAATGTTAATCTTATAAAGAAGGGCAATTGACTGAATTACATGAAATCAGGGATTACTAACGTTTCTGCTATGAAATAATTTTAAAACTAATTGGGTCCAGTTCAACTGATATTTTGATTAAATTTCGATCAGTGGGCGATCTCTAGTTAAATTATTTCGTGACCTCCATCTGTGATGTGAAATATTCCTAAGATATTTTCGCCATTCAACTATCCATCAATCATAAAAAAACATATTAGGCCTAAAAAAGCGCTAAAAATCTAATTACACAATTAATTGCTGTGCACACCATATAGACTAAGTAATAAAACAAAGTTCCACTTATATGTAGGCGACAACAGTTTGCAACGTCCTTGACGGCAGTCCCGTTTATTGTATTGGAATAAAGCGCGATAACGGCAATCAGTTGTCTGTCTATCGACGCGATAACGGCACTTAGCTTCGCAGCGACCGCTTGTGTCATCTGTTTGGACCACTAGGGAATGTTGGCAACATCATGTTATCCCATGGGAAACGTTATGTAGTTAGCTCTTAAGATCCGGATAACCTTAATATCATCAAAAATAAATTGGCTTTACAATGTGTTGCAAAGTAACCTTAATGTTTAATCAATTCATTTCAGCATATTAATATAATTTTCGTTTGTTGTGAAACACAACGAAATCGCACAGTCATTGATTGTTATAATTGCAATAAAATTCATTCAATTATGAGTCTCCAATTACACAATGACAAAATACACTAAAAAGCAATTACAAAATTCATAAAGAGCGAACCGCCGTAAATAAAATAGGCCTACTGTAAAAATAACACTGTGGCGTTATTGTGCAACGGTGTGAAATACTTTAGCTTTCAACTTGAAGACCACAAATATTATGACATTTACATTTAGGGAGTAAAATTTCCTACTAAATAAAATATTCTGAAAAAATTAGGACTTCACATAAAGAGATTTTTATCTCTGTCAAAATAGGTTTGTGTCGGAAGTAATGCCGGAGGAGCTGAAATTTTCACAGTTGATAGACAATGATAAGGTGTACAAATGTCCCCTATAATTGTGGGGCCTTGTGTGTGAATTTCAACGGATTGTGGGGCCTGACACACGGCCCCACAAAAATTAGATTTTTTTTGTTTTGAGCTAAAATTCCACTTTTTAGGGTCGATTAGGTTAGGTTAGGTTAGGTTGATTTAGGTTAATTTAGGTTAGTTTAGGTTAGTTTTTTGTAGGGCCCCATAATTCCAAATGGCCCCACAGTATTGTCAAATGCACACACATGGCCCCACAAGTAGGTGTGTAAGCACAAGGCCCCACAAATATGGGCAAACAAGTATGTGTGTGCGTGTTACCGAAAATCCCACGAAATCCCCCTTGAGCTTTCCGTCCTGCACCCCTTTAAAGTTAAAGTTGCAGTATGTCAGAAAATCAACTACAGTTCCGTAACTAGAATATAAATCGAAGTAGCGTTGCTTTTTTTATTCCCGATAAAATTTGCTACAAAATTGTCTTTACCAATTCTATTTTACATGATAAAAACATTCCTCTACAGCTCCTTTGTTTGAAGTTTATAAGTAAAACCGTAAATTTGAAGTTTCTTAGAGAGTTATTTTAGCTTTGATGTGTTTAATCGTATTTTATTTCATGGCGACAGTGAAAACAACCCCCTTGTGGCTTCATTTCAGTACATACATCATTGACTTTTAAATGTATTCAACATTTATTTTTCACAAGGGATGACTTAGAGGAATGGACTTATAAAAGGCACCTGATTATTAGAACACATTGAGTCTATCATTCTGCGCAAGCCCTTCTTTAGAAAATTAAAATTTAGGTTTAGTTAAAAATAATACCGTCAGATTTATAATAGGCCCTAATCAAACCTTTTTATTGGAGTAAGGCCTTTCAGCGAATTTCCCTACAGTGAAAACGCTATAGTTTTTAGTAAAATCATCGTCTGGCCACATTCGATACTGTGTACGAAAGGTCTTAAAAATGTTTACAAGAAATCTTAAAATAATATTAATTTTAATTATTAATTTACAATGAGTTAAAAATATTTCCACAAAAGCAACCAACGTACTGCATAGTAAGTGCATGAGACGACGGACGGCGGCCAATTAAGAAGCCAGAATCACTTTTGGAGGGGGTTTCCCTTTGTGCGGACGCGGAGCCTTGTTTGTGTTCAAGGTCTGCGCTGCAAGATACAATCACACTCACACATCCTTGCGGACAATGTACTCGCTGTTTTAATAAAGGATTGCTTCACACAATGCAATATCACTTTAGGCCTATATATCACTTATAGTACTCTCCAAATGATAATTGTGAGAGCTCTTATTTCAGTCATGTGACAGTGACTTTCGTTTCAATAGACAAGTGCTGTCGTCAATGCTATTAGGTAAAGTAATAGGACCCTAAATTAAAATTCCCGATTATATATGATCGTTGTTTTTATTAATATTTTAAACCAATACCCGATTAAATGATTATTGAATATTCGTGAAAATCTTGAGTTTGAAAGATTTAACGAAAACGTTTTACAGCCGATCAAATAATTGATTAATTAAGCGCCAACACATAAATTACTGCATTTAAACCGACAGTCCATGTAACGAAACCCAACAATCAATTAATTGAACAGATAATCATAAAAGCTATCGATGTATAAAACAGGCCTCAACCTCAACACCGCCTGCTTGGATCTGAAAGTGTAGACTAACATTTAGAACAATAAAAAGAGAAATCGGTCCGTCCAAGTGGGTCTGTAGTCTGTACGTGATTGCCTGGTCACCGCCGACAGTCGCGCCGAGTGTGTTGTCTTTGTACTTTGGGTGTGTGTGTCTCATGGGGGGGAGGGGGGGAGGGGGGCAAGATGCTCCGTTGACAATTAGACAGCTGTTTTTGCAGCACCTGCCCCCCCCCCCCCCCTAACCGACCAAAAATTGGACACTCGCCGGTCACAATAAACTGTTTGTCGAAGAAATTGTACAATCTGCTCCCTCCGTATATAAAGATTTTATGAAAAAATAAACCTTGTTTATAGAACTATCTTTGATGTTATTTTGTCGATTTGTTTACTGGCCCAGGTGATCCATATCCTACACTAAAACTTGACAACAATGCTGTATCAATTTAAAGAATTTCAAACTGGATTTACCTCAATGCCAGGAACGCACATTAACGCAAACATACCGTACTAAATTCTATTTTGAGTTCGTGCCGTAAAAAGAAAGACAACTGTTGCATCATGTTCCTATGCACCGAAAAGGCCTACGAACGTCGAACATCAACATATTTTCTCAGTCCTAAAATCTTTACCGATCCCATTAATCTTAGTTAGTAATATTATTGCCCTTCAGACTGGAAATTCCACTCAAATTGAAACAGGTAACGGTAGAACTAAATCCGTAAAAATAAAACGGGGAGTTCTCCAAGGAGCTGCATAGTCTCCGACATTTTAGTGTTGATCATATCATAGAAGTCTGAGGCAACAACTTCTGAAAAATACGGTTATAAAATTCACTATATACTTTCGGCAATTAGCATACTTGGATTTGCTTACGATGCCGTTTTAACTTACAAGGACAGCAAATCAACATTGCCACTATATAACAAAATAAAATATTTATTTGACGATCCATTTTTATAGATGGAAAGAAATTACAAAACAAGAGACCGATAAGAACGAAAAACTTTTGAATAGTGATTTAGAGGCTGTGTAAAATCCTAATAAAGGGTAATTGACAAGACAATTAATTAAAATGGAATATATAGAAATAATTTATTAAAATCTGTTATCATTATCTTTGGTTTTTGAAAATTCCAATCCTATATTGCAAAAACCATATCAAATAATGAAGTATTATTGATAATATTGTTCACATTTCTAAATAAATGTCAAAATTTATGTCTTGATATTATGTCACCGGGGTTGCCATACATTTTGTGGTCATAAAACAAACAAAAACATTACATTTCGAAAAAAATAATCATAAACATTTCACGTAATTACTGAGGGGCTGATAGCAAGTACACTACTGTATATGTATAATTCTTGTAGTAATGCTTGAGTATTTTACAACCGAAAGCGTTCAGTATAAAATGCAAAGGATAAAAACGAAGCAGCGTCGCATGACAATATATGTCAGCATGGAAGGGGAAGGGACAGTGACTCAAGCAGCAAACACGGCATCGTACGTTAACCTGTGATCTTTGCGGGATAATTGAGCAATGGTGAGCAGAACAACCGTCGCACAGAACAGCCATTGCAGTGAAACAGCGTCCACACAATACCTAACGCAAATTGAGTGTAATGGTAAATTAATTTAATCAAGTTCCTATATTCTTTCGTAAGTACAAAAGCTGTTTTACATGGAGGAAAAGACGTGTACACATGTTGTTTTTGTAAATGCAGTGGTTGGTCAAACTTTTGGCTTATATTTTGTTACATCATTTCATCATGTTGTATGTATATTAACCCTCGAGAGGACGCTAAGCGGAGGAATCCTCCGGGTCAATATTTTTTGTTGTGGGAAATATATATCTTTTGCTTGACAGCACTGTCCTTTTGTGTAGCTGTAGCCCCCCTCCTCACCTTGTATTTGACATACCCTTATCCCGCTTTCAGCGTCCAGGGTCAGTTTGGCGAGCACTGTCCTGAGGTGCTGGACGATTCCTCCGTGAGCGTCATTGTGTGTTTTGTGAACCCGGAGGAAGAGTCCGTGTGCGATCGTTTTTTATTTGGTTACCCGGAGGAAGAGTCCGTGTGCGATCGTTTTTTATTTGGTTATTTGTAATTGTTTAGGCTACAGTTGCCATTTTAGATTTGTTTTGAATTGAAGTAACTTTTTATTTTTCCATGTATAACTATTTGAATTGATTGTAGTATCTTTGTTATACCATTTAATTTATGGTTTATGCAGGAACACGTCATAGTATTTTTTATATAATCTGATAGTTCAGTTTTATACAAAATCTTTTTTATTTGTATCCCAAAACGTTATTTTTACTATTTTCATATTATTTAAAAAAAACTGTTATTGAAAAATATTAAGTTTTAAGTAAAAAAGGGAAATATGTTTTGTATAATCCATAATAGTTATAATTATTTTATTTGTTAAATTAACTTTACCATTCTTGCTCTGTCTTGCAAGGATATTACGTGAAATCTATTTTACAATAATTTTCTGTTTTTATTTCAAACAATAAAAGTATTTAGAATACATTTTGTGCATTTATTTAAAACCCGGAGGAAACCTCCTTGAGCGAGAGACGGCGTTTTAAATTTTAAGCGACCTCTGGAGGGTTAAAGTTTCTAAAACATACGAAGTGCTGTAGTTCGAAATATGAAATTAAAGTAGTACAGTATATTAAAACTAATTGATTAATTTAAACCGACACCAAAGTTTTCCAACTATGAATAAAATAGCAATCTTTAACTCCGCCTGACATGTTAAACCTTTATCTCTTACCTTACGCCAAATTTTTATGAGGGTTTATCTTTTAAAATTTTACCTCAAACAATTTTTGTAGCGACCTTATCTTATTGTCACTTCAAAGCAGTATTACGTGATTCAATTTAATACAGTATTTGTTTGTGTTTACAACATTAACAAGTCATTTATTGATTATACTAAATGACAGTGTATAAAAACGGCCATTTAACTACAAACAGGCTGCTCAGTAGTGACAGCAAATGTCTTGCATTTATCCGACTTAAACTTTTATGTTTTGAGGCGGCGACACACTACCGGACTTTTCACCGGACCGAGCATCATGCAGAGCAAAAAACAGCGAGTCCGGTAGTGTGTCAGGGGTCCGTACATCGGACCGAGCACCGGACTGAGCATCGTACCGAGCGCTCTGGAGGCGGTTTTCTGGCGAAACATAAAAGAAATGTTCGGTCCGGTGTACGTTCCGATGTGCGGTAGTGTGTCAGGGTCAGTTTTGCTACGAACGCCGTACCGAGCGTCGCCCCGAACGCTCGCGATGGAAAGCACCTCCCTTCGCCACCACACCCTCTACCGCTCTCAGTTCACTCACTTTCGCTCTTCCTCTAAAGTTCCTTCACCTCGCTCAGTGGATTTGTCCAGCACGTTGCTCGTTCCGATGTCTTGTTCGGCGAAATGTTCGGAGTAAATTTATGTCCCTGTACGGTGTGATGTTCGGTACGATGCACTTTCCGATGTAAGGTCCGGTGGAAAGTCCGGTAGTGTGTCTCCGCCATTACCGGACTGAGTGACAAGTTATTGGTGGGCAGTGGGCAGGCAGTGGAGCGTTGAGCGGTGGCGGCCTGGCTAGACAGGTGGAATGTCAACCGGCCGCACCTCTCTCTCTAGCGCCGCTACCTCGCTCTCTCTCGCACTCATGCAGGCGCTCAATTTTAGCGCCGCTGTCGGTATGGGTACACTCACTCACACTCACACTACTGCACTGTAAGTGCGGTCGACTTAACAAGCATTAATCGTGAGGTAACTGATTACTCTTATAATAAAACAACACCGTGTGGGATACAGTAAGATTTTAACATAGTTTGTAAAAAAACCTATTAAAAACTTAGTAGACTTTATTAAACGTAAGAGGTAGGCAAAGAAAAGTGATGTTATTCTAATAAGTGAATGAGCAAAGTAAAAAAGTTTTACTGATTATTCAGAATTTTTTAAATTCTCAAATCAAACCATTTAAAAGGTTGGACTACCTGACTTCTAGAACATCCCAGCTTTTAACTAAACATTTTTAAAGCCCTCTTCGCATTCAAATGCGCAAAACACGTCTGAACATTTTTATGAGTGAATATAAAACCTAAAATGTTACAACACAAAGCGTAGCGTGCTATGCGTTCGTTCCGCTTCGAGATACAGTACTTGTTATTAATACAGTACATAAAAGCATGCTGCGACGATTAGGTTAGGTTTGATCCGGATATTATTTCAAAAATACTTTCACATACTCAAAACGAGTCATCTTATAGTGATGAAACATAATTCTGACTGTATGCTACAAATAGGCCAAGGTCATGTCGTTGACAGGAGCATCCGTCCGCCGCGCCGCCCTCGCCGTCGTGATTAGCTGAGTGCTTAATTTTGAACGTTGTTTTAACTGTGAATAACAATTAAAAGAGTATTTGGCATACTTATCAATAACATAATTAACCTAACTGATGCAGCGTGCTGTATATTTGGCTGGGAAGGTGTTGTGTTCTGGTGTCACGGCCGCGTGCGGAGATGTGTTCGCCGTGATCATCAGTGACATGGCTTACTTTTCACAAGCAGAGCTAAAAACCGTAAAACATAAAGACTATATTATAGTAATTTTTACATAAAAATCAACAAATGTTCTTCTTTCAAATGATGTGATTTTTGGCATTCCGGTTAGAAATAACTAAAAGACTGTGTGGCTTATGCATAACAAACAAGTAGGCCTAACTACGAGAACAACGCTTACAGCTAAACCGTTACGGCACAGCGTTAAAGTTGTACACAATACTATAAAATATCAAGAAGAACATTAAATTGGTATACAATAGTTAAAAACTACTTGTATATGCTAATTGCAGCAACTGACTCATAACAACATGAAACACTTCAACTAAAAGTCCTGATTCATCTGAACAATTAATTATGCTTCTCAGAAAACTGATACCTCATAAAATAAATCAAATGCCAAGACCAACATCATAATTTGTCAGCACTCAAAACATCATTGTGATTCTCAATTAACCCCCTAAACCCTAAATGAACAGCGAATGTTTGAATAAAGTGGTTAGAGCCAGTTAGAGGGGTGAATAATGTAATGGGATAATGAGCTGAACCTTCGCGGATTCAAAAGCTTTACCCGGGCCGAGATGGCCTCGCTACGCGACGGAGGGAATTGGGGAATATGGGCCAAGAATGGGGCGGGTGATTATTTTAATTTAATTTACATTAATTAAAATTTAAGGAACCTGGTTGGATAATTTCAAAGTCTTCGAAAACTAAGAATTGAATATTTACAGTTGCGATTTTTATGAAAAAGGAAAATACTGTAACAGCTTTTTAGTTACCGTATCGTTTGCTAAATATAATCAAAATAAATAGCTTGTTAACAGACTCAGTGAGTAGGTAACCTAATTATAGACTGCAGTTAGGATTACAGTTATTGACAACAATGCCCATAATTTATCATTAATTTTAAATTTTATCATATGTGCTCTGCCTTATAGAGTTGTGACTATAAAACCAACTTGTAAAATATTTTTGTTCACACTCATCGTTGTGTTTCCGGTGTTACTCATACGTTCGACGTTATTTTTTTAACTATGGACATTCTCCATTCTAAAAACATATATTCAATTGTTTAAAATCATAATATTGTAATAATTTTTGTACAGAAAGTTATTGCAGGTGTATACAGTTCAGCTTGACTACAAGATCGCGCCACAATCATCCTACACTCATCTCTCATTCATATTCAGGTTAAATACCCACTATGTGAGGTCCCTGTCTCAAGATAGTGATATAGCTTTGTCTAAAACAGCGTTAGCGCCGTTCTGAGATCAGATTCTAAATTGGTAAGACCATGGGATTGCTCGTTTTATCGGCGAAGATTTAATTAGGAATTTTAAATTCGAAAATCCTCTTAATAAACACTAAAGATCGCCTCCTGATCAAAATTCGACCAAAATTTCTGTTGATCTGGACTCAGGAAGTTTAAGAGCATTTTAGAACCGGAACTGAAACATCTGTTCTTGTTTTTCGAGTATACCCTTGTTATTTTTACAACAACTGTCTAATGATTCAACCAATTCTTCTTCCTCTATAAGATTGACATTGGAACATTGAAAGCCTGTGGGGCGTAGTCCTGGAGTCCGATGCGAATTAGAATGGGATTCTGCTCATCTATATGACGATAAAGGTGCGGCTACACATAGCAGGAAAGGACACGGAAAGGACACGGACAGGACAGTTTCTGATGAATGATCCCTGTGTTATCAAATGGAAGCGGCTACACATAGCAGGAAAGGACACGGAAAGGACACGGACAGGACAGTTTCTGATGAATGATCCCTGTGTTATCAAATGGAAGCGGCTACACATAGCAGGAAAGGACACGGAAAGGACACGGACAGGACATTTGTCGTGTCGGATGGATCGCCAAACGAGCATTCATCCGCCACTGTCTTGTCCTGTCGGTGTCCCGTCCTGGTATGTGTAGCCACCCCTTCCGACACTATCAGAAAATGATAACGGTAGCTCAGTGTAGTGAGTGTGGCGGCCGGCGGGATGAGCCGTGTCGGACGGCTGCGCGCGCAACCTTCCGACGTCTGACGGCTGCGCGCGCAGCCTTCCGACTCAGAAATGTCCTGTCCGTGTCCCGATATGTGTAGCCACCCCATCAGAATTTTGTCCGTGTCCTTTCCGTTTCCTTTCCGTATCCTTTCCTGCTATGTGTAGCCGTACCTTAAGTTTCTAAAGTTACGCGCGGATTTCTCCTGCGATGCATACGAGCTGAGAAAAAAGAAGGAAACGAAACGTGATTGCCTATTTCGTATTTTGTATAGACTACTCTACTTGCTGCTCGAAATCGAGCAACTTATTTTGATACAATAAAAAAAGTAACATTTAGTTCTTAATCAACGACAACCGACCAATCCGATATTGTAAATATCAGTTATCACAAAAAAACCTACACGTATTTACAGCTGTACAATAGATAAAGTTATTGTAATGGGAAAATTTCAAATTTAATTTGTGTAAAGCGCCCTTATATCCGATTTTCATCATTTTTTTGCGGAAACAACTACAGACCATGCCCTATCCAACGACACCAAAAAATTTAATATCGGTTGAAAATTGGAGTAGGAGTTCTCAACACAAAAAAACCTTGGTGTATTAAATAAGTACTATAGATGTTTCACGTGTTGTTGAATATCACTTAGGCCTACACTTTTTCGCCAAAACAACACGTTATTTAATATTACAATACATAATTAGTATTTGCCATAATGTAGGCATAATAAACTTCGTGTAATATAAAATAAAGTGTTGTTAAGACAAAAAAGTATATTTATTATTGTACCATTTTTATATAAAAGTGTCATACAACTATTTAGGTTACATAGTGGAAGCAAACCTCAAGATTGTAACAGTTCTTAAGGTTAATAAAAATTAAAAAATAAGAAGTGCTGTTCTTAAGTTGAATTAAGGAAATTCGCCTACGATCTTCAGGTCTTGTAATGATGAGAGTAATTTGTTGAGGGTGTTCTTTCATACGTAAACTACACCCGATGAGCGTATCTCACATCATCCGCTTATCCAATTGAAATACACATTCCAAAGAAATGTTAAGACGATAAAATTTAAATAACTTGATACAAATCCTATTGAATTACTGTAAAAAACATGTTTGTGTGCCATGTGGTAAGTTATCTAATCGTGTGAGCTACCGTGTTGGTGCTATATTACCAATTCTGTTGTAGGCCAACAGTACCATTACAAATTGTATTCTGCGAAAAAATCAAATATAGGTACACGGATTACATACTCATTACCACAACACTTGAGCGGTTTGCTTAGTCAAGAGGTCGTTTAGTCGTTATCTATGCGATAAGTTATACTTCTTATCTAATGCGATAAGTTACAACTTATCTAAACACCAAAACGAATTAGCTCGGACTGATAAATACGTTATCTTGGTCATGTCTGCGTGTAATTACATTCCCAACACTGGACACTAGTTTTGTAGTGATTCATCTGAAAGAATTAAAACATGAACTACCCGAGAGAAAAATCCCAATGAAAGAATCGGGGTTTCCTCTCGAACTCGCTTTAAAAACATGTATTACCTAACAAAATTGTGAACGTCAACGGAAAAATACGTCACGGAAACTCAATGGAATTTAATAGGCAACATTGCATTTATTTTGTACTATTTCGTTTAAATTATAGTATGTTTAATTTGCACAATGGTTAGATTTCCTAGTACAGTACATTACCATGTTTCTATTAACTTCTCTGAAGCGATACAAAGCAAATAAAGTAGTTTTCAACGTCATATTTAAAGTTCACATATTTCAATCACAATTCACATCTTTATTGAATCAAATTAATTGACGTCTGAAAAATAAATTTATAACCAATAATACGGTTCTGATGAAAAATAATTGCTCTAAAACGACCGCGAGTTTCTACGTAGTACAGAAAGTTGCTTAGTCATTGTTAGCGCCACGAGGAACAAGAGACAATACTTGTGTATACCAAACTCTCAGTTTTAGACTGTAACCGTCGCGTCGGGTGAGTAAACACAATAAAGCCACTGTTACTCTGAGTCTGTTCTGTGTTCGGAGTTAAATGTAATGCGATAAATGAGGGAAACTTCTTTTCAAACTGCAATAGTAGCTCTACTCTTCGTTTCTTAGCCAACTAGGACTGTTTGTAAACCACAATTTTGGTATTTTAGTCGAATATTTTAGTTTTACAGACCACACAGCCAAAGATAATATATTTAGCTTTCATAAACAATAAATCAAAAGGATTACAGAAACTTTACATGTACCAGTGCTTTAAGGATCATTTAAAACGGAACCCCTCACCCAAACTTAGCACGTAATTCTCACCTCGCACACGAATTCCTGAAAACACTCCACATCAATGAACATAACTTCCCAAAGACTATACAGAAACTGAACTGCTCAACACTCACTGGACTTCTTCAGACACCAATTTCACACAAAACAAACTATTCGTAGATTGTAACACCCACCCTGGTGTTAAACCAGTCACTGGTTGGCGGTGTTGAGATGCGAGCTCGCGGCGGTCTAGTTATCAGTAGCAATGGCCGCTGTTATCACACGTGCCCCCCCCCCCCCCCGTACGGCTCGCTGGTGCACTTCTCGCCGCGTTATCAAGTTGCCGTTATAATGTCGTGCAAACTTAAAACTTGGTAAGAATCTTCACAATAAAAAACAACAATGAGGTCAATTAAATGCTTAAGAACTCGACTAAAAATTAATCATTAGATATTAATAGGCCTAAATAATAAACCCCAGAATGGAATAAACGCGATCATGGTAAAGCTTGTGACATGGAACTCCTGAATTGAAATTAGATTGCATCTAACAACCTAAATAAAATCAACATTTTATTCTTTATTGCTCAGTTCAATGTAGGCCTATTGAGCAATTTCCCTGTGTTGAAATCATAAGCAATAAGTTAACACTAAATAGTAAAGCCATGTTCTAAAAACTCTCATAGAAGTCAGAGCAGAAAATGTAGCAACTCAATAGCTTTTAGCGAATTTCCCTATAGGGAATACGCTATTACGGTAGTAGTCACGGTAAGACCTAAGCCCGGGACCATGATACTTTTTCGTTTTGAGGTCCCTAGAAGCCAAAAACACCGTTCGTTCAAATTGATATATATGTATATATATATATATATATATATATATATATATATATATATATATATATATATATATATATATATATATATATATATATATATATATATATATATATATATATATATATATATATATATATATCTATGTGTCCGTTAACACGATAACTTTTGAACGGAACCTCCGATTTTGATGAAATTTGGTACAGGGATGTAAGCCAGCGTCTACTAGGTTGAGTTCGCGAACCAGAATGATCGGATCATGGGAACAGGGTTTTATGGGGTTTCAAAAGGGTTAAAAATGGGTTTTTGGCTTTTTTTACTTTTATTTAGAAAATTCAACAATTTTAACTTAAACCATTTAAAAGAGCTTAAAAAAACAAACAATCTAGTATTTTGAATTTTTTACCCAGCTTAAATGGTTATGGAGAAAATCCAAAAAGTATGTTTTTCATGTTATTCTTATGGGAAATCAACAAAACCTTCTAACTTGCTTATTTATTGACATATCTTGATAAAATTTGGTATGTACATTCATTAGGAAGCGTTTAACTTATATTTGCTTAGAAAACCCATTTGGCGGCAAACCTACGTACTCACCCCTATAGGGTTTATGGGGAAAATAAAAAGAACACCATAGCCTTATAAAATTTGGTATGTACAATCACTAGGTAAGGTTTAACTTATATTTACCAACAAAACCCATATGGCGGCAAACCTACATACTCTCATCCCCATGGATTTTATGTGGTAATAGAAAATATACCAAAATTCCATTGGAAATTCGCTGAGTACGCAGGTCTGCTGCGACGGGAGTATTTAATTACCCGACATTATCAATTGAAAATTAAATCGGTTTTAAAAAAGTTATTTATTTATTTATTTGCAATTTAATTGTTTACAACAGAGTACAAACTAAAATTACAGTAAACAATATTACTCTATTATTATTGCTACTTTAGTTTTTGTTGTGTCTCAATATGAAACGGGCTCTGGCAAAATGAGCCAATCCACCTGCGCTACATTCCAAACACATCCAAAATGAGCTAGAGGCTTAAGACTGGCCCCCCGGACCACGTCCAAAAAGAGCTAGCTATTCAACCCTTGAAATCACTGAAGCAGAAGTTTACTAGCCTATTCCACATTTACTGTGTTTGATTTTATATTGAATGTATCGTCACTAATATAACGAATCTAATGTTGAGAACTATATTTTAACAATACGGAATGTTTAGTTCAAGATATAACTAAATATTCCGAATAGACAAGAAGTTGAAATATTCAGGACTTTAAAAATTTGACTAATTTTTAGTACCAATAGTGATGAGTAGCCAATATAATAAGAATAATACGGAAAGGCAAATTTAAACCGCACCACCGGCAATAGGTTTAAAACTCGCCTATACTATGAGAATTCACCTTATAGTGTATAGACCTATAGACAAAGCTGAAAGTAGGATGGGTCAGTTATCTGATACCGTTTATTTTGTCATATTTTAAAGTTGTGCAGATTAGACTAATGAATGGTTTAAGTTTCTATGCACGAGCTTGTCGAGGAGGCGAGTGAGTGGAGCGAATGAGCTCTTCTTAAAGAAAAGAGCCTTTCGGGCTTGGCATTTTAGCGCACAGTCTGTGACCGACATTATGACTATAAAGAATTGTTTGGGTTGAGCAGTTTCTCGGCCACGAGGTATATGATTTGAAGCAGTGAAAATGCACTCTTTTAAGTCTTACGCATTTGCTGGTACTGTATATCCATGTAGGCCTAACTTGGTGGCCTGTGCTGGCGACAACGAATCCTGCTCAGGTGCACTGGGATAATCCTATTATGTCTGCCTGATTACATAATTAACACGGCTGGCTGGAGCTAGCTCTTCCTACCAGATGGAAGGGGGAGATTTTACAACGCCCCGAAAATGACCTGAAGAATTAGCTCTTTTTGGATGTGCCCTATGAAACATCTTCACGCGTACACCCAAGGCCAAAACTCAAACAGCCCAATGGTTAACTCTATTTCTAAAATATACAAATAATTGGGAACAAAAAGCAGTATTGTATTGAAGAGTTCTTGATTCTCCCCCCCCCCCCCCCCCCCCCCAATGTTATGTATGCCTACATCTATAATCAGGTTTGATACGATAATGTCTTCAAGTACAGAAACCTAAAAAATAATTATTTATTTTCCTTTCTCCACAATTTTTTGTCTTTTAAGAAACGTCACATTTGATGATTAGCAATGAAGAAAAAACACCGATAGACGAAACCGCCTTCTCATCAAGCCACGAACTTTTTCTCCTAACCCTCGATAATCCGGCGGTGCACGGCTGGCCGCGGCCTCCGTGGTGGTCGTGTGTCGGTGTCGCGGGTCGCCTCGCCGCCGCGTGTTGGCGGTGGCGGGCGCGGGACGGTAGCGGCGCGGCGCGGCGCAGCGTGTGAATGGCGCGCTGTTGCCACATGGTGCAAGGCCAGCTGCCCAGCTGCTACCTCTACCTCTACCTCTACAATATATGCCTCACTAGTTCCCCAAGAGGCGCCCGCTTACGCGTAACCACCTAATAATTAATTGCTACCAACGTACCAAAGTCAAAGACAAAAGCATTTATTCCAGAATACCAACCGCTGCGCTGTCCGCCGATCTGCAATTCTGTTCACCTTGTCCGTGCAGAATGGAAAACTATTAGGCCTAACTATTATAAACTATTAACTATTATCATTGGTACAATATATCAATGTGTAGAAGAAGTCAATTTAAAGATAAAATTAATGCTAGCTCTGTGTTGTGGAAGAGACTACTTTTCATGAAACATGTTTTTAGTAGAAAATAGATTTTCTGTATCAGTGGAAACAATTTTAAACAGTATAGCCTACAATTGCTGATAAGACTTCCTGCACAATTGTTTTACCGTCAGATGGGGCTACTATGAACAAAAAGTAAAAAAATGTTTTGACTTGGTATAATGCCCATTAAATGTGTCATATCATCCTTGTAATATGCATTTTCTGATTCCTTGGTTCTTCTACTTTCAGAATATGTAATTAAATAAAATATAATATCGTATACAAAAATTGAAAAAAATATTAAGTGAGACTACGTTTTTTGACGAAAACCGATACTACCCAAACTCTTTTATGTAGACCAAAAACCACAAAAGATTGGGTCCTCTAAGTATTTTTTTATAATACTTTGGTTAATTGGGATAAAATTCTTGCCACTTAAAAAATTTTGAATTAATTAATAAAATTTAATTTTTTTGTTAAATTTTTTTGCACTTTTTAGAATGAACATGGGGCTACTTTGAACAAAGGGGCTAATTTGAACAAATTTATAATATGAGCAAAATTGCATGTTATTAAGAGCCTAAGAGTTTAAAGACCTAAAAGAAGCACAGAAAGGACAGACACAAGTAAGAAAAAGAAAAATGTTAACAAGAAATGTAAAAATTGGGAAAAAATTTCCTTAGAGGACTCATCGAGTGTTGAGTAAGATAACGACTCCGTTATGGACGCAAGTTTTGGGTTTTTTGATCCCGAAAACGACTTAGGAATCCAAGATTCACAGTCCATCCCAGGAACTAGTAAAGGTACCAGTATAGAGATTTGAAGAGTGCATCAGCTCCAGAATTCAGTACCACTATAGGCAGTGATACTAACAGGCCACCACCCGGCTCATGGGTAATCGTCAAATACACCGCGAAAAAGGAAATTTTCCATTATTTTATCGGGCAAATAATACATTCATATGAAAAGGGAGCAGAAGTCAAGTTCCTCAAAGGAATCCAAGTAACAATAAATTCATCAGGCCCCCCCCAGGATGTTTTCAATAATGTGCCTACATCGATATTGTTGAAGTTCTTCCAGAACCAATTATGGTTTCGTCAAGGGGGTCAGTCGTTTTCACATTTAATGCTGATTTCAAAAAATACACCATCATTTAAACAAGTGAAAAGAGAATAAACTGTACATATTATATTTATACATAAATGATTTTTACATTTTTAACTCAAGCACAGACACGTTTTTGTTACGTGTCTTTACAATGTTTTAAGGACGCTTTTTAGTGGATTAGAAATACTTAAAAAAAGTTTTGTACTCAAAAACTTAATAATTAATTAGTTGAGAAGAAGTATGAGGCATTATCAGCTTTCTAAATCAATTACAAAAATATATATTCATGAACAAGGAAATTCCCATTTTTTCAGTGAGTTGTTTCAGTTTTTACGTTGTAAAAATTATAATTTTTAATAGATTTTTACATTTTTTGTATGTATTTGTTCATTGAAACAACAGCTTTTTTATGGCATTTCATAATAGCCCCCAGCTTCAACAGGGGCAGAGATATATGTGATTTTAAAAAGTGTTCATAGAAGCCCCATCTGCGGGGCTACTTTGAACAGCCAAAAAAATTTGTTTTTAAATTTTATGTTAGCATTTAAATTTTTGTTGACATCCACAAGTTGTAGATAAGATCTGTCCACATCATATGGCACAAGAATTGATTATTTTGCATGTAAGGTTTAGAAATTATTCCCAAAAATCAAAATTTTTGTTACAAAGTAGCCCCATCTGACGGTACTTTACAAATCTTATACTCTAAAACAAGCTCCGTTTGTCCGGGCAAAGTTTTTTTTCGCTCCAAGGATTTTTGATTTTTTGATTGAATATGGGGGTTTTGGCCAACAGAAATCGATTGGAGCTGGTCCCATAACTGGGAAAAATCCGGTTTTCGCGCTAGAGCCCTTCAAAGATCCCATGTTATCCTTATGGAGGTTTTTAAATTGAACAAAAATCAGCTGATAACTGTAGATAAAATAAACCAATGTGTTACATCTTTAACCTGTGGTTTTAGGAAAATCATACCAATGTGCAGCAAACCTTCCGCCTGGCGAGTGAGCGGAGCAAACGAGCTTTTTGTGAGAAACGAGAGTAATAATTTTACCGAGCTTAAGCTCGGTCCCCCTGGTACTCAAATTTAAACTATAGGGAAATCAAAAAATACTCAATAGGATACTTAATCTGTGGTGGCATTTGTATTGTGGTTGGTCCAGTTTATTTATTACAATGACAATAATAATTCCTAACTCCTCAGTGGAAGACAGTATGGTTTCAGAAAGTCAAGATAACAAAATTGGCATTAATTGATTTTGTGAATGACTACATTGATGCAATGGAGCCTGGGAAGATTGAAGTGGGAACATTTACAGATCTCAGCACGGCCTTTGATTGCTTTTGGCAGCGATACTTGCCCTAATATACTTGACATGGGAAAAATAAACGTAAGTAAGTAAAGTAAGTTAACCAAAAATAGAACTCCACAACAAGAAAGATACAACAAGATGTCGATGCAGAGAGACATTACAAGTCCAAAACTGTTAGACTACTAGATAATTTTTGGGTAGGCCTAATTCTTTGACTTTAAGTCGAAACATGTCAGTGCAATAAAAAAATTAATGTTTCAAAAAGGGTACTTATGGTTATTCTTTACATATTTCAAAATATATACATATATATGAAAATGAACGAACGGTGTTTTTGGCTTCTGGAGACCTCAAAATGAAAAAGAAACATGGTCCCGGGCATAGGTCTAACTATGGCTACTATCATAATAGCGTATTCCCTATAGGGAAATTCGCTAAAAAAAAAAACTAATCAATTTGTAGAATTGTATTTGAATTTAAAAACAAAAGCATTTGTAAGAATTAAGAAAACAGTTGATATCTAAATACCGGTAATTAGAATCCACATGCAACAAACAACATGTAACCAATATACACTAGAGTGCAGCACCCGTAGGCCTACAATGTGGATGACACCACCCTCGTGACGAGAGGCAGGGAAATTGACGCTGTATGTGCAGTCTCAGAGGAGTTATTCAGGGAAGCAAAAGACTGGTTCTGTGATAATAGGCTTCAACTGAATGAGGATAAAACACAGCGGATTACAAGTAGCTTAAAGAGGAAAGAACCAGAACCTGCAGTTAAACTTCTGGGTTTCTGGATTGACCACAAATTAACATGGGAGGACCATGAGGACCATGTGTGCCATAAGCTCTCCAGAGTCTTATATCTCCTCAGGAAACTTAAAGTGGACTGTGACTGCGGATTTCCTCAGAACGGCATATTTTGCACTGTTTCATAGCCACGTCAAATATGGGTTAATACTGTGGGGACATGCTGCGGGCAGCAGGAGAATTCTCCTATTACTGAAGAAGGCAGTAAGGTTACTGGCGTCAGCAACAAAAGTATGGATTTTCAAAACCAAAACACGAAATTAAAGGAGAATGAGCAGGCCGCCTTTAAGCGCAGCTCAAAACTGCAGAGGTCTCCGACCTCGAAGACTGGGACGCCGACGGGGGGAATTAAAGCCTCCCCTCCGCCGATCCCGTTCAAGGCTGCTGGTGTCGCCGGATCGTCGGCCGTAACCGGAAAGGAGAAGGATGAGGTTAAGCTGGGTATGGGGGTGACTGAGCCGGTAACACCTCTAGCCGGGATGCAAGGAATTCCTCCCAGGAAGAGCCCTCTTCGTCCGGCATTCGAGATGCAAATGCTTCGGCAGCAGCAGGACGATGCCAACGAGGAGGAAAATCTGTCCCTGGAGAAAATGAACGATCTTTTGAAGGAGATGGCCAAGGCTCTCCTTATTCAGAAGAACGTCAACAAGGCGATTAAGGACGGAATTCCGAAACTCGAGGATTTCCTTGAAGAAATCGAGGAATGCCGGAAGATCAGGCTGAAGGCAATGAAGCAGGAGAGCGACGTTGTGAACCGAGTTATGTCTGCTTCGCCTCAAGCTCATCTGGCTGAGTCCCAGACTCAAGCCAGAAAGCGAAAGAAGAGGCAGAGCGGTTCTTCGCTGGGAAGCCCTGAGCTTGTTGATGTGGACTCGGTGCCGAGACCGGTTTTTGTCACTGCGGCATCGCAGACATCTCCTGTCCAGGCTACTGAGTCCGCCCCGGGCGCTGCCGTGATTCCAGCGGCTACTCCTGCAGAGGTTCCTGCTCCGGCGGCTAATCCTGCCTTGGCAGCTAACTCTGCCTCAACACCTTTGGTGGGCTGGAAGACGCGCCTGTCTAAGAAAGAAAGGAGGAGGCAGAAGCAAGCGGAGGTGGCTTCGAAAAGTGCGTCGAGGGTGGAGCGGACGCAAGTCTCAAACCCGGTTGGGGAGGCCTCTGGCAAGTTTGTCAGAAAGCCTAAACAACCCAGGCCCAAGAAGCCCAGGACGGAGGCAATCTTGATCAAGACCTTAGGGGGGCGATCTTTTGCCGATGTTCTGGGTCAGATTAGATCGCAGGCCAAACCGGAAGAGACCGACACCGTTATCAAGTCTATTCGGCGAACCCAGAACGGGGATGTCCTCCTCGAACTGGGGAAGTCGAGTGACAAGATTGGTTTTGCCGCTTCCCTCAAGACTGCACTTGGGGACAAAGGCTCAATCAAGGCCCTAGAACCGAAGTGTTCGGTCGAGATTCGGGACCTTGATGCCCTCTCCACCGAAGAGGAGGTGACCCGTGCGATCCAGGTGGCACTCCCGGAGATACCGGCTGATGGAGTGAGGGTATGGCTGACTAAGCCCAACCGAAGTCAACTCCGGATGGCTGTTGCTGAGATGGGCGAAAAGCACGCCAATAAGCTGCTTAGCCTTCAGCACCTCAGAGTCGGTTGGGTCAGTTGCAGGCTCAAACGGAGGGTGGTAGTTTCGAGATGCTTCCGCTGTCTCGGTTTCGGCCACTCCTCCCGAAACTGTAAAGGGCCCGACAGGAGTGCCAACTGCTTCCAGTGTGGAAGCCAGGGCCACAAACGTAAGGAATGTTCCTCGAGCCCCTCCTGCTTCCTCTGCAAGAATTCAGGCTCCAGTGCCCTCGGTCACTTACCCGGGTCTGGTCAGTGCGGTGCCTTCAGAGCCGCACTTGAACAGGCAAAAGGCAGCGGCCGGTAATTCGCATCCTCCAGGCCAACCTTCATAGATCCTGGGGAGCTGATAACCTTTTAGATCAGCTCGCCCGAGAACTTGGTGCTGACGCGCTCCTTATCAGCGAACAGTATCGGGACAGAGACCCAAACATTTGGATCTCGGACAGCCTTGGTACTGCTGCATTTTGGGCACGTAATACACGAGATGTCTTGGTGCGCAGTCACGGGCGCGGCCGAGGATTCGTCTGGGTTCGGTGTAGGGACGTGACTATCTTCAGTTGCTACCTCACACCCAACGAGGCCGTCCAGGACTTCCGCGACAAGATAGATAGCCTAGAGGAGTGCGTTCTCGGCACCACCGGGCATGTCGTCGTTGGTGGCGATTTCAACGCCAGGGCCGTCGAGTGGGGAATGCCCTCTACCAGCTCCCGGGGGAAATACATCCTGGATTTCATCGCCAGGGCCGGTCTTGTCGTCCTCAACCAGGGCGACACACCTACTTTTCGGCGCCCCGGGCTGAGAGGCACGATCCCTGACGTCACCTTTGCGTCTGAGTCGCTCCTTCCGAGGATCTCTGGCTGGAGGGTTGTGGAGGACTACACGGGTAGCGACCACCAATACATCGTTTTTGACCTGCATGATCAGGCAAATCGTCGATTTTCCGCATTTCGGGAAGGGCCACGCCGGTGGAACACCAACAAACTGGACGTGGTCAAGTTCACCGAAGTCATCTCTCGGGGAGCGCAGGGGAATCCTGGTGAGGCTGGGGCCGAGGCATTAGTAACATCCACGATGGAACTGATCGTCTCGGCCTGCGACCAGTCTATGCCGCGAAGGAAACCCCGACGCGACAAACAACCCGTTTACTGGTGGACTGAAGAGATTGCAGAACTCAGAAGAACATGTTTAAGAACTAGACGAGCCGCCACAAGAGCGAGAATTCCCGCAGACAGAGTTCGTAAGTCGGAGGCCTATAAAGCTGCGAGAAAATCTTTCCGCCAGGCGATCAACAGGAGCAAGGCGAATAGCTGGAGGAGACTTCGTGACGACGTTGACTCCGACCCGTGGGGCCTGGGTTACAAACTTGTAACACAGAAACTCGGCGCCCGCTCTCCACCTTCCATCATGGAGGGCGCCACCATGGGGAGGATCGTCGCTGCGTTGTTTCCTGAACATCCACAGCGACCGCCGGTTGACTTCGGACGGGTAGAGGACGTTCCACTTTTCACTTTCGAGGAGCTGGAAACCTCCGTTCTCTCCCTGAAGAGCAACAAGGCTCCTGGCCCGGATGGGATTCCCAGTGAGGCTTTAAAGAAAGTATTTTCAATCAACGCTGACTTGTTGTTGAGAATGTACAACGCCTGTTTGGTAGAAGGGGTGTTTCCGGCTCCCTGGAAAACAGCCAGGCTTGTACTGATCAGCAAGGGCAAAGGTGATCCCGAGCTGCCGTCGTCCCACAGGCCTCTCTGTATGTTGGACACGGCTGGGAAGCTGTTCGAGAAGCTGATCCGTTCCCGCCTGACTTCTGCCGTGGAAGCTGCCGGGGACTTATGCCCCCGTCAGTACGGCTTCAGAAAGGGACGGTCAACGATCGACGCTGTCACCGAAGTTCAGAGAGCTGTGGAGAGAGCCGAGAGCCACAACCATTTCTCCCGCCGAGTAGTGCTTCTTGTTACGCTTGATGTCAAGAATGCCTTCAACTCGGCGAGGTGGGTCGATATGTTGGATGCGCTTCGCAACACCTTTCGTATTCCTGCATATCTGTTGCGGCTCATCGAGGATTATCTACGCTCTCGAAGCCTGATTTATGACACGAGGGACGGAATGCGGACGATGGAAGTCACTTCTGGTGCCGCACAAGGTTCAATACTCGGCCCGGATCTCTGGAACGTTGTCTATGACAGCCTCCTGAGGTCCGAGATGCCTGAGGAAACCACTTTGGTTGGGTACGCCGATGACGTCGCAGCTCTCATTGCTGCACGCAACGTTGAGCTGGCCCAACTAAAGTTGAACCGAGTCATGCGTGTGGTCAACACCTGGATGTCAGATCACGGTCTCTCGCTTGCTCTCAGTAAGACGGAGATTGTGATCCTCACGAAAAAGAGGATCGACACCGTCGTCCCACTCCGAGTGGGAAGGGAGGTGGTCACATCAACTCGTGCCGCCAAATACCTTGGGGTTATGGTGGACACCAAGTTAAGCTGGAGGGATCAGATCTTCCATACGGCGGACAAGGCCGCTAAGGTAGTCACTTACCTTAGTAGGCTGATGGCCAATGTCGGGGGTCCCCGATCCAGCAGAAGACGTCTGTTGATGTCCGCGGTCCAGTCCGTGCTCCTTTACGGGGCAGAGGTGTGGGCAGGCGCTCTAGATAAGGAGTGCTACAGGTTGCGACTCGCCCGGGTTCAGCGTCAAGCTGCGCTCAGGGTGTGTTCCGCCTACCGGACAGTGTCTGAGCCTGCCGTCCTGGTGGTCGCCGGAGTCATCCCTGTCAAGCTCTTGGCAGGGGAGAGGAAAGCGATTTATCAGAGACAAGGCGAGATCGGCAAGGACACGGCAAGAACAGAAGAGCGCTCCCGAACCTTCCAGCAGTGGCAACACAGCTGGGAGCACGACACCCGAGGACGATGGACTGCGCGACTTATCAAGCAGGTCCAACCATGGGTGGAACGGCGGCATGGGGAGGTGGACTACTACCTGACCCAATTTTTGACAGGTCACGGCTATTTTCGGTCGTACCTGAACCGGATGGGAAAGACCGGTTCACCGGACTGCATTTATTGCCCGGGTGTTCCCGACGCAATTCTTCCGCTGTCCCCGTTGGGAAGGGCCCCGCCTGGAGGCCACACAAATCTTTGGTGCATTTTCGGTGGACTCGGTCTGCCAAAAGATTTTGGAGGATGAGGGCAACTGGGATTGTTTGTCACAGTTCGTCCGGGGCATCCTCCTGGAAAAGAAAACCGATCTGGACCGCGAAGTGGCCCAGATCCCTTGATCGAGCGGCTGGATAAGGAGCGAGCCCCACGGGCGTAAGCCAAATTTAGGCCTAGCCTGACGTAATGTGATAAACAATTCCAGGTTAGATTCCTAAAGAGTAGAGGAGGTTTTTTAGTGGGTAAACCCGTTTTTTAGGGGAGCCCCACACTACAGGCTGGCCACCTGTGTGCGTAATGCATTTTTCCGCCTCTCCCTCAAAAAAAAAAAAAAAAAAAAAAAAAAAAAAAAAAAAAAACTTGCGTCAGCAGGTGCAGTTGATCATTGTAAACCCATATTTACCAGACTGCAAATTCTCACCATCTTCAGTCAGTACGTGTATGACTCCTTGGTCTATGCAAAAGAAAATATTGGCCTCTTTACCACCAGGAATTGTACTCACCAAAATCATACCAGGAGAGCAAATGATCTCGATGTCCCAAGGTTTACATTATCCAAATCTCAGAAGAGTTTTCCCAAAAGTGCCAAGAAATTGAACAATGTCCGAGGAAATCCGACAAGCTGAGGAAAAACATTTCAAAGAAATGGTGCACAATAGGCTGATTAATAGACCATTGTATGACGTTGAGGAATTCTTTGATGGATCATGAGCTAGGCCATCCACCACTGCCAATAAATAAGTAGTTTGCACAGTTTTAAACAAAACTAGTGATTGTAATAAAAATTTTTTGTAAATAGAATTTTAAACTTGACGCAGTCTGTCCAGATTTCACCAGTCAATGACGAAGCAACGTTAATACGGTAATACATTAAGACTGTCTGAAAGGCGAGTAAGCGGAGCGAACAAGCTCATCTTGAACAAGCAATAAGCCTTTTTAGCGCACTGTCTGTATTACTATAAAGAAATTACTATTTCAGTCAACCGATCAAGTGCTTGGCCCCCAGGTACTCTCACATTAAATAACTCATTATTATTGCACAAAATTTTCCTACGTGCACCAGAGAAACATCAGCAGTATAAGTCACATACGGTAAGGAATTATCTCTCATTCAATATGATCAGCTAAGCATTGAGAAAGATCTACCTCATCGTGATCTTGATCTGGCATACATGCAGGGGACATTAAGAAGTATCACATTTAGAATTATGTCTAGGCCTATTTAAAAATACTGTATAGATTCTTTAGAGAAAAATTTGAAAAACGTAACTTAAATATATTTAAGCCTACATTACAAATATTGAGCAGGCCTAATGGAAAAGCAAAAATTTTTGTCTTAAGATTCCACAACCGTACAGTAGTCTACGCCATCTCTTAACCAACTCTCACGGAACTGTTCATAAGTCTGGTAAGTAACATAAAATATGGTTTAAAGTGGGTAACATGAATTGAAGTAAGTTAACATAGCCTAAATAGGCCAAGGCTATATTATCATACTATGTAGCCTATTATAAAACAAATAACCTGTCAATCATAAAACAGGCTAACTTATACACTTGCGATGCATTAAAAGCGGAAAAGTTGACGATTAATTGACGACAAGTAAGTTTCACAATAGCTATTGTGAGTTTCCCATGGGATTCATAACAATGATTAGGTGGATTCGATGGTTTCAGTAAATTTCAGTAAATTGATATGGATGGAAACGGAAGTCTTTCAATTCCAAGAAAAGGTAGGTAGGTTAATCAGAAGATTTATAGAGGCGGTTTGAGAGTTCGCATTTAGCTTAATCCCGGGCGTAAATAGCCTACCGGTTATAACCGGATTTTGCGCGTCAGCTTAAAAATCGGGTTCGGGAGCTCGGGTTTACGTGTGCCGCGGCGTAAAGATAACTCCGAGCTAAATATGGGAGGGATAAACTGCGGCCGAACTATTCAGGTTTGAGAGACATGGTTTAGGAGGTAATCCGGGCGTAAAAGATATTCTTTGTGGGTTTGAGAGTCCGAGTTGTAGCGCAAATAAGATAAACTCGAGGATGAAAGAAACGATTTTGGGCGGTAATTCAGACCCGCCAGGGGGCAGGTCTAACTGGAGCGTAACTTTATTATTATGTGTATTTCATGCTTGCTATTATCACTGAATTGATAATAATACTATATTTAAGTTATCCGTGACATTCTAAAACATATTTATGTCTAAAAATTCATTTTTTTTTTGTTTTTATTTTGTCTTTATTTTTTTCTGTGATTTACGTTTAATACTATAGCTAACTATGACAAAATATTAATGCCAACAAAGTAGATATAGGCCTTATATATATTTTTTTTACTCTTTACATTCGTAAAGATAACTTGGAATCTCTTGGCGTTTGATGGCAGGCCAAACAATTGGACAGGCAAAACAATTAATAACTCCCACAAATGAATATTTCAAATTTCGATGGGGTAATAATAACATATTTATTTTAAACATTAGTTTCTAAAACATACTAACGGTCATAAATTAATATTTTTACTTTTATTTCATATTTATTTTTGTCCGTGATTACGTTTAATACTGTAGGCTATTCAAGCTACTGTACTATGAAATTCCAAAAAATATGAATTCCAACAAAAAGGTGTTCCGAATATAAAGTTATTGCTTATACGGTAAATTAATATGGTAAACGATAAATGCTATTTAATTTGTAATGTTTCATTCGCCACATCCATTATTTTAGTATAAGTTATGTGTTATTTGTTTAATATCGTTATTAGATTTAATTCAATGAGTAGCTAATGGAGACCAGATGGTAATTCAGTATTAAACTAAGATGATTTTATGCGTTATCACTTTGTTTGCTAATATTAGTATATAAGAATATCTCACCTTATCACCCCTCAGAACATAATTATCATAATATTAATAATTTATTATTTTATCCGAAATAAATTTAAAATATGATCAAATGATTTTAAATTAAAGAAATATCCCAATAAAATGCCCACTAGCCTAAGTAATTATTTATTGTGTAAAAGAGTTGCAATACAAATTAAAACATTTTATATAATAGGCCTATACATATATATTCAAAACCAAATTTACCAATTAATCAAAATCACATTACCCAGTGTTGTGCTTCAAGATGTGTGAACCCCTAACAATCAACAATGAAGAACATGTGTGAACCCCAGAGAGACACCACTGACCTTTCTTCTTGATCCAGCTTCCCTAGTGTTAGCATCTAAATTTTATAAGGACACAGTTCCTCCATTTTAATAAATTCCCCAGTCTGGACTAGAGCTTTATTCTAGTTCCAAATAATAGGGACATTGCCCAAACAGTACCAATTTAAATTCAATCCCATTTTAAATTTATTTATTCCCAAATATATAGTACTGGGCGAAGAATCATTGAAGCAGATTTGGTAAGATCCACCCATACATCCATCAATACCCAAGATAGTGACAAGAAGACAATAGACTTGAACTGTATTTATCCCTAACATCTATGAACAATTAACATTCTTTTAAAGATTCAAAATTTATCCATGATATTAATTTCTATTTCTAAATTGAATATAAAATTGAGTTTGCTTGTCAGCACGAGTTCCCCTCCCTGAGAAAGAGTCTGAATGTATTCCATTGTTAAACCCAGCTGATAGACATTTAACTATAATTGTGAAGCAAGAGATATAAGGACTGAAATTACCCACATCATTTTGTATCCATTATAGTTTATAAATAATCAAGCATAAATTTAAATTAGAATTGTATTTCAGATAGGTAATAAATTTAAATTGTTGTAACAAAATAGTCTTATTATTTCATAGGCCTAGATAGCAGATTAGCCTAGATTAGCTTACCCATCAAGTTGACCTGGAAATAGCACGATACAGATAAAAACAGATAGATATATATAAACACCACTACTAATCAAGAGACAGAATAATATTTATCAAATCTTTTATTAAGTATATCCATTATTCTAAGATATTTTTCATTATAAACAAACACTTTTCTAACGTTAAGAGCAGCCAACATGGCGATCCCCTTCAAGTAAGAACAATATGAACTATCGCATCGCAACAACATAGACCGACGACAGTGTGTGTACAATTGCAAATTTTTTGCGGATTTGTCCAATTTAGTGATTGAATTTATGAAAAACTTGTTGCAAATTAATCAAGATTAAACATTAAACAATATTCATATGTTTTAAAGTTACAACACAACGTATCATCCATAAACCTGTGAAAATAAAAATAGGGTTTGTAGGTAGGCACACGTATAGATAACTTGGCCCTTGATGGCCATTACTGGTCAAACAATCGGAGTGGAGTGACGGACAAAACTTAATAACTTCCACAAATGAATATTTTCTCAATACTAAGGTTGTTTTGATTTTTACTTTATTTTCCTGTACCTAAACATGTAATTCCCAAAAATCTTAATGCCAGTAAAGTAGGTAATATTTTACGTCGTTTTTTTTTTTAGGTTTGTAATCAGTTAAATAAAATTATATATGGAGGGCAAAATGGAATGAACGTGGGTCGAATTAGAATTATATAGAATATCCTAATCCAATAAACTTCCAAAACGCCCAAACAATCGTCACAAATGTTATCCTCAACTGAATCACGAGCACTTCCTAAATGCGAAATAATGTTTTGCTTCGACAGGTGCGGGAAGACGCCACAACAACTACATTCCACTGATAACGAACGTGAACTGCGTGGGGAGCCATTTACTCGACGTTAAGTTTTTTCTAAATCCTTAGTTGTATTTTTGCTGCTTATACCGGAATTACGTTAGCCCCCTAATTATGTATAGCACAAAAACATTTTATATAGGCCTAAAGTATTTAAATGTAGAGGGGTTTTGTCCTTATGCGTTGTCAGTGTCTATGGCACATAAACATATTGTGAAGCTTTAAATTTAATGCCAGATAATTTTATTATACCAAGTATACGACCATTAACACCGGCACAGGTGCAATAGCAAATAGGTACCTTTTATAAGAACTAGATCAACAACTAACTGTTGAGAGAATGTGGTTTCCTTCAATACATATTCAGATAACAAAAAATACAATAGATTAGTAATTTGTAGTGTTCAAGTAACAATATAGTTTTTCATACATTGTTGTAAACCATCCCACCCCCCTCACCGTATTGCCAATTCCATGGTTTGGGGTGTCTCAAGGGCGAGACGGCCTTGTAGACAGCCGGGCGCCGGGGTTCCGGCTGGCCATTGCCAACCTTCTGGCACAGATTCCCTGCCCTTCAACCGTCGGCCAGAGTTGCGCGCGAACAAGGATAAACTCGAGCAGAAGAAGTTACGCGCGAGCTCTCGAACCCAATTTGTAACTCCTGACTACGTTAACCCCTGCTTAGAGATATTCCCGGACTACCTAGGCGCGAGCTCTCAAACCGCCTCTTAATTTTCAGGGCTGATAAACTGATCTCTATTTTGTGCTAAGGCAGAGGCGGTTAGGCCTAATTCGAGCAGCAGTTAATCTGGGTTCAGTCAAGAGTGGGTACTGTTCTTTACTTTTAGTTAACTTAAGCTTTAGCCCATGTTTTTGATAAAGATAATTCATGGGGTTCAATTTCCACTATCACGGTAATTAAGAAAAAAACAAAGAACAAACCTAGGCCTTCAGTAGACTCTCGATAGTCCAATACACTCTATGGGCTAATATGGCATTGTGCAGAACATTCTTGTGATAATTTGACAGATAACCTTGAGTATTAAAGATGTTCATTATTGTAGGCCTATTTGTAAAAGAGTTTTTACAATATTTTACTTCTCTGAAGAGGTTACCGTATTTAACGGTGATAACTCCAGCAATCCATAATCTTCTATAAACCAACAGGGTCCCTTTCCCATGTGTTTAATTAAAACTTATCAAGAATTCTATTGAGTCTAATGGCAATAAAAGAGACCTACCATAGCAAGTAAATAAATGAGACCTCACTTACCTTGAGCGTTTCATTGTGTTTGTCTGAAGATCTCTTCTTTCTCAATAACGATGACTTGGGAGTCTTAAATATTTTATCACCATCTTCTGAGTCGGGTTTCTGGGTTGGCTCGTCACACGGTGTACTCGCACTTTCACTTTTAGTCTTTTTCACTTTGGGTTTTTCAGCAATCTTCTCTTGTTCCACAGCCTTATAAAGTTTACCATCAAGCACAACCAAACCTTTTTCAACAGCTCGCTTAGCTGATAATTTTATCACAGTACTCAGATCTACATCTGGTTCAGATAACTCGACAGTGTGTGACTGTTGAATATATATTTCAATACTTTTTAAGCTAGAACCTTCTTTTTCTTGAAGTTCCCGAGCCGCTCTATAAACTACTTTGGATAAATCAGAATCTTTGGTTAATTTTAACTGTCGTGTCTGTTGCACACCACCGGGATCTTTGTAAGTATTCTGGCCTTTATTAAAAACTTTGAGAACAGTTCCGGCATTAACCAACTGCTCCAAATATTCTCTTATGACTTCCTCACTGTGTGGATGATGTTGCCGCACAGCATGGCAGATTCTTTCAGCCGATGGTCTCTGTTTTTGGGCACGGATTTTGCGAATGGCGTCCAAAATCCATTTTTCCCAATCTGACAAACTGACATTTACCTGTTCTCTCATTTTAAACTTGAACCTACATTTATAAACTTGTTAAATAAACCCTACCCGGGAACAAGGGGAGTTGGAATATCCTTGATAAATGTTGGCAGCATTGCTACCATTGTATACTACACTTCACACTTGTCACATGATTTTCCAGCATTTATTAAACAATCCACTGACAATTTCCAAGTTAAGGCCATTAGTATTATCTTCCAATTCAATTCCAACAGTTAGGCCTAGTCGGCATCTGAAACAGAGACAAGATATTTCTTAAATACTTAGCCAACCTAGTACTTAGGGTCTATGTGAATCCTTTTTTTTTTTTTTTTTTTTTGTTGTAACAAATAAAAACTTGACTTAGGACTAAAACTTAATAATATGAAACGTGATAAGCCTAAAGATGTTGTTAGAAAAACTGATTTTAAAAGGTTTATTAGCATAACATTTACTGATAGGTCTGTTTTCTTTTCAGGAGGTGCTGATCTTATTGCTCTAAAATTGAAAAATAGGACAAAGACCGTAGGCCCCTAGTCTGAAGTAATTAAGGCTTAGACCCGTTGTTTGGTAAAAAGGTCGGCGAAACTTCGTTATCCTACTCCACTGTTTTATCAATGTATTTCGGTTTTGCGATTAAAAATTTACGATTGTACAATTGTACGATTGTAAAATTTAAATTGTTTATTAAATTGTACGATGAAAACAACCAAATCAACAACGATGTTGAGTTAGGATATGTCTCAGGCCTATTTTAATAATAATCCAGCCTAACAATCTAACCGGTAACCTCCGTCACTTTTATGGACAGCATTTAAAACAACAAAATTGATGTTTTTTAAAACATTTAAAAAAATGGTAAATTCCAAAAATCAATGGTTTTTGAAAACATTTAAAATGGTTTGTTATAGCCTACAGTATGACATTTTTAACCCTCCGAGCGTTATTCGTCGATTTTTAGGCCCAGCTTTTCGACCTCCGAGCGTTTGAGACGATTTTTCGACTCTTCGAAAACGCAACGTAACTTTATAGTGAATGACAAAAACGGACTCATGAACGCTACCGCCATTACCGGGAGGTTCTAAGATATCCAAAAACACCCATTTTAAATGATTGGTTGTTTGTAATATGCAATGAAACATCTGAAAAAAAACTGTTACCATCTGCTAACTTTGTAAACAATGAAATAAATGTTTTTTGTTTTAAGGTTATAAATTGTTAAAAGTGTTACTAATACTGTTAATTTACATTATTGGAATAAATTAATATGTTTTATCTAGTTTATAACCATAAATACAAGTAGGAATTAGTATAATATTCCTAGCTTGAATTTACATGTGTTCTTATGGGATTAGGGTAAGTACCATAGGACATATTATTTAGTTTTATTCAAAATAAATTTTTTTCAAATGCTTATAGCCTACATTAAATATATATTTTCTTGAACTGCATAAAATTCCAAACAAAATGTATATCTTGCAATTTTAATTATGTGTTTCTAAAATTATTTTTGGAGAGAGCAAAGTTACATAAAATATTTTTGTTGTATTTTTTTAATTTTTAGCCTATAGCCTCATATTGGTAACAATCAGTAATGATGGTAATTTTTGTATTTTTAGATAGTCCATTTGATCTACTTTCATATAATATATACATTTATAATGGTAAGTTAGATCATAAAATATATTTTTTACTAATTTTTATTTGAAAGTACGGAAAACCTTAAAAAAATGTGTAACGCTCCAGGGGTGCTATATTGAACACTCGGAGGGTTAAAAACCAAGTTGAGTCGGCTGAGTTTCTAGGAGTGAAATTGGACGATTGCATGACATGGAATGAACATGTGGGTTAATTAGAAAGTAAGTTATGTAGCTAAAGACCTAATTAATTATTCTTAGATAAGTTAGTAAATTTGAAAACAATCCCTTGGCCAGAACTATTTATTACTCACTCTGCGAAACTTCGTTATCCGACTCCACCATTATTATCAATGTGGAAATTTCGATATTGCGATTAAATTCATGCGATGAAAACAATTGAATCAACAACGATATTGGGATAAGTAATGTATCATAATAATAATCTAACTTAATGAAGTTTTGCCAAAAGGTCTTAAGCCTAAGTTTTCTAGGCAAACTTGATTCCATCAGTATAACTTAGGTATTATTTTATTCAAATTACAGTAGAACCTTGATAGTTCAATACTTTGTGGACTTAAAGAGTGTCGAACTATAGGGAGTAGGCCTAGGCCTATATGGGAAATTTTAACACTGGGAGTATAAAAATCATAATTTGAATTTAGGAAACACTAAATTTTAGTGAAACCATAATCTAATGAACTTTAACATAAACAACATTCAAATCATTCGCCAATTTGTTTACATTTTCACCTTTGTAAACCTTTTCACCTTTTGCTCCAACATGGGAACTTTCAGTCATTAATAACATGTTAAGTTGTCATGGACCATGTCGAACTATCAGGAGTGTCGAACTATCGAGAGTCGAACTATTGAGGTTCTACTGTAATAACAAATTTAAAAATTGAAAATTTGAGACCTAGGCCTATTTCACTATGACAACAAAAATGCCAAACAGCATACTTTGACGAAATTTTAACTGGGCTATAACTCAAACATACAGTGGGTAGGTTAGGTATTTGTATTGAACAAAGCTTAGGCCCTACGTAAGGAAGTTTAGTTGAAGTTATGTTTTTTTTTTGGGTTGGTTTATTTAATTGTCCTTATTAGTGAATGTGTTGACTTCTTAAAAATGTTTAGGCCTCCTACCATACCTGTTAGTGTACATCCTAACCTAAAAATGTCACTTGTAAAAATTAAAGAAAAAGTTATTTTCAACTTTTAGAATGCCACTAAAATAAATTAATTAAACCCATGTGGCCAACCAAACTTGTCATTTAAGTTAAAAGGTAAACTTTCACCATCCAATACAAAAAGGTGACCTCGCGATTTACCGCCAATCTAAAACCCCTGACTCCCTGGTCAATAGCCAACGTACCAAGTCGGCATTTGAGTCTACCTCTCCCCACCATTTGAATTAATTCAAAGCAGATGGCAAATATGACCCTTTGAAATTTGTACACGAACCAATTTAATATATTTCATTACTAATACTATTGTCAAATATTAAACTGTTTGTTTGATGTATGAAAATTAGAAACATTTAGTACGGTATAACTTGAAAACAAAGCCTAAATAACATGTAACTAGAGCACAAAGTAAAGTCCTCCTGTAATTGATTGATAATTTAACTCCCAATTATAACCAGTAAGATAGTTAAAAAAAATATGTATATAAACTCATTAATTTTGATAATAATTAGCATGACAACAATAGTTTGCAAAATATTGCTTGCACAATGGAAAATGAAGACAATTGAACGAAAAGTTTATCCTCCATCTTAATTCTGTGCGCAGCGGAACAGCGATTTGTTCTAAGAAATGTAAAACAGATTCACTTCAACTCACGTTAATGACAATAGTTATACACCATTTACATCTTCTAACTTAAAAATTCCACAATTTGAGAAATCCAAAACCAAAAACATCAATTAATCACACTAATCGATTTATGAAATATTGAGGAACACAACATCACTTCACAACACCACTTTGTTTCAAAACATTCTACTGACAAGATGGCGACCAATAGCGGCTGGCTACCGCGCATCCTACGGCAATGTACCAATAGGAGGATGTGAAATTCAATCACATCAAAACACTCCCATTATCTTCCAAGAAGGATAAAAGCAGACAGTTTATAAATCGCATATGATTAAAAATCAAATAACCTATGGTTAAAAATAAATAAAATCTCTTAAAAGAAGTAGGTAAACAGCAGTAGAAAAGAAGAAGGATAACAATCATATAACTTAATTGATTAGGTAAAGAATTTAAAAGTAGGCCTACACCATAGATATATACTAAACATAAACTTATCTGTGTTTAGTATATATCTATGGCCTACACAGATGCAAGCACTATACACTAGCACTATAGCACTAATAGCACTAACTTATAGTGGCCTTGCACTATACAAGCAATCAGATGTATCTGTAGGCTTAGACCTAGAGATACTTGCAAAGAAAAATTTAAAGAACTTCAGATTCTCACCGTTCCCTCTCTCTTCATTTTTGAAGTTATTATGTATGTAAAGTTAAATAATCTGATACAGCCTCACAACCATAGATATAATACTAGAAATCACAATGTAAATCCTTCTGTTCAGCATAATTTGAAACTTTTCGAGACAAAACCTAGTTATGTAGGAATTAAGTATTTCTCTAAACTCCCATCAGTGATTAGAGAGACTCAGGACATAAAAAAATTTAGAGACAAACTGAAAGTTCATCTGATTGAAGAATGTTGCTATGGGCTGCCTGAACTAGTTTAAGTCCATCTTCCCATCCTTATCTTTCTTATCTTTTTTTCACTTTGGCACTGCCTTACCTAAACCCTTCCTTATAACCTGATTGGACGATGCCACCCGGCGGAATTATTTGGACGGGTCCCATGCCAAGGAGGTCAACGGGACATACAACGGAGGTAACAGGTTAACAGGTACACTGTAAGAGTACCTTATGTACCCTTGTAAAGAATTATTTTATATCGTAAAATGGAGTGTGTATTTTTCTATATTTTGGTCCCGAACAGTACCGGTACATTTATAGTGTTTATAACTTTTTCAAAGCTAGTTCACGTTTTCTGTCTAGGTCTTCATCCCTTTCCCTTACACCACCCATTAAGTTTTAACTTAATTTAAAATCGTTTGGTTTATAAAACAATAAACAGACAAATAAAATATGGCTATTTCTATATTATATGACTATATCCAAAGCCATACTAGATTATTATAATCTAATATGACTTGGATTCATCCCGCTATTTGGGGTGAATGGAAACATATTACTAAATAAATTAAAGTTGCTTGTTCTATAATTTCCCCTGTTATCAAAAGCAATAACGTTAAATATATGTTTAATTCACACCTGGAGGCCGAGCATTTACTCGGTTAACTAAGCAATTCTTACTTACTTGTTACTTGTAACTAAGCAATTCTTTGCTGTAAGTTAGTAATATCAGTTACAGAGATGGTGGGCAAAATAGCTTGTTTCTTTGTTCAAATCTATATTAGCGAAACCCCACTCACTGACTGACTTATCACAAAATCTCAGGAACTACCAAACGGATTTACTTGAAACTTTGAACATGTTAGTCTTGCCTCCTATAGGTGCTCACTAAGAAACGATTTTAGAAAATCCCTTCAGTGCTCCGCCCCACAGGCCTTCGAGATTTCAAATATAATGTTATCCGCATGGCCAAAATTAAATAAATTAGGAAACCTGCACGGTTGGAATTTGGAGTGATCTCTTTTTTCTAAATGCTAAAAAAAGTGCTTTAAACATCCCCATTAGGGCTCCGCCCCACAGAAGCTCACAATTACTGTATAGCCTACGTTTTGAAATTTGACATGGACGATTCTCTTTGCTTATAGATACTTATTAAGAAACTGTTTTGCAAATATAGTTTTTGAAGCACGTTAGGGCTCCACCCCACTGGACTTGGGATTACTTTAGGGCCTCCGGGGTTGAAAATTGACATGGACATTTCTCTTTGCTCATGGGTGCTCCCTAAGAAACTGTTTTGCAAATATAATTTTTGAAGCACTTTAGGGCTCCGCCCCACTGGACTTCAAAATTACTTTTGGGCCTCCGGGGTTTAAATTTGAAACGGACAATCCTCTTTGCTCATAGTTACTGAGTATAAGAAATAATTTTGCAAATTTCCTTTAGGGCTGAACCCCATAGAACCTCAAGGTTACCATAGATCCTAGGGGGTTGTTGTTGCTGTTGTTAAAATTACTTTTGGGCCTTTGGGGTTAAAATATGAATTGGACGTTCCTCTGCTCACAGTTAATGACTAAAAAATGGGTTTGCTAATATATATATATATATATATATATATATATATATATATATATATATATATATATATATTTTTTAATTCTTTAGGGCTCCGCCCCACATGACTTCAGAATGACTTTAATGCCTACGGGGTTGAAATTTGACAGGGTCGTTCCTATTTGCTCATAGGTTCCCAGGACCTTTTCTATTTAAGAAACCTTTACTCACTAAGAACAGGTTTTGCGAAATACCTTTGGAGCTCCACTCACACTACATTTTGTATTTTGTATTTTTTGTATTTTTTGTGTCTATCTACGCCAGTGGCATTTTTTAACGTTTTGACGGGGAACGGTCCAAACCCCAGTCTTGTTACTATCTAACATCGACCAGTTGTTAGAAAGCATCATTAATTAATAGCCCAATGACAAATGGCAACTGGGTCCGGAATCGATCCTTTAAAAAGCTACTAACTTTCCTCAGGATCGAACCGGCAACCTTTGGATTCAAAGGCGAGCACTATAACCACTCAGCTGTAATACATTGTTTCAATGTCATTCTTAATGAAGTAGATTTCATTGCTCTTTAAAAAGATGTTATTACCTATAAAATAAATTCAATCACGGGCGAAGCCGTGACGGGCAACAGCTAGTCTAATATAATATCATTGACTTTGTACACTACGTTAGTATGTACATAGTCAATGATAATATCCTCTAGTTTTTTATTACCAATCTCCCCTTAATACTTTTAATGAAAACAGCTGTTTGAAGAAATAATATTTCTAATCATATTTTCCAAGACAAAAATTTGCTTCCATAAGAATAACATGTTAGGTAACTTTGAAGACATGTGGGGCGGAGCCCTGTGGAATTTTCTTAATTTTTTATTTTATAAGAACCTTCTCCTGACAATAAAAACACAACAAAAAAGAATTAGCGAAATCAGTCCTGCCGTTCCTGGTGATGCCGTGACCAGGAAGAGATTGCAATTAAAATTGATTAGTTAGTTGTTTTATACTTTTACAAAACTTTTATTTTCCTACATATTCATAATCAGCATCAGTGTTAACATATAATATTTTATAATTATATTTTTCAACGATTTACTAAAAATTAATGTGATCAATTACTTTTACTGTAGTACCTGGCAGGGTTGAGGTGCGCCGATGGTCAGTCAGAATAAAAAAAACCATCAGGGTCGAGGTGCGCCGATGGCCAGTTTGAGATTTGCCTTCAATTCGTTGCTTTTTTGTGTTAATAATTATTACATTTTCTGTTTACAAATACTGTATCAATATTCAAAGTCAACTGAAGAATAACAATTTGGTATGTCGTATGCATTTTCAGTTTTTTGTTCATGTTAAAATATTACCTTGACTGTTTACCAATATCGTATCAATATTTACAGTCAACTATAGAATAAAAAATGGTATGTATTATGTAGGCCTATACAGTAGGCATTGCCCTAGTCTTCGTAAGTAGAAACTATTTTCCGTTATTCAAAAACCAGGTGTGGGCGGCCTGCAATTCCCAACAGGGAGCAGAGGCCGTAGAGTCGGAATTAACGGAAAAGTTATGCACTTCGGTATTTTCCTTTCTTAAAAGACTTCTAGATCTTATATAGGTTCAAATATGAAAACACTATTTTCCTGGAGTTTAGACGGTCAGGAATTCCCAACAGCGATATATCGCATATTCACATCCATCCTTCCTCACCCCTAGCAAAACGTAATAATTGATGGAGCTCTACTGGAAAATACCGAATGTACTTATAAGACATATTTGGTAAATAAGATGGCATAATTTTTGTCACCACGGTTTTTTAATGTAATTTGTGTCTCATCTTTATCATGTACCATGTTTTGTTTTCCAGTGAAAAAAATAATATATTTTTCAGCATTATTCTGATAATTTTGAATATTTAAAGATTTTTGGACTATAAAGATTTGTTTTGTTATAGACTATTAGTTTTTAATGGTAGGAAAAATTATATTAAAAATTCATTCTACAATATGTTTGTTTAGTAAGGCGCATGGCAAGTTTCTCCATAATAAAAACTAGATATCCTCCACTGTTCAAAATCTATTAAAATTCAGTTTATCTGCATCCAATTTTTAAAATGTCCTATAATAGATGTAAAATAGCGGTTCTTCCTGCTTTTCTAGAATTTTGTTATTGTGACACTTGTAATATTGTTTGTCTTATCGATTACTTCCAATAATTGTATTTTTATCGTACTACATACAAACCCTCTGTTTTCTGATGTGGAAATAGTCAGAAAATTTGGCATTTAATGTAGCCTTTTAAAAATGCACGAAAAACATTTGCTCATTTTTCATCAGACTGCATGCTAAACAGCCATTTCTGGCCTATATGTCAGTTGGTGTTGAATAAGTCCAAAAAGGTGGCAATTACTTTTTTTTTTTTATTCTTTATTGACATGAACATTAAGTACAGTCATGGCGTCATTATTTTTCTTCTTCAGTGATGAGGTTGGCCTCGTCCCTCCAGGCATTCTTCAACAGAGTAAAATTCTTTTTTCAGTAGCCAGTCGAGAACAGCTCCTTTGAAGTTCCGGTTGTTTTTTTGTTCTTTCAGTGCAGGTGGAACGGTGTTGAATAGTTTTGCTCCGATGTAGCTGGGTTTTTTTTCATAGGCTGACAGATGATATGCAGGGAGTATGTAGTTGATTTGGTTTCGGGTGTCATAATGATGAGCCTCTGAGAAGTTTATCATGGGTCTTTTGTTAACAACGTGGGTGACTACCTCGGCAATGTATAGGTTAGCTACTGTCAGTAGTTTCAGCCTTTTGAACTCCCCCCGGCATGAGTCACAAAATGCCAGTCCAGCCATGATTCTGACTGCCTTTTTCTGTAGACGTAATACCCTCTGAAGGTTCCCCTGAAATGATAGCCCCCATCCAATCAGTCCATAACGCATTTGCGCCTCAAATAGAGCATATAGTAGGCAGTCCTTGAGGTTTCTGCGTTAAAAAAATAGAGTTGATCTACATGGGGTTTCCAGTTGAGGTCACTATCAATGGTTATCCCAAGGTATTTGGCCTCTTGGGATGCTATTACATCTGGTAGCGCATGAGCAGTCCTTCTTTGTGAACCAAAAGAAGAATTGTTGCGTCTTGTCTTCATTTAGCACGAGGTCATTCTCTTGGCTGTACTGTTTGGCAATGCTGGCAGCAATATAGGATTTTATTTCTACCTCTTGTATATTTTTGTGGGATACAACAAGGGCAGTGTCATGAGCATATAGGAAAGCATCACAATTGTTGTGTAACACAGAAATAATGTCATTTGTGTACAGGATGAATAAAACTGGACCTAAGACAGATCCTTGAGGAACTCCTCTGGTTGTCTGTACTTGTGTGGATCTGTATTTTCTGGATGTCTTGTTTGTTACATTAGTTGTCTCTGTCATTTGAGTCCTTCCGCTGAGATAACTCTGAAACCATTGATGTGCGGTTCCTTGTATTCCTAGCGTTAGCAGTTTGTCCAGAAGATGTTTGTGGCTCAGACTGTCAAATGCTTTACTAAAGTCCAGAAAAATACCCGTTGTTGTAGTCCCTGCTTCTGTGGCATCAATGATAGTTTCTACCAAGTCAATTATAGCCGTGATGGTAGACTTGCCTTTTCTAAAGCCATGTTGGTGATTAGTTAAAATACTATTGTTTTTTAGATGTGTGAGCAGTCTTGTTATATAGAACTATTTTTTCAAAGACCTTTGATAGGGTTGAGATAAGCGAAATAGGCCTATAGTTGTTGACAAGGGAGGTGGATCCTTTCTTATGCTTCGGTTAGATTAATGATTGTTTAAGTATTAGGGGAAAGTGCCTTGTTGAAAAGACTTGTTTATTAGGTTAACTATTGGGTCTAGCACTTCATTTTTGCAGTGTTTCAGAATTGTTGATGATATTTCATCGATTCCTGATGATGGTTTTGATTTTAGGCATGTTATAGTTCTATCTACTTCAGCTCTATCTGTTGGTGAAAGGTTCTCTTCGATGACATGAACTCTCTTTCATGTAGTGTTGAATGTAGTTTTGGGAGTGCTTGTTGAGAATCCAATAGAACTTGTTCAGCAGCATTAGCAAAGAAGTGATTCATATGTTCAGCTATTTTTTGGGGACCTGTTAGGGTTGTGCCCTCAATGTAAAGAGATTTTATTTGGTTTTTTTGGGATTTTTTGTTGAAACGATTGTTGTTTATGACCTGCCAGACTGCTCTGCTTTGGTTTTCTGCATTTTCAATATAGGTTATTGCATAGCTTCCTTTCTGAGTTGTTTAAGGTATTGGTCATATTCTCTCTTTCTGTCATTGGTTTGTCTTTTATTTTCTTCATTATTAATCAGAATTGAGTCGTTGAGTGCTGTATATGCTCCTTTCAGCCTCATAAGTTCACGCTCTTGTTCTTGATTTGTAAATATTTTTCTTTTCTTTGGTCTTGATTGTACACTAAGGGCAAGCTGTATCTAGTGCTTCTCGCAGTATTTTGTCAAATTCTGAGTACGCCTGGTCTGCGTTTTGAGTGTTGGTTACGGTTTCCCAAGTTTCTTGTGCTAGAAGGTTTTTAAGGTTTTCTATGTTTCGAGCACTGTAGTATCTTCGAGTTGTGCTTGGTATGACAGTTTTGTCAAACTCAAGATGTACTGTGCAGATCTGGCCCGTATGGTCTGATAAGCCTGTGAGCAGAACTGCAGTGTCAACTTCTGTTTGCAACAAGTTTGTTGCAATCATGTCGATTGATGTTTTTGAGTGAGAGGTGATTCTTGTTGGCGGTAGAGGTATTCGGTTGATGTCATGGCTCAGCAGAACTTGATTTAGGAGTTTACTGTCATCTTCATCAGCCAGGCTGTCTACATTAATGTCTCCAGTTATAATAACTGGATTTTTCCAAGTTGGTAGATCATCAAGAATGTTGGACAGGGTTTCAAGAGCCAGGTCAAGATTGGTATAGATCGGGGGCCTGTATATTCCTAGGATATACAACTCTGTTTTTTCATTTTCATTTTTATAAGCTGTGTTTCACAGAAAAGTTCTATTTGTTTTTTTGCAATGTCAATGCAGGAAATGTCATTACCTAGTTTTTTGATTGCATATATTGCAACTCCACCTTTTCTATGTTCAGTTCTCGAGTATACCCCAATGTATACATAATTATGTAGTTGGGTATTTTCAAGTTTGTCTTTAGAAAGGCCATGTTCTGTAAGTACAACTATGCTTGGTTTGGTTTGATAAAGTTGGTGGTTTAGTCTGTCAATTTTTGTACTGAGCCCATCTATGTTTTGGTAGAAAATCGATAATTTGGCTGGCTTAGGCAACGGGTTTTTTCCTAGTTTAGTTAAGTTGTTATTACTGGTTTGGTTGGAAATCCTAAAAAAGGTGTTTGAATCTCGTTGCCAGACTTGTGAGAGACTGCATTGATGTAGTTTGCATTTATAGTTTTGAAGTGCTCTATGTTTTTTTTTTTTTTTTTTTCAAAAACGATTTCCCAGCTTTCTTTTTTTTCCAGTAGCATTGCGGTGATGGGTGGGCCCTTTCATATAAACATTATTAAGCATTTTTTGCTTTTTTGGACCAGGGAGGTCATTGGTTGTCAAGTTTTCAATGATGGGGTGCTGTTTTTTTGAAGGGGTTTGGCAGTCTCCCCCGCTCTTCCCTACTTTTTCATTGGTTGTCAGGTTTTCATTAATGGGGTACTGTTTTTTTGAAGGGGTTTGGCAGTCTCCCCCGCTCTTCCCTACTTTTTCATTGGTTGTCAGGTTTTCATTAATGGGGTACTGTTTTTTTGAAGGGGTTTGGCAGTCTCCCCCGCTCTTAATTCCCTACTTCGTCGCTGGTTGTCAAGTTTTCTTTGGATGTCTGATGCTCAGTTTTTGTGACGGGATTTGACTGTCTCCCCCAGTACTCCCTACTTGCTCCATGGTTGTCAAAATTTCTTTTGTTACTACAGGGTTTAGTTTTTGTCTACAGCAGTATGGGTTTTTACCAGGACTAAGTACAGTAAAAGCTGTTGAGCATGTAATTGGAGAAGTTTTGGATGGTTTAGAGAATAAAATTACTACAAATGCTACGTTAATTGACCTGACAAAAGCCTTTGATTGCATACCACATCAAATTTTAATTAGAAAGTTAGAAAGGTATGGCGTTCAAGGATCTGAGCTTAATTTAATAGCAACATACCTCCAGAATAGAGAACAGATGGTAGTACAAAATAATGATACGTCAGATACTAGAATAATTAGATATGGAGTACCGCAAGGCTCAGTGTTAGGACCATTCCTATTTGTAATTGCAGTGAATGATTTTTCAGTAAATATGCCTTGTAAATCCATTTTATATGCAGATGACACTACCTTGCTTCAGGTCGGAAAAAATGTAGAAAGTGTGGAAATAATGCAGCAAGAAGTAATGAAACAAGCATGTAACTGGTTTTCAGCAAACTCCTTAAAAGTAAATGACAGCAAAACAGAGAGTATAATTTTTTCAATGGATAAATCATTTAAAACAGAGAGCTCTGTCAAATTACTCGGAATTTATATAGACAATAAATTAAGATGGGAAGAACATATTCAACATCTCTGTAACACACTGGCCAGGGTAAATTTTTTACTTAGAAAACTTCGAGAGAATGTAAGCCAGGACATGCTGATTAATGCCTACTATGCCTTTTTCAACTCACATCTTACTTACGGTATTACTTTATGGGGGAATAGTGCTTTCTCAGACCAAGTTCTAATTTGGCAAAAAAGAGCTATAAGAACTATGAAAAACTTAAGACAAAGAGATTCATGCAAAGATCTATTTAAGGAGATGGGCATAATGACTGTTCCGTGCTTGTACATATTTAACTGCCTCTTAAAAGTAAAGGAAAACATACAAAAGTATAACTTAAGATCAGACTTTCATTCCTACAATACTAGGCAAGGCTACAAATTAGAGATAAGAAGGGTAAGACTTGAAAAAACAAACAAAAGCTCAGACTGCATGGAGGTGAGAATTTTTAATAAACTGCCAAAAAAAGCTCAATATGTAGAAATAAATAAATTTAAGAGGGTAATGGAGAAATGGCTGAAGGAAATGGCTTTTTATTCAATCAATGCTTACCTTCAGTGTAACATGAGTGATCTGGAAATTTTATTTATGTAAAGTCATAGTATTATGTTTTCTTCTGTCGATGTTTTTGGTAAATGTCATAATGACCTTTTGTGTGATTTCGCTTGGTTTTAAATTTTAAATTGTAATTTTAGATGTTTTGTCAAGATTTTAAAAGTGAAATTGTTTTTAAAATATTGTGTTAAGTTAAATTTTAAATTTTATTTTAGATTTTTTGTGAAGTTTCTAATTTTAAATTGTTATTTTAAATGTTCTGTTAAGTTTTCATATTTTAGATGTTCTGTTAAGTTTTCAATCTTTAAATTGTTATTTACATATTTTGTAGCTTATTTTTATTATGTTTTCAAAAAACTTTAGTTGTTAATACTATATATATTTTTTTAGTGTTTAAGTCAAATAACTCTTTCAACGGATGACGTCTGAATTTTTGCACACTGCTCACCTTTGATTTGTTAATTAAGTTGGATGTTTTTAACTTAGTTAGTTTTCATGCGAACTTTTATTGTTATATTTATTTACTGACAATGTCCAATGCATCAACTTTGTATGCCTTATGACTAATAAAAATCTTGAATCTTGAATCTTGAATCTTGTGGAGGATTTTGTGGTACCTCCACTGAGTGTGTGTTTAGGTTTTCTCTGTGTTTTGCTAACTGCAAGGAGATGCTAAAATGATTTTTCTTATAGTTCCTTGTAGCTACAGATCTGGTTTTATTGAGACTTGTATTACTGCTTAATAGTGATGGGGTTTGATGATTAGCTTTTAGACTATTCTGAACATTTTCGATACAAAGTTCCATGGTGTTTAGTCGAGATTTTAGGTCAGCTACCGGGTACTTCAGTAAGCAGATTTGTGGTGTTGTGCAATAATAAGGGGTTATGTGAAGATGTAGTGGTTTGAGTTTCACTGCTTTTTACAGATACGGATTCTTGTTCGGTGTTATTTACATTGTCTAGGCGTTTTTTTAATGAAGTTACAGTTTTTTCTAAGTTACTTATTTTTTAGACATAGCCTTCAATAAGATGATTTATTTTTTTGTCATGTTGTTCAAATATGTCTTCTGTTTCGGACCGTAGTACTTTTTCTTTAGTGATTTGAGCATCTTTTTCAGTTATTATCTGCATCAAGTCTTCTATTTTTTTACTATGTTTCTCTTCATCTTGCTCCATTTCTTCTATTTTTGCCTCAAAGTTTGCCAATTTAATTTGTAGAATTTCGTTTTTTTCTTTTGAATATGTATTTTCTTCTAACAGAGCTGCTCCTATTTTTGCTGCCATTTCTAACTTGTCTTCATCACTCTCTGTATTTGCTAGGCTTTTATTTTCAATTAAACTATTTTCTAGCTCCTGCATAGAATGATTTAGGGTATCATTGTTATCATTTGCATTGGAATTGGTTCCAGTCAAATCTTCTTGATGGGATCTACAGTTTGTACATTTCCAATTTTTTATTTTTCAGGGGGTCCACCGTTTTAGATCTTTCTCGGGTATCTGCTGGCAGCCTGCATGATACCACGTATTGCAACGGCTAGTACATAGTATTCCAGAGTATTTCACCCCTACACTACATGAGCCGCATGGATACTTAGTAGGCATTTTTATTGTTATTTTTAAGAAAAATGTTATTTATTTTCATGAAAATTTTATAATTTTGTTTGATTTTAAGGTTGAATCAAATACCGTGTCAATGTAAAATGAAAACACTGTGATAGCCAGCTGGTGAGTAAGTAGGCAGAGTGCCTAGGTCAAGATGGTGATAACCAAATAATCAATTTGGTTGCTGAGGTTGCAGGTGTAGGTCACTAGCATCTGCTGTGACACATGAGCTGTCTATCTGAGTGCTATGTCAACATTGCTTCGATGAGTTGGTGGTGTAATGGTGGATCTGTTGTAAGTGTCGTGTTGGAAGATTTGTGCTGTGACTTGGCTCTGACGTCACTTGACACCTTACCATATGTTTTTTCGTATACAGAATTTTTTATGTAGTTTATGCTTGCATTTAAAATGTTTGTTTTTTACGCCCCTTTCACACATCACGGTTTTGCCCGTACGATTTTTAATCGTACGGCGTACATTCCAATAGAATTTTATGAGACCTTTCACACAGGCACGTTTACGGTTTTTAACCAGCTGACAATTACTTGTACGGTGTTTTGGACGGTTTTTAAATCGTGCGGTTTTTTCCCGCACGGCTAAAAACGTGATGTGTGAAAGGAGCGTTAGAAATGACTAATAAATTTGAGGTTGATCTTTTAGTTGAGTTATATTAGTAGCTTGATTTTTTTTGAGTTTTATGAAATATGAGATTCTTATAGTTTCTTCCATCAATAATTAGGTCAGTTCTTGAGTCATGGTATATGAGTTGTATTTACTTGATTATAGTTTAGTTTGCTGATAGAAATTTATCGATAAATAGACTTACAGTTGCTCCAAGTAAGTTTTGCACATAAGTTAGATAATGTTTGTTGGATAATTATCACTTATACACACTTTTTCTTGAGAGTCACTTTACTGAGACAGTAGTCAGTCAGCCATGTTGGACTTAGTAAATTAAATAGACTAAAAAAGTGCAAGATTGGCAAAGGAACTATTAAGAAGAACAAAAATATATTAAAAGTTAATTTTGGTTAAAAAAAGGGATTATTTTGATAAAAAGATCTAAGGTTAGAACAACTTGGAATCAACAAAAGGTAACAAAAGGTTTCCTAATTCTAACAATTTAATCTTAAGTTCCAACAATAACACTATTGAAGATCCGTTAAAGGTGGGAGAGTTATTTAACAATTATTTCTTAGATTTTGAAAATTCCGATGTGGTTTCAAATGAGGTGAGAGACAATGACAACCCTTTATTTTCATCAATGAAATTTAGTTTTAAACCTGTCGATGTCAAGGAGGTAAATAATATAATGTCCTCCTTTCAAAGCAAATATTACTTCTGGCATTGATGGTGTACCAGTGACAGTCGTAAAAAAAGTCAGACATTATCTTGTAACCTATTGTACATTTAATTAATTCATCTTTAATACCCGGGATTTTCACAGATGAATTGAAAATTGCAAAAATAGTACCAACCTTTAAAAAAGGGAATGTACAGGCTGTTCAGTGCTGCAGACCAGTGTCAATTGTACCAACATTTTCCAAAATATATAAAAAAATAGGCCTAGTTTATTTAAATTGTCAAATTTTTTTGAGTTCAACAATCTTTGAGATAAGCAACAACACGGGTTTCATTTTAGCAAGTCAATTGTTACAGCGGGTGTTGAATTCATTGAAAGGATTATTAACTAAATTGATGGGGGGAAGAATCCTGTAGGAATTTATCTTTATCTAAGTTGAGCATTCGACAGAGTGTCACACGATATTTTGATTAAAACATTGGTGAAGCTCGACATAAAAAGTTTAGACTTGAACTGGTTTAAATCATACCTATCTGGAAGAAAGAAATTTTTAAGCACTTTAGCGCTCCGCTTCATTGGACTTCAAAATTAATTTGAGCCTCCGGGGTTGAAATTTGATGGACGATTCTCTTTGCTCATAGGTACGGTACTCACTAGGAAACAGGTTTACAAATATAGTTTTTGAAATTCTTTATTGCTCCACCCCACAGGTCTTGAAAATTACTCTATGGCCCACGGGGTTGAAGTTTTACATGAACGTTTCTTTTTGCTGATAGGTGCTCTTGCATTTGCAATTAGGATAAAAAAGGCACAGGGGCAATCTTTGAATATTGCGGGTTTAAATTTGGAAATGCCTGTTAACTGGAATGGCCAGTTATACGTGGCATGTTCACGAGTTGGTATGCCTGAAAATTTTTACATATTTATACACCAAATAAAAAGAGAAAAAACAATATTTATTCTTTGGCCTTACAATAAAATTAATATTCTTACTTTCTATTCCATTGGTTTTTTTTTGTTACATTAAAAAACTATGAAAATAGCTTTATTTCTGTAAACAACTTATATGGGTCGATAACACTGAACCCTGACTTCCTGTCTTCATTTGGGGGCTCCTGTAAGATAGTATGTTTACTTTTCTATTGAAATGTCAGTTGCTATTGGCAACAGTTTTGGTTGTTTACAGTTAAGTTTTGTTGACTTGAGATTAGGATTAGACTAAAGCCGCGTCTGCACTGGCCGAACATGTTCGCCAAACAATGTTCTTCCGAACTTTTGTTTGTTCGTTGCTAACCTTTTAGAATGTAAATCATATAGCCAGTAATTGTTAGTTGATTTTTGTGTTTCCCAAACAAGATCGAATGTTCGGCCAGTGCGGACGCAGCTTTAGAAGTGGAGCTTTTTGTCTAGATGCTAGCTTGCTACAATGAATTTACAATAAACATTAATATTCCAATTAATGGTTGTCATTTGCTATTAAATGATACTACCAAACCTTAAACATTTTAAAATGTATAAATATAATTCTCAGTAGTGTTGAAAAGTAACTCAATCTTCCTTAAATATGTTTTTTTTTATACTATGATTTTTTTTAATTTGTACTAAAAATATTAGATTGTAAAAAAACTGTCATTTAAAATACCCCCGTCGCAGCAGACCTGCGTACTCAGCGAATTTCCAATGGAATTTCAGATTATTTACTTTCCCCATAAAAACACCGTAGGATCGAGTATGTAGGTTTGCTGCCATGGGGTGTTGTTAGAAAATCTAAGTTAATCAATAATTGGTGAATGTAAACGCAAAATTGTATCAAGCTCTGGCAATTTTTTATTTTTCCCATAAACCCCATGGGGGAGAGTATATAGGTTTGCCGCCATATGGGTTTTGTAAGCAATTATAAGTTAAGCCCTATCTAGATAATGTACATACCAAATTTGATTAAGTTATGTCAATAAATAAGCAAGATATAGGGTTTCCTTGATTTCCCATAAGAATAACATGGAAAACACATTTTTGGATTTTCCCCGTAACCAGTTATGCTAAGATAAAAATTCAAAATACCAAATTGTTTGTATTTTTAAGCTCTTTTAAATGGTTTCAGTTAAAATTGGTGAATTTTGAAAATTGAGGTCAAAAAATGCCAAAAACCCAATTTTGACCCCTTTGAAACCCCATAAAACGACATAAAACCCGACAACGCTGGTTCGCGAACTCATGAAAATAGACCTGGTCTTACACCTTCATACCAAATTTCATCAAAATCGGAGGTTCCCTTCAAAAGTTATCGGTACCACGGCCACATATATAGATATAGATATATATATATATATATATATATATATATATATATATATATATATATATATATATATATGTGTATATATATATATATATATATACATATATATGAAAATGAACGAATGGTGTTTTTGGCTTCTGGGGACCTCAAAATGAAAAAGTAAAGTGGTCCCGGGCTTAGGTCTTACCATGGCTACTACCGTAATAGCGTATTCCCTATAGGGAAATTCGCTAAAAATGTAATTAATAAAAAAAATAAAACAATGATTGTGGGAACCACCACTAAGAAGAGGAAATAAGAACACACCAGCTTGGATTTCAAGTGAAAATTTAACAATTTATTCACAGTACATGTATTACCGGTACTTAAGTACACTGCCATGATAAGTAGAGAATTTTTGGACATATGGTAAATAAATACTGTAAACGCTATTTAAATAATGTTGGCTATTTTTACTGTAGCTATTTTTACTGCTTGAATTTAAAAAATACTGGTTGGAACGTGCTCAATGACAAGTATTATACATTATTTATTAAGAAAGATTAACGATACTCCATGATGTAATTATTCCAAAACTTTCCAATTTTAAAATAGAGTTTACCATAAAATTTATTGTTTGTTACAAAAACTCTCTAATATCTTATAATTTTTACACATACAAAACCAAAGTAAATTTTGTTGATAGATAACAGTCATGTAAATATGTCAAAATATTTATAACAAAAATTGTTAGTTTGATGAAAAATTATTTTTGCACATTTTAAATCAGCATTTTACTATACACAAAAATATATTAAGTTAGAACAAATAATTATTTTAAATCATTACAAAAACCAATTGTTATATTAATGGTAAATTAAGAAGAGAAGAAAAATAGGCTCAAGTGTAGATTACTTTTTAACGGTGGATATTTACTATTTTCACTATTGTTCATGTTTACCACAGCAAACATGTACTATTAAAGTTACGGAAGATAGCCAAACCAGTTATACCACTCCTTGAATCCTGCATAGGGAATTTTATGGTTAAAGATTTTTGTTTTAGTGACGGCATCCAGAAAATTATTACAGTTGGTTGCACGAGACGTGAGACAGCATGCCAGGATTTGTTCTACACATGGGCAGTTTAACAGCCTGAATTTGAAATGAAGACCTTAGTAATGATTTTACTGTATATCATTATAATAATTAATCCACGCCATTTTGCATAAGATAGAGCCATCTTGCCCATATGTAGCACAAATTCTGAAGGGCTGTCTCACGTCTCGTGCAACCAACTGTACATCTGTTGAGACAACAACTATGGGATGGCATACATGAACCTACACAAAATATTGGTACAATACACTCTTGTTCACCTGGATCGCCCCCCCCACTCACCCCCCCTCAGAACATCCACCCCATCGGTTCCCCATAATCCACTTCAACCAAACTCAGATTACCTGGAGTTTTTTTATTATTTATTATTAACAAACAAACAAATTAGGGCCTTAAATTTGTTTTTTACTTAGCCTATATCTCCAGAATTCAATTCAATTCAAATACGTTTATTTCCAACAATTACAACAAATACAATATAGTATCTTATAAAAGAAAATCAAAGAGAAAAAACTAAAAACTAAATTTTACCCAGGAAATAAGCTTGATTGGGCAGGATGCGTATATTCAGTCGCTATTAGACAGCCTATATAAGGTTGAGCAATGGTTGGAAAAAAATAATAAATAAAGGCTACTATAAATTTAATACCTATAACAATTATATTTTTACCAGTGATGTGTGATATTTTTAACAATGTGAATATGTTGTATTTTTCATCATTAGGCGTAATACAATTTGCGGTTGTCGAAAATTGATATGTAGCTTGATGTTTTGCCAAGAACTGTGCTCAAAGTAGAGGCAATGATTTAGTGAATAATTTAAAGCTTTATTTTCTGAAATTTTTGCCTCATCTAAGTTTACTATTATATTACAAAGATTCTACATTCTATGTTAAGAAGGTCTCTTGTGTTAGCTCATCTGTAGGCTGCTAGCGTTGAATATGTACACTAACGTGAATAGACCTCTCATCCAATGCATTTATTTTGAGACAAAAATTTTGAAGTTTCATGTACTGAAATTTTGAAGCCAGAGTCGCTACCATCGATGTTGTAATTATTCAGCTGGATTTACAGTGCTGCAAAAACACTTTACCAAAACATAAACACAACATTATAAAATGTTTCATCCTTGGTTGAGAAGAGTGGTAATACTGATTTATCTATCATAAGTCACTTGTACTTCATGCACGCCGCAGAAGATCACACCACCGTCACTAGGTTTCAAACACGCCTATGCCATAAGAAGTCTATTCATGTTAGTGTATATAGTCAAAGCTCATAGTAAATAATTTATTGCTTCAACCACAAAAATGATGACTACCTGTCGACCTTGCTTCCGCCAGATTTTTGACATTTGGACCAGACATCCATCGCATTAGTCCTGATGAACAAGAGTTTACTATATCAAACAAATGCATTACGGTATTTGGAAATTTTGACATTAATGAGAAGTTGACTCATGTAGTATTTCAAGTCAACACAAATTTGCTATAAAAATAAACTACTGCATAAAGTTTTAAACACATTTATGAGATTAAAAGACCCCTTGGGGTCCCTCTCTATTGCTTCCACTACCAGGAGCGTAACCACCTCCGGCTTAAAATTACTAAATAAAGACTGTTTTTTTAACACTAAAACATCCAACTAACATTTCTAACTCAACAAGACTATTTATAACGGTTTTCAGGTCCGATTAAAATTATGTTAAAAGAATGTCATGCAGTGACAAGTGTAAGCAGTAAATTTTAATTTGTTCACAAACTACAGATTTATTGAACTGGAGCTAAATTTTATCAAGGGCTATTCTTTCACAAATATTAAAAATATATCAGTATTAAAAAACCTTTTTTACATATTTTGGTACAATAAATAACTGCATTTTGGTACAGACATTCATCTAAACTGAAATCAATCAAAGGAGGTACCAGTTGCCGCCAGTGACAATAATAATGATAATTAAAATATTATTATTTTAGGATTATAATTAATGGTATGTAACGTTTCAATTAACAGTTTTAATAAATCCCTGAATAATCCATTTTATAAAAATCATAGAAGTAGAAAAAATATATTTGTTAAATACTTTGATTTTGCAACTTAAAGTTATATATGTTCCAAAAATATTGCTTGTGCAAATTATTCTAAACGATTACAAATTCAGTGCTTAGTCGGATATTATACAACTAAATACATAAGGTACAACCTTTTGACACATCAAACTCTATTGCAACAAAACACCTAGAAAAACAAAAAGTGATTCCCTATTGTTGGTCAGGTTCACAATCCATCGAAGCATCCACCACAACCGGGATTGTTTTCTTTTTCCCTCTTACGTGGTCATCTTATGTATCAACCACAAAATTAAAATTGACATTACATGCATATATTATTAACCGCAAAAAAAAATTAATCCTGTTATTCTACTATGGACCATGAACCTGACCATTGTTTCTACTATTAAGAGCCGCTTTCCCCAAACAAGTTTAAAATGAACGTAGTTTAATTTGATGCTGAACATATGGTAAACTTTGGTTTGAACTTGAGTTTAAGCTTAAACTGACTTGGTTAAAGCGACCCTAATTTGACTAAACTTTAATGGTGCAAAGATTTCACATTACTAAAAATTTAACATCACCTAAAAATCTTCAACACAATCAACAATGGTTGAAACTAATGATAACCCATAGTAAAATACAAATTTACAATTTTAAATCTCTAAATGTTTATTTTGTGAGATAAAATATGGATTAAAAGAATTTGTGATGTGTAATTATTTTACATTACTCCAAGACTGCATTTTGTATTACAGTAGGACAGTAGGTACCTCTTAACCAGCCACTATTTTGTCTGTAGTTAATTAATTACCCTTTTTCTACATTTCTTTTTTTAATACAGCAATTAAAGGAAGGTACTTTCATCATAGGGGTAGGCCCATTAAATCAGTGGCTCGTCGAGGGTTTGCTGTAAATTAGAAAATCACTAAAAATGCTTTAAAAACACAGTATTTTTCTGATATAGATAGGATTCTATAGCTATTAACAATAACTGAAACTAGATTACATAAAACATGAAAAAAAATATATAGCACACAACCATATGAAATGAAGTATGAATGGCTTATGCCAAGGCCGATTACTCAGCAGGTCGCAATGCTTGGGGACATGACGTCACAGTAGTAGTGTTTCAGCTGATCTGAAATGACGCAATTACAATGTAATTCCCTAATAATTATGTAGAAATCCCCTAAAATATCCTAATTTTTACTCACTTTCTGCAAAAATCCCCGAAAATCAAGCAAATTATCCTCTTTTGGCAACACCAATCAGCTAGCGCACTAATACTGTGAAATGTCATCTCTCCGAGCATTCTGGCCTGTAGTGTAGTTGGCCTTGCTTATGCTCGACAGTAGCATTCAATTACCACTGTCGCAGCAAACCTGTGTACAAAACAAATTTCTAGTAAAATATGTTAATTTTTTTCATTTTAACCATGAACATTATCTGTTGGTAGGTTTTCTGCATTTGGGCGTTCATAAGCAAATATAGGTTATTAATACTAATAAAGGTACATACCCATTTGTATCAAGATCTGGTATTTTTTATCATTCCCATAAAAACTTCATGGGGAACGAGTATATAGGTTTGCCGCCATATGGGTATTGTAAATTGTAAGCAAATATAAATTTATCCTTACCTCGTGAAAAGTGCATACCAAATCTTATCAAGTTATAACAAATAATAACGGAGATAGAGAGGTTTGTTGATTTCCCTTAAGAATAACATGTCAAGGAATGATAAAATTGCAAACTATGTTTCAGCGATATATCACCTCTTACCTCTTGAGCATCTTTTACGAGTATTATTTTTTATTTTTTATTTCATCTGGTAGAAACACCAGTGACTCAATTTCCATATAAAAAAAAAAAAAAATGGTTACAATTAAGCTCAAATTGAAAAAAAATAATGCTATATAAGGCTTGTATCACAACTTGTTAACATTTTTTGTGACATTTATTAAAAATACTTCTTTTATATTTTCAACCATATATAATTACTTAACCAATATCAACAATAACATCTTTTAACAGCACAAATGGTAAAAAACTCTAAATGAAAAATGAGAGGTGCAACCATGGTGAATGCGGGAGTCAGTTGAACATGGCACTATCGTGGTGGCAGCATTGCGTATTACGATGGTTGATAGTTGGCAGGCCCGTCGAATGTGCAGCCAGATCTTTGGACTATCTGCGTTGCAGCCCAAATTCCACATTTTATACATTCATCTATGCTGGCTCCCTGAATCAACTGTGCGAGAAAACCTAAAATAAAAAGTCAAAAATGTATATACCTTAAGTAATATACACAACCAAACAAGCTATTTCAAAGGGGTTTAGAGAATTAAAAATACATGATATTTACTGTAAAAATAAACTGACAATTACATCTAGTCTCTAATATGGCAATGGCTATATTAACTCGTTTCCTTTTTTGGGGTAAGCAAATGGTCCAGAAATAAATAAATAAAAAGTGACTAAACTACAACATAGCATCAATCAAACATGACGGGGAGTGATAACTGACTGACTCATCACGAAATCTCAGGAACTACCACACGGATTTCCTTGAAACTTTGAACACAGGTTCGTCTTGCCTCTTAGGTGCTCACTAAGAAACTCCGCAGAGAACGTTTTATATTTTTCAGAAGTTGTTGGCTGGCCATGAATACCATATGTACTAAGAAACAACTTTTCAACATTTCCTTTAGGGCTCCGCCCCGCAGGCCTTCTAAGTTTCAATATAATAATATCCGTATAGCCAAATTTAAATACGAATTAAGAAACCTGCGGGTTGAAATTTGGAGTGATCTCTTTGCTCATAGGTGCTCAATAAAAAAAAGTGTTTTGTACATCTCCTTTAGGGCTCCGACCCACAGAAGGTCACAATTACTGTATTGCCTACGTTTCAAAATTTGACATGGACGATTCTCCTTGCTCATAGGTACTCACTAACAAAATAATTTTCAAATATAGTTTACAAAGCACTTTAGGGGTCCGCCCTACTGGACTTCAAAATTACTTTAGGGCCTGTGGGGTTGAAATTTGAAATGGCCGTTCCTCTTTGCTCACGGCTGCTCACTAAGAAACGGTTTTGCAAATATAGTTTTCGAAGTTCTTTAGGGCTCCGTCCCACAGGACTTCAAAACTACTTTAGGGCTTCTGGGGTTTAAATTTGACATGGACGTTCCTCTTTACTCATAGGTACTCACTAAGAAACGGTTTTGTAAATATAGTTATTGAATTTCTTTAAGGCTCCGCCCCACATTTCTTGAAATTTACCCTAGGCTCCACGGGGTTGAAATTTGACATGGACGTTCCTATTTGCTCATAGGTACTCATTAACAAAATGTTTTGCTAAATTCCTTCAGAGCTCCACTGACACTATTTCATTGTTTAAATGACATCTTAAGGAAGAAGATTTGAACTCAATTACAGGTGAAGCCGTGACAGGCAACAGTTAGTGATAAATAAGTTTGAAATAGGATCTCTTTTATTAGTTGTATAGAGTTCACTCTTTACAATATGGAGGCCATATGCAATTTTGAATAAGCCAAATTGATTAATAAAATTGTTTTAAATTTATTATTAAGTTAGATTAGGTTAAAACAAAATTTAATAGGATTTCTTCTTTGTGTTTATATTGTTCTAGTTTCTTCTATTACTAATTTAAATACTGTAGTTTTTTAATTTAAAGATGGAAGTTTTAAAATGGTAAAGTAGAAAAAAATTGGTATATTTCACAAACTGCTTCAAATATTCTTCTCCAGAGTTAAATGATTCTTCTTGGTGGAAAATAAAGGGGGAAAACTTTATCTCTTTTCCATAAAATAAGATCTTATTACTATTTAATGGGAATTTTAAATATTGGGACAGGGCCCTTAACCCTCGAGAGGACGCTAAGCGGAGGAATCCTCCGGGTCAATATTTTTTGTAGTGGGAAATATTTATCTTGGGGTTGATAGCACTGTACTTTTGTGTAGCTGTCGCCCCCCTCCTCACCCCGCATTTGACCTCTCCTTATCCCGCTTTCAGCGACCAGGGTCAGTTTGGCGAGCGCTGTCCTGAGATGCTGGACGATTCCTCCGTGAGCGTTCTTGTGTGTTTTGAGAACCCGGAGGAAGAGTCCGTGTGCGATCGTTTTTTATTTGGTTATTCGTAATTGTTTAGGCTACTGTTGCCATTTTAGATTTGTTTTTACTTGAAGTAACTTCTCATTTTTCTATGTATAACTATTTGAATTGATTGTAGTATCAAAGTATAATATTTATTTTATGATTTATGCAGGGAAACCTCATAGTAATTTGTTACATATTCTGATAGTTGAGTTTTATACAAAAACTTTTTTATTTGTACTCCAAAACGTTATTTTTACTATTTTTATACTATTTTACAAAACTGTTATTAAAAATATTTAGTTTTAAGTAAAAAAAGAGAAACGTGTTGTATAATCCATAATAATTATAATAATTACATTTGTTAAATTAACTTTGCCATTCTTGCTCTGTTTTGCAGGGATATAGCGTGAAATCTATTTTATAATCATTTTCTGGTTTCATTTCAAACAATAAAAGTATTTAGAATACATTTTGTGCATTTATTTCAAACCCGGAGAAAACCTCCTTGAGCGAGAGACGGTGTTTTAAATTCTAAGCGACCTCTGGAGGGTTAAAAGAAGTCTAACACAGCCACCTTCTTGCAATTGAATCTTTAGTGTAAGAATTAATTATTACTTACGGTGAACCGTCAACAGCTCAATTGTAGAAGTATCCAAATCAGGACATGTTTCTACGCTACACGTCATCATCAGCTAGTTAAAAAGTAAAGAGGTTGACCCGAAGACTCCGTCATAAATTATTAAAATCCGTCATAAACTGAATCTTTGGCAAAAAAGGTACTTAATTTTAGGAACATCAGTTAGCATTACATGTTGACTTTGGGTTCAAGATTATTTATTGATTCTGGCAGTTGCTAGCCTATCACTGCACTTAACAAATAATTAGGTCCTATATATCACAATTTTTATTTTATTTATCTTTTTTTAGAGATCCATTGGATTTTGATGCATAAATTTTTAATAAAATATTTTTAAACAACTTTTTGATAAATTAATGAGGGTTTAATAAGTAATGTTTCTAATTTGAACATAGATGAATGATAAATGAGCTTAGAGCTAAATGTATACGAGTAATTTTCAAAATATATAGAAATTTCAACTGAATATAAAATTATTAATGTCGGGATTATTATCTCTTTCTATTATGTGAGAAATTAAGTATTGTTATAAATATAATTTATTAGTTAAAATATTGATTATTAGGCCGGCCGCACACTACATCGAACGCGACACGACAAGGCACGACGATTTCTGTTTTGTTTTGTTCTATTCTGTTCTGTTTTGTCGGATGCGCAAAAAAACATCGTCCGACACGACAAAACACGACGGCTTCCGACGACCCCTCAACCCCTCTATTTAACTTTTGTGAGTTCAATTTGTATAACACGCATGCGCAGAGTTGGATTCTTTGATTTTGTTTGATAGCGTTTTGTCATAAAACAAAAATTTCAGTACCTTCGCCAGACGAGGAAAAAACGCCTTAAGGCGTTTTATCGTCGTGTCGTGTTTTGTTCGATGTAGTATGCATCAGCTACTTACTCATACTAACTGAGCCGTATAAAACGGCTTCCGTCAAAATGTCTTGTCGTGTCGTGTCGCGTTCGATGTAGTGTGCGGCAGGCCTTATTGAGATTTTATTTATTTATCTAGACCTTTAATGGTAGAGTCTAGTATTTACAAGTTATCTTAACTTTTATTAATTGAGCATTGTAAACCTTTACCTTTAAAATCAACAAAAAATTCAATAGGTTTTAAATTTTTAACTAAAATATTCTTTTAATATGTAAATTGTGTTATTTATATTGAAGTCTTCCAATTTAGCTTTACATTTAACTAAGTTTGGTTAATTTTTTAGATGTGGTGGTAAATGTGCATATAGTTTTACCCCCATACATATTTATTGGTTTCTTTGTGAATATTTCTAGATTATGAGGAGGTTTTAGCGAATTTCCCTATAGGGAATACGCTATTACGGTAGTAGCCATGGTAAGACCTAAGCCCGGGACCACTTTACTTTTTCATTTTGAGGTCCCCAGAAGCCAAAAACACCATTCGTTCATTTTCATATATATGTATATATCTATCTATCTATCTATATATCTATCTATCTATATATCTATGTGTCCGTGGTACTGATAACTTTTGAAGGGGACCTCCGATTTTGATGAAATTTGGTATGGAGGTGTAAGACCAGGTCTATTTTCATGAGTTCGCGAACCAGCATTGTCAGGTTATGGGAACGGGGTTTTATGGGGTTTCAAAGGGGTCAAAAATGGGTTTTTGGCATTTTTGGACATTAATTTTTAAAATTCATCAATTTTAACTGAAACCATTTAAAAGAGCTTAAAAAACAAACAATTTGGTATTTTGAATTTTTATCATAGCATAACTGGTTACGGGGCAAATCCAAAAATGTGTTTTCCATGTTATTCTTATGGGAAATCAAGAAAACCCTATATCTTGCTTATTTATTGACATAACTTAATCAAATTTTGTATGTACATTATATATATATATAAGGTTTAACTTATACTTGCTTACAAAACCCATATGGCGGCAAACCTACATATTCACCCCCATGGGGTTTATGGGGAAAATAAAAAATTGCCAGAGCTTGGCACAATTTTTTGTAATTACATTCACCAATTATTGATTAACTTAGATTTTCTAACAACACCCAATGGCAGCAAACCTACATACTCGATCCTATGGTGTTTTTATGGGGAAAGTAAATAATCTGAAATTCCATTGGAAATTCGCTGAGTACGCAGGTCTGCTGCGACGGGGGTATTATTTAAATATTATTTCAATTTCTTGCATTTTACATGTGAGAATCACCCAATCACCGAGATATTTAAGAGCATATTTCCTTACTTGAAATTGTACTAGGGTTTGAAATTTGTATAATCAGTCATTATATCCAAAGAATTGGCAAAGTTATAACAGAGCTTGGCAAGCCTGTCCAATCTGTCTAAGGCCCTAAACCGTAACTGAATTGAATTTTCAATCATGCCAGGGGGTGGCAGTTATCCGTCCTGCCAGGGATGGGGCATTTATCGGGAGTGCCAGGGACTTGCAGTTGTACGTCCTGCCAGGGACTGGCGGTTATCTGACCTGCCATGGGGTGGCAGTTATCCACCCTGCCGGTGAGGGGACAGTTATCTGGAATGCTCAGGACTGGCATATCCTGCCAGTGAGGGGACAGTTATCTGGAATGCTCAGGACTGGCAGTTATACATCCTGCCAGGGAGGGGGCAGTTATCTGGAATGCTCAGGACTGGCAGTTATCCACCCTGCCGGTGAGGGGACAGTTATCTGGAATGCTCAGGACTGGCATATCCTGCCAGTGAGGGGACAGTTATCTGGAATGCTCAGGACTGGCAGTTATACATCCTGCCAGGGAGGGGGCAGTTATCTGGAATGCTCAGGACTGGCAGTTATCCACCTTGCCGGTGAGGGGATAGTTATCTGGAATGCTCAGGACTGGCAGTTATACATCCTGCCAGGGAGGAGGCAGTTATTTTCCTGCCAGGGAGGAGGCAGTTATATGGAGTGCCAGGGACTGGCAGTTATATGTCCTGCCAGGGTGGGAAGTGAGTGGGTGGGGGAGGGAAGGGGGCAAGTTATCCGTCCTGCCAAGGGGTGGCCATTATCCGGAGTGCAGATTTTTCAGGACTCTACTCTACTGAAGTTATATGTTATCATAAAATCAAGACTTTTTTAGTTTGTTTCGTACGCACCTCCTACAAAGGCATCTCCAGCGCCATTAGTGTCCACCACTTTTTCAATGGGGATTAGCGACACAGGAAACTCTTTGGTTTTTCCATCTGCACAAAGAAAACAAAAATAAGTCAAAGAAGCCAAAAAATTCCTTATAATTGGCAAATTTTTCAAGAGAATTAAGTTATAAATTTACTATGAGTATGTTTGATTACTTGGAAATTTACTTGGAAAGATTACTTGGAAATTTTTTTATGATGACGGATTTAAAGTCAAGATTCTTCTTTTGTACCCCAAATAGCTAGTTTTTAAATTTTATTGTAAAGCCTTTGAATTGATTTGAATCAATAAAAGGTTACATATCTAAACTGTGTTACTTATAAACAATCATAAATTATTTACCTACATTTCAACAACATACAAGATGTAATCAAAATCTTAATGTGCTAGAATTCATTTATTTTTTATAAAACAATATTTTTATAAATTAACAAATAAAACAATTATTCAACATAAAATATTTAGTTTGAATGAATTGCAAGAGTCCAAAGTATTGTTATAGAATATTGGGGCCGAAAACTCTTAATCTAGACTAATATGGCAGATGGCCAGACCAGATTTTATAAAGATTGAGCAATCTTTAACTCCGAAGATATAAAATAGTGTTAATAAACTAGGCATTACTGATATGTTGCCGTCAAAGAGGCAACAACAATATATTTTTTACGATAATTTTATTTTTGTGTATAACTATAAAATTGTACTGCCAGAGGTCTAAACTTTCATATTAAGCTAGGCCTAAATAATTGAATTGAAAATTACCATGTTGCTCTGGAACAAGGATGTGTATAGAATGCACCTACAATATTAACAAGATAGGGGAAAGGAAGTCAAAAGTTCCAAGAATCAAGCCCAAATGAGCACTATCAAATATCACTTTACACTGATCAAATCATTTGACATACAGTTTGGTTTGGAAATGTTTATATTTTATAAACTTGGAAAAGGATAAATGGATTTTATAGTCAATCTCATTTGAACAAAATAACTTGTAAAAATGAAATTTGAACTTAAATTATCAATTCAAAAGTATTTATATTAATGATTAATGATAGTAAATAAGTGTTTGATTCAGATACGATTCAACATGAAAAATCTCTATTCGCACACCCTTAGTTTTTAACTCCGTGGAATTTTTGTTCAATGGAGGTTTCATCCAGGACGAAATTACAACAAAACAAAGTGTTATTCTGTGCCTTGGTTTTAAGTTCCTCCTGTTGCTAACTCTATTAGGACTCGGAAAACACCACTTTCCACTCTGGTGATGAAATACAGTATAGTTTCTAAATGTACATATTAATAAAGATTATCAGATCAAACCTTGAGCTAAGATCACAGGATCGGCCCCTTGTGTGATGATCACAATACGTGAACGATTTGTGTTTTGCTTTGGTAACTTTGTCATGGCTAAGGCTATCTTGTGAAGGTCTTTCTGATCTTCAAAGTCTTGTTCTTTGGCAAATACTTCAGCTTCCTATAAAAAAAATATAAACAACTGAGGCTTTCATTTTTATGTTTCAATGGGGTTTTCAACGATTAGTTCAAATTAAAGCTATAATTTTTTGTTTTGTAGCCCAACATTTATCAAGTTTATTTGAAAAACCTAAGCTTTCAGTATCACTGGTAAATCCTGGGTATGAATAATTTTCCTTACAATTTATTGCTGGAACAAATTTTTCTGAATTATACTTTTTAACTGTTTCTGAGCTATACAATAACTTCTTAATACTTTTCTTAAACAACTTCACACCAAGCTCTATCCAAAGACACCAAAATCATTAAAGTCAGTTAAAAAATGTAGGAGGAATTCCTAGTAAAAAAAGTGTCGCCTATTAAATATGTATAGATTCTGACAAAAATGTGGGAGTTACAGGCCTTGAAAGTAAAATTTTGTCAAATATTACGTCTAATGTTTACGTTGCCGTTGGATCCTACTAAAGAAAAATTGAGTAGCCTGTTGATATTGAAAAATTGATTGTTAGGGATATGAAGGAGTTTTAGTAAACTGATTAATGCACAATTGTGCTTTGTCAATAACACAGAAGCTATACTATGGGACGACATAAAATACAAACTAATACATTTACAAAAAAATTGCAATCGAAAGTTTTACTTACTGTTTCGTTGCCAAACAATATGTCCACATAAGGCATGACCTTCATCATCTGAGTCTTGAAGAACTGTGAGAGGAAAGGAGCACTTAGATTCATGCAGAATATTTTGTTCTTCTGAAGAGCTACTTCTGCTACTTCCAATATTGAATCTATACTGACAGTGAGAAAAAATCCCTGAAAAAGAGAATTTTCAAAATATTACACTAAATTGTACGATTTTGTTCAAGATAATTGCGATAATAATAATTAGAGATCACCCTGGTCTAAATTCGACCGTAATGTTTGGTAATCTGGATCTAATTAGTTAAAAAAATATTTTATCACTGAAACATCTGTTCTTCCTGATTTGCTGTATACCCCTAATTTCCTGTTCACAATAATGTGCGGTCGAAACACAGATTTCAATTCTCCCATTTTTTCTCCTTTCTCCCACTGGCACGAATCCAAACAATCACTAAGAATTATTTCATCTGTTTAATATCTCATGCCACTTTACGCCAATGTTTTGTTATTTTTTTAAACGAATGTTCATATTTTGACATTTAAGATGTAAATAGAAGCCCTTGCAACAGCCACTAAGGGAAGAAAATCTATCATTAGCACTAATCGCTATTGTGAATTAATTCCAACGTTGGAATTAGAATAAAATTTTATTGTGAAGAAAATAGGGGAATTCTGGAAAATATTATGGGAATTTTCCTCGTGGTGGGAAATAAAATTCTGTCTTTCGACCGACCGCACATTAATTTTGAATGGGGTATAGCATTTGTTATTACAACAGCTGTCAAATGATTCAATCAATTACCATTCTTTCATAAGATTAACATTGAAACTTTGAAAGCCTATAGGGGCGTAGCCCTAAGGGTTGATGTGAATTATAATGGGATTCTGCTCTCTACAGGACACTACCTTTCTAACGGATTTCTCATACGGAGCAAACAAGCCAAGGAAAAAGGAGGAAAAGAATCATGTTTGCTTATTAATATATAGATGATTTAATATAATATCAAACATGAAAACATAAAAGACAAACAATTCTGTTATACTCCGGTAATAGTATTAGTACCAGGTTAACCGAGCCTTGCTCGTTGGTTTTAATTCAGTTTTGATATAGTGTCATGGTAATAAAGCTATTAAATTTCCACCAACAACTAACAACCAACTATACCTCATCACAGTTAACAGCTGTTTCGAAAGTTCTGCTTAAAATTACTGTTCCTTTATTTTTGTATACCTTTCGTTATTATTTCGTTACCAAAATAGCAACCAATAAGACCAATGTTAAAAAATACGATTTTTAAACTTAAATATAGACCAAATTCGATTTTTCCTGGGATTGAGGCTGTTTCTAAACTTTTTTTTGGGCCAACACTCTAAAATGCAAAGTTTAAGCAAAATATACCCGCTAGATTTCGAGATTGTGGAACACACATCCCTTCAGACATTGCTCGTATTATTGTATAGGATATACATTATTATCAGTTATTATTTTAAGCATGTGTTATAGCAGCTAATACAATAAATATACTTTTTTAAGTAAAAAGAATCTAATGAATATTTTCTTTACCACCAAACAATATTATTATTTATCTATTATTTTATCTGACACAATTATTTGTTTGGTGTTGCTCTACATTACTCAGTTTCTAAAGATGGATGTGTTTCTTACATAGTGATTGCTAACTACTGGCAATCATTGTAATTGTTAATTGGCCTGACTTAATAAGTTAATCTGCTTCTTCCTCGACGGACAGTCGAAGTAAGAAACTAACAAACTTAGAGCATCATTTATGTCATTAAGGCATTAATTAAGTTATTCTGATTAAGTGTTAAATCGCTAAACAATACAGTGTGGAAAGTTACTGTTAAATTTTAAAGGGTATAATAAACATTAAATGTGATAAAACCGTGTATTAAAAACTTTCTATTTGAAAAAGTACAGAATAAATGGATATTTTTCATAATTTTCATCATTTGGTACTTTTATTGTAAACTTGTATTTTTTCAGAATTCAGGGACGACTTAAATTGAGAATCTAATAACCTTTTAAGATTCTATATAATATTTAAAAAATAATTATGCATAAGTTATTAAGCATAATAACGCTTTAAGTATTATGTAGTCATTAAACATAATAAAGCATAAATACCCCCGTCACAGCAGACCTGTGTACTTACTTAGTGAATTTCCAATGACTCTTATTGTTTAATCAACAAAATTTGGTTTTGTAAGTGAGTAGTAAATTGAAGTTAGGTAAAATTACAATTAATAATAGGATTCTAAAATGTAATCCTAGAACAATAGAAAGTTTATAAAGTATACGACTGAACTGAAGTAAATATCAACTAAACTATACGTAGTGAATGTACATACCAAATTTGATCACACAAGTTATGTCAGATGTATGTTTGGTCAGAAGTTGTAGGTTTTCAATAATTTAAAAAATATATTTTGAATCTTCCATTAAGATTTTGAGGTCTAAAAGTTAATCTGTTGAGGTTGAATTTCTATTAAGAATCTTATTGTTTTTGTTAATGAGTTTAAATAATTTAGGAACATTTGTGCATCATCTTGAGAGCAATTAAAAAAAAAACTATCATTGATCATGACCAATGGCACGAATGGATTTAATCCACCACAGCTCAAATTTGATCTTTAATAAAATCATCGAGATGCAAGCGACACATTCCAGACACCGTGGACATGCTACACAACCAAGAGGACAAAGGGCAAGCAGTTCCGCACGCGCACCGGAAATGGTCAGTGGTGGGCTGGATGCCATTTTTCACGGTCGTAGAGCGTTTTTAACCTGTTCGTTAGTGTCAATAATGTTAAACCGCGCGGTTCTATTCAAATTTATTTATTTATCTGTCATGTGTTTGTGTCCGTGCGATTTTATGTTTGATTGTAACCGTGATAATTTTAATCTCTTGACGACATCCATTGGATAGAAGGCCAACACGTTTTCTACACCTGCCTGATGATGATGCAAAAATAAGCATCGAAACCTAGGGTCGCACTAGACCTCTTCTAGGAACTGGTGATTGAGGTATTTACACCATTTATAAGTACAGTCAGTTTGTAAAAAAATGATTTTAGCGAATTTCCCATAGGGAATAAGCTATTACCGTAGGTCTCATGGAAAGACCTAAGCCCGGGACCATGTTACTTTTTCGTTTTGAGGTGCCCAGAGACCAAAAATAATAGTCATTAAAAATTTTATATATATATATATATATGTATATATATATGTATATATATATATGTATATATATATATATGTATATATATATGTATATATATATGTATGTGTCCCTAGACACGATAACTCTCGTAAAATGGTCCGATCGACACCAAATTTGGTAGAGATGTGTAATCCTACGTTTATTCGGATGAGATCGAAAACCAGACATATCGACCTACCGGAAGGGGTAGTTTTGGGGGGTTTTGTACCCCAAAAATGGGTTTTTTGCATTTTTCATATGTAAATTTAAAAATTTTTTAATTTTTATTTTGACCATTGGATTTAGCTAAAAAAACACACAATTTAGTATTTTTAAGCTTTGCTCTATCTCCATTGGTTACCGAGATATTACAAAGTCTAAAGACAGTACATTGCCTTTTGGGGCTCCAATGTTAATCTTATGGAGAATAAGGATGTGTTAAGAGTCTTCATCACCTTTGGCAAAATATCCATCGTACACTCTGATTTCCATCACAACTGTCCTAGTACAGTCAGGTGCGCCCAACTAGGGCGAGGGGTGAGGCGCGGGTACATTTCTAAAAACATTGGACTGCGACGTCCAACACACGCACGCGCAGACTCGCTATAATGAGAGTTCGGCCAGTCCGATGCTGTTGCAGAGTTGTCCTGTCTACATTTGAAGAGTATTTTAAAATTCTTATTAATACTAGGCTCGAACTTTTCCATTTCAATATAGCCGATTAACATTTTACAGCGATTACAATTAATTAATGGTTTTCAATTATTATATTAGCTACAGCGTTTGAACAGAACATCCGATTTAGATTAAATTTGGTTCAGGGGTGTAAGGCAGTATCTACTTGAATGAGTTTGCGAACCAGAATGATCAGACAATACAGAAACTAAACAAAATAAGTAATTTTAAAATGATGGAACTAAAGTAATTATTTTCTTTAGAATAATCTGACGCAACGTATAGAGGTAACCCCCGCACACCTAAAACAGTTAGTTGACACCCACTAACAAAGGACATATAATCAACCTCTTGTAATGTATGCTAAATTGCGTATAGGGCCTATATCGATAATTTTATTCGAATTAACCGAACTATGAAAGAGTTATACGAGTTATACTCGTATACTTATAACTCGTAATATACTTAATTAAATAGCCTAATTAAAATTACAATTTAGTTTACTAATTGCTTGGAACCATGAAGTTGTTTTTATTTATGATTCTAGCCTCAGTGTTTGAAAGTCGAAACATCTAGCTGTGTTTTTCGGTACCGCTTTTTACAACAGTAAGTTAAATTTGTACAGCATAATGGCTTCACTGGATTTTACTTTTAATGTTTTTTTCTGTAAAGCAGTATAAAATAATTGTAATTTGAATGACATGTGCGACCGTACCTCTTTTCTCTCGGACCATGGAAGGCTCTAATTAAATAGTGGTCAATGAGACTCTGGCCCAGAGTCTAGGAATAAAATAGATAATCAAAGTAATTAAATATAGTAATTAAATCAGCCGATCATTATTTTGAAAATTCAAACGCAAATGTCAGTATTTTATTAGAACAACTATAGGCTAACAAAATATTCCGGATGATGATGAAATCTGCTCAGATGAGATAATTTTTCCCTAATAAAATAAATAATTTTTCCCTTATAAACAGAACTGTATAAGATTTATTTGTCTTTTTAATTACTTCATCATCACGTTATCCTATTGAGAACTGACCAAATCAGTGTACCAAATTTCAACTCTCTTGCGTATCGAAAAAATTTGATGATTAGTAATGAATGAGTGAGGGATTTGTTTTTTAAGGTGGCGACTCACTACCTGACTTTTCACCGGACCGAGCATTGTACCGAGCAAAAACAAACAGCAAGTCCGGAAGTGTGTCAGGGGTCCGTACATCGGACCGAGCGCACTGGAGGCTGTTTTGGGGCAAAACATCAAAGAAAAGATTGGTCAGGTGTATGGTCCGATGTACGGTAGTGTGTCAAGGTCAATTTTGCTAAGAACGCCGTACCGAGCGTGGCCACGAACGCTCGGGATGGAAAGCCCCTCCCTTCCCCACCCCATCATCTAGCGCCCTGACTCACGCTCTCCCTCTCCCTCTATAAACTTCCTTCACCTCGCTTGGTGGATTTGTCCGGTACGATGCTCGGTCCGATGTCTTGCTTGGCGAAATGATCGGAGTAAATTTACGTCCCTTTATGATGTAATGTACGGGAGGCCTACGATGCTCGGTCCGATGTCTTGCTCGGCGAAATGTTCAGAGTAAATTTAATTCCCTTTACGATGTAATGTATACGGTACGATGCTCTTTCCCATGTCTTGCTCGGCGAAATGTTCGTAGTAAATTTACGTCCCTTAACGATGTAATGTCCGGTACGATGCTCGGTCCGATGTCTTGCTCGGCGAAATGTTCGTTACGTCCCTTTACGATGTAATGTACGGTACGATGCTCGGTCCGATGTCTTGCTCGGCGAAATGTTCGGAGTAAATTTACGTCCCTTTACGATGTAATGTTCGGTACGATGCTTGGTCCGATATACGGTCTGATGGGAAGTCCAGTTGTGTGTCGCACTCGCAGGCCTTATAAAAAGGAATTTCCTTCAGGTGGTATCAGGCGGAACCGTATTCCGCGCACTTCCGGTGTTACAGTATTTGTTAACACTGCCATTAGAAAAATTGATGAAAGGTTTAGGCTATTTGTATGTAAGATTAAAATTTGAATATCATCTGTGAGAAGTTGAAAATAAACTTATACTGTATTATGTACTGTAAAAACCAGTATAGTGCAAATAATGTACTGCTCGTCTTGAGTACATAAAAAACAATCGCCAATCAACCGTAGTGCTGTATAAACACACATGTTCTAAAATTGAATTGTACGAGTAATTTAGATGGATAAAGAAGTATTCAAATAAATACAAGGAATGTGTCCCCCAACATCACTGAGTGATTTATAATGCGATAATGTTTGTGTGTGTGTGCTTGTGTTAGTGAGAAAGACGACGTTTGCGAAAAGGCTAGTAGCGCCTCGAACGGACGAATTCCCAGACCCCGTTTTTGCTCAAAACATGCGTTCGTAGTCCCCTGTTTCGGACGACATTTTTTAACCGATTTGACTGAAAGTGGTCTTAAACTGTTCAGAAAGAGTGCCTGCGTGGTTCTTGTACCTCGATAGTTCGATAATGTTTCTTAAAAGTATTTAAAAAAAATGTTAAATATCTAGTAATTTTCTCCTTTTTTAACTGTATTTTTAAGTACTACCGAGTACGTTTTTTATTATTATGAGGTACAAGAACCACGCAGGCACTCTTTCTGACCAGTTTGAGACCAATTCCAATAAAATCGGTTCATAAATGTCGTCCGAAACAGGGGACTACGAACGCACGTTTTTGACGTTTTTCGCAGGGGTGATGAAGACTCTTAATATTTCACTTATTAACCAATATTTTTGGATGAAACTTAGTATTTTGCTTCATTTGGTTGAGATTCATCCATTTAAGGTAAAAATCTTGGTTTTTTTTTACTTATCATGGCAGCAAACCTGCATACTCTTTTCCCATGTTAATCATATGGAGAATAGGCAAACTCTTTTATTTATGGACAGATATTGATGAAACTTACTATATGGCTTTATATGGTCGAAATAAATTTTTTCTATGCTAAAAACCTACTTTTAGTGTCCCCCATGGCAGCATACCTGCATACTCTTTCCCTATATCTTAAGGAGAATAGACATTTATTTTCCTATTTATTTTGCACGTGATGAAATTTTGTTTACAAGTTTAGCTGGTCAAAATTAATATTACTAATTTGGAAATTCGCTGAGTACGCAGGTCTGCTGCGACGGGGGGTATTTAACTTTTAATAGTAGTTAAACTCCATAAAACTTAAAAAAAAAAAAAAAAAAAATAGGCCTACCATACAAAATAGCTATTTGTGTATTAAGAGCCTAAAGTACATCATTGCTACTCGAGCATTGTAAATGGCCGCACGAAGCGTCAGCTGAGTGCAACCAAACATTTTGAGTACGGCAATGACTATTTACGCTCGTAATACACACAAGATTTTTCCTACCAACATAATTGCAACAGATTAAATGTTTTATTGCATGCAAAATGTCATATAGATTATGTATGATTTGTTTCTGATGGAACACACTGTTAACTATCAAATATAACCTCAAACTAAAAAGAAGCAATTAATAAACGACAACAATGACCAACAGCTGTGGCATGGATTGTAATAACAGCTGACTTTAAATTGCTGTTTGATTTAGCAAGCGGTAAAGAACATTGCCGCTCTAGAGCGGAAAAGCAAAGAAACCAGAAATGAACCGTTTTGCATAGGGGTTTACAGGTTTGGTAATGGGTAATTTTCACACAGTGGAAAAACTATTTTTTACATCCCATGATTAAAGTTTAAAAATGCCCAGGTTTTTAGGTACTTAAATTGGGATGTCGGAATCCCGAATCCCAGTATTGACACCACTATTTTTACATCAATTTATTCCCTTCATTTCTTAGAACAAAATTCAAAGGCATTTTTAAAGGACCATATTAAAAATTATGAACTTTCAGTACATTTCATAGCCTTGAAGACCGGATATCAAATTCTAAGGAATATAGCCTAAAGGACTGTGTGGACCCACTTACTGATACGTAAACGTAGTCGACGGTCTGCACAATCTTCTTGTTCTGCTTGATGTGGTCGACGGTGAAGTGGTTGGCAGCGGCCAGGTTGGCGCACAGTGACCTCTGTGTTCCGTTGTTGGTGATCAGCACAGCGCACGTCCCTGGACACACAGTCATGTACTACCGGCTGGCGAAACAAACCATTTAATTAACTTGTTGACAGTTAACAGGTTTGTACACGGGTATTATGGTTGATACTGTTTGTGTTTTGTAGAGGCAACAGCTAGGCCTGCTATCAATAAATTATTACATTAAAGTACAAGAACTTGTTTAGACCTCATAGAATATCTGATCATTCCTTAAGGTCATGTTGTTTTTTCAGACTAAAAAAGTTTCAATTTCCACTCCAAGAGCTATACCAGAATTGTTTTCGCCAACATGTGGACAAGGATTTTATTAAAAAATAATTGCTATCATCACCACGTTATCCTCTAATTTTGCTTTATTTGTCATATATATTATCTTTAGGCACCTTAAACCACACTCAGTATGTTTGAATTATCTATGAAAAAAAACAAAAAAAAAACAACTGAGAAAATAGAATATAACTAAACCATTAAGGGTACTCTGGTTTTCTTTTATAATAACTAATATAAATATATATATATATATATATATATATATCCTTGAATGCTTTAAAAACTAGTAAAAAATTACTATATATAGTATAAATTAATGCTCCTACAGCTCTGATACATTTTCTTGAAAATCGGTAGACATAATTTTGTTCAATTATTGGTTTGGATATCAGAATTATGGTAATCCAATTATTGTTGAGCAACTAGTTTCAATCAATTGGATTACCATATTAAGGTATTTAAACCATTAACACGTTCGCTACCACAATGTTAAAAAAAAATCGTAACCACAGCCCGCCGCCGCAATTTTGCGGCGGGCGAGTTCTACTGAGAGCCCACCGCCGCATATCTGCGGCGGCTGGGCTCATTAAAATAGACTGCCGCCGCATATCTGCGGCGATGGTTCCATGATACTAAATACAAAATTTCTTCAGTGCGGTCTATTTTAATGATCAGACAGTTTAGGCGCGGTCTACGGGATAGTCCGCCGCGTATGTGCGGCGCTTGGTCTGTGGCTAAAACGATCACTGACGTCACTAAAATGTTTTACGTACATTTTTATTTAATGTATTTTTGAAAGTAACATTTTTTTACGTATGTGATATATCTTTACACAAATATTTATCAAATCTCTTATATGACACATTGAAAAAAGTTTATTGTGTAAGAAAAATGTATAAACATTTGCATTTTGTAAACTTGTAAAGCATCATAATTATACTACGTAAATGAATTGTAAACAACTCTTTTTGTAAACTAAATATTTAAATACAATGTTTTTATGTATAAGCCGAATTTTATTTTCCGTTTTTCAAAGGTTATGACTAAAAATAAGGTTATATTAGTGCCGGCGCTAACATGCGTCACTTGGTCTCTGACCATGCGCCGCAAATGTGCGGCGCTCAAAAAATTACCAAAAATGAAGAGAAAACTGTATATATATTTTTATTTAATTAAATTAAGATATTTTGAAGTGCGAAAACTAATTTAGGACGGTTTCTATTCGTGGTCTGTGGCATAAGTCACAACCACTAGGGCCGGTCTACAGGGAAGTCCATGATTATTTTGGTGGGCTGTGGGATTGGCCAGACCGCCGCGCCGCATATATGCTGGTAGCGAACGTGTTAATTGCATTTATTGCTAATACGGAGGATTTCATTAACTTTCCTAAATTGTGACTAATTTAACACAAAATGTATCTTATGTTGCAAAAGTTATAAATATTGTATCCTTAACCAATTAAACCTGGACAGGGATCGGCAGGTTACAGGAGAGGAATAGACTTTTGATTGTCAGCTATAACCAATGGTCGGATTGATCGCCGAAAATCAATTTCATATCTAAAGAGATAACAATTGCTCAATGGCAGAAAAATTATTGCTAACTGAGAATACTATCTGTAGGTAAGTAAAAAAATTGCTAAATGAGAAAAACTAATAAAAAACTTTTAAATGATGTGTTGCCATTAAGCCGCAAGCTGAAAATCCGCTTGCCAATAATCTGTAGTTTACTGTATAAGCAAACATAAAAAACTGTAGAGGCAAAAGCAAAGCAGTTAATAAAGCTATAACTTCAAAATTTATGAATTCTAAAATATTATGGCAAAAAAATATAGGCCTAATGTTAAAATTTTAGCCAACAAAATTGGCTAAAAGATTACAGACTATTATCTTGAATAACAACTTAGATGTTAAAATGTTCCCCAATCTATATTTATAAAATTAAATAAAAAATATCTAGAAGCAAAAATAAACACCAAAACAAGAAAATTAGTTACAGTTGGAAATTAAAGGATATAGTTTATGACACAAAACATTTTTTATTATAAAAAACAAATAAACAAAAAACACTTCTTAAGGTTTTAAGTTTTACTATATCATAAAATTATTATGACTGTTAAACATGCCATTTGAACAAGCACCTATCCCTGGTAAGAGTTTATTCTCCTGAATAACATTTATTAAGGTCGAAAAGCGGGTTTATGACCAAAAGTTGTCAACTTTTATTGTCATCTCTGAGAGCAACTCACTAGGTTGGCTTTGATACATCTGGTTTTCGAATTAAATTGGAAACTTTTAAGCTGGCTTGGTGTAAAGCTGCCTTAAGGAATACACCATTCTACAGCTTATGCCTAAAAAAAATAAATAACAACAAACTGAACTTTTTATGACAATATGTTATAAAAATGTAAAAATATTACAGATAAAACTTCTTTAACTATATTCATAACATATTGTAACACATAACACTACTATACATAGACCTAGACAGACATTACTTAAGGGGGTCTCGGAAATTAAAAAAAAAAAAAAAAAAAAAAATCAAATTTTTAAAGATTTTTTTGTTTTTGCCTAATATTGTAGAGAAGACTTTAGCTTTTAAAAATCAATTTTTAGATTTCAAATACAATTAATAGTTATTTTTTACAAATATTTTTGTAAAGTCATGTAAGAGCGATTTCACTACGCTCCAGTCCCCATAATAATAATAATATTTATTGCATTGGTGTTTTTAGAAACATTACAATGTTAATAAAAATACAACAAATTTTGAAATTACATATAACTAGTTATCTAACTTAAGCTCAAAAAATTCATTTATACTACTGTATTTTATAACACATCAAATATCATATCATATTATGATATACATATATACATATTACTAAGTATGATACAAATATTTTTCAAATACTATTATATTTTATATGGCATATGTACATTATATATATATATATATTATTACAATAAACATATTTTGAACAAAACACCCTTTTTTTAACACATTCGCTGCTGCCAAAAATGTCGATAACTACCTAAGAAGCTAAAAATAGTTATTGCATGGAATCTTTCCTTTAGTAATTGAAAGACCATAAAATGGCTTGGAAACCATATTTGGACGACAGCATCCTGGTTCCTGGACCTCTGAAAGTCATGGGTCACCGGTGACGCAGCAGCATTGCGCGACGAAAGTCGCCTGCAAGGACGCAGGCGGACGCAGTTCACCGCCTGCAAGGCCGCCGTAAGGCACGTTCTCCAGAGCAGTAAAGTTCGATTTACCGGCTTTTGTATGATCCATTGTAATAAAAACAATAGCTAAACACTAAAATAATTCATATAAACGCTAATATATACAGCAGGAAACACGATTCACAACAAAAAAGTTGTGCGTCACGGGAGACGCACGCAGCACCCCGGGCGAACGAACGAAACACACTGCACGGCAGACTGGTATCCAAGACGCAATGCTAGTGCGTCTCGACCGTCCTCGACGAGTGGCTGAACCACGCTGCCTCCGTAAATGAAACATGGCGCGCTGCGTCCCCGGTGACCCACGCGCCTCTCGCTACGGCGCGCCGTGCGTCACCGGTGACCCACCCGCAGCGTATGTGTTAAATTATGTAAGGTTTTATTAAACTTTGGACTGGACTTAATAAAATAATAAATAATAATAAAATAATAAAGTCCAGTCCAATGTTTAATAAAACCTTACATAATTTAAAATACACCACGTCGCAGCAGACCTGCGTACTCAGCGAATTTCCTAATTAGTAATATTAATTTGGACCAGATAAACCTGTAAACCAAATCTCATCACATGTTCATAAATAGGGAAATAAATGTCTAGTCTCCTTATGATAAATAGAAAAGAGTATGCAGGTATGCTGCCATGGGGAACACCAAAAATTGGTTTTTAGCATGAAAACAATTTATTTCAACCACATAAAGCCATATACTAAGTTTCATCAATATCTGCCCATTGCTAAAGGATTTTGCCTATTCTCCATATGATTAACATGGGAAAAGAGTATGCAGGTTTGCTGCCATGATAAGTACAAAAACCAAGATTTTTTACCATAAATGGATGAATCTCAACCAAATGAAGCTGAATACCAAGTTTCGTCCAAAAATATTGCTTAATAAGTGAAATATTAACACATCCCAATTCTCCATAAGATTAACATTGGAGCCCCAAAATACAATGTACTGTCTTTAGACTCTTCAATATCTCGGTAACCAATGGAGATAGAGCAAAGCTTCAAAATACTAAATTGTTTGTTTTTTTTAGCTAAATCCAATGGTCTAAGTAAAAATTTAAAATTTTTTAAAATTACACATGAAAAATACAAAAAACCCATTTTTTTGGTACAAAACCCCCCAAAACTACCCCTTCCGGTAGGTCGATATGTCTGGTTTACGAACTCATCCGAATAAACGTAGGATTACACATCTCTACCAAACTTGGTGTCGATCGGACCGTTTTTACGAGAGTTATCGTGCCTAGGGACACATACATATATATATATATATATACATATATATATACATATATATATATAAAAATTTTAATGACTATTATTTTTGGTCTCTGGGCACCTAAAAACGAAAAAGTAACATGGTCCCGGGCTTAGGTCTTACCATGAGACCTACGGTAATAGCTTATTCCCTATGGGAAATTCGCTAAAAGGGTATTTTGTTCAAAATATGTTTATTGTAATAATATTCCTAGCAGCCCTGTTTAACAAATCTGATATATATATATATATATATATATATATATATATATATATATATCAAATACAAATATATATATATATATATATATATATATTATGAATATATGTACTTAACATTATAAAGATATATGTAATAGAGATATAAAATATACATTTTATATAAATAAATATATAAATACATAAATATATATATATTTACTATAAATATTTATATTCTTAAAATGATTCTTAATATATATTCTTATATATATATACATATATACATGTATTTATACATATATGAATATATTTATTTATAAATAGTATATAGGTATAAAATTAAATATGATAAGTAAGAATAAAATTCCTGCATATCTGTATTTACTTTTAATAATAGAGCGTTTCCCCGGAAACGGACATTTTTTATGGTTTTTTGCACTTTTTTCAGGAACCATAAAAGATAGGAAGGTAATTTTTTTTTATTTTAAAGGTAGTAGGCCTACTCTTCTCTATGTTTTAACATGGGGATTTAGCCTAATTACATCTAGATAATTTTTAAATTCTGATTTGAAAAATTATCTTAAACATATTTTGGTAAATATTAAAAAATAAATACTTAAAAAATGTATATCTAAAAAATCTTTTAAAAAAATGTTAAAATATTCACAATAAACTGATCTTCAAAATAAAAAAAAGAATTAAGTCTATCTTTTATGAGTCCTGAGAAAAGTGCACTTTTGTTAACATGGTGTAACATAGGCATCCGTGACCCCCTTAAAAAAATACTTTTATCAGTTAACCGGCACATAAAACCTAAGATTTTAACCAACAACATAAAATTCAGAAATAATCTTAAAAGCACACTTTCTCCATACAAAAGGCTACAGAGGGTGAAAGTAAGAAGAGAGGAGCCCTTGGGAGAGGATGTTCGGCTAGAGAGGCGGCTTACATGTGAGGCCTCACCGGTAGGTTGCTCGTCGGTATATTGGTACTTTACGTCCACTCCGTCCTCGGTAGCTTTCTTGACTAGAATCTCTCCGAACTCATCCCGTCCGATACACCCAAAGAACACACACACCCTCGGTTTGCCCAGCACCCACTGCAAAATTTACGGGGCGAATCAACAATATACAGAGAAAAACTAATTGCCTTTGAATCTACCAAGATTAATTAAAACTTCAAAATGATATGTAAACAATTACATAAGCGACAAAATTAAATTATTAAGCGACAAAGGGAATATGATAGATTTTGAAATCATTGATTTGAGCAGGACTGAGAGGACTGAGAGCAGATTTGAGCTGTCTCATTAGCTGGTTAAAAGTTGTACCCACTACGTCAATAGCTAGGTAACACAAAAAACAGCTGGTGCATGTTACTCTTATGGACATCAGATGGATTATGTCTCAAGTTTGAATCATAAGCAGCATTTTGTATCACAAAAGAAATGAAACAGCCCTTATTTGTTTTTTTTCATCACAGTCCTGGATTTGAGAACAAAACTAGGGCTAATACATAATAGTAGTTTTCATCACTAGGAGCAAAAGTGGGTCTTTTTGGTGCGCAATCGTGTTTTAAAAACGAGGCGCAGCCGAGTTTTTAAAAACGATTAAGCATCAAAAAGACACTTTTGCTCCGAGTGATGAACAACGTTTTTTATCATAATGCGAAATTAGACTTTTGATCGATAAAAAAATATAAACGATAAAGTTGTATTTTCGAGGTTATATTTAAAAAGTAAGTAATATGCAGTGTTTACATTTCTGTTATTTACAAACAATGCTCTTTATAAAGCTTGAATTTCAAAATTCTGCTCCTCAACATTAGTAAATTAATAATAATATACTTAGCAAATAGCTGACTTTTCAGTCCTAGGACCTAAAAAATTCTCCAGATGATTTTTCAGTCCTAGGACAAAAAAGAATCGGTTTTGGTACTATTGAGAGAACAAAAAACAGGCTGATTTTGTGCAGAATGATAAAAAATTTGTATGTTAAAGTTTGTTGACTTTTTATATGATAAGTAGATTGAATATTCCATGCTAAAACATCATATTCTTACTATATGATTGAAACATATTGATATGATATGATTGACAAACATATGAAATTATGGTTTAAATATATGAAAAAGGTTTTTGAAATAGGCCTATCATGTCCAAATTATGAGAAAAGGATTCTTCCACCCAACTGGTCTTTAGGCACCTTAAACAACACTTAGTATGTTTGAATTATCCATAAAATAAAAAAAGCTAAGAAAATTGAATATTTAACTCAACCATAAAAAAGTTCAGTTGACCTTTCAAAAATTCATAGAACAAGACTTTTTTGTTTTAGTTGCCTTGAACAGGTTTTGTTTCTCTTCCTTCAGGATTGGAACTTTAATGCTTTACGTTAGTCCTCACCTGTGCGACCCTGAGGGAGTTCTGCGCTGCACCGCCGGCAATGTACTCCACCTTATATTGGTCCACAAGCTCCTGGTACAGTGGCATGTGTTTCTCCTCTGCTAATATCGCATCATTAGGCTTCAGCTCGTATTTGTCCAAAAGAATCTTGTCCACGGATGCACTCATGTCCAACAAAGGATTGCACATGCCCAGGAGCATACCTTGTCTAAAACAAAAACATACTTTGTGTAAATAAACTGTGATGCCACTTTTTGCACAATTATAATAAAAAAACAGTCCAAAGTTAAGCCTCAGTTAAATTTAATCTGTCCAACTCTAGAGATCTGAATAATTTCAGTTCGGGGTTTACTTTAAATTCACTTTATTAAAATTTTGATAGGTTTCAGAAATCGTGTTGCGTTGAGTCGCTCTTTGTGTGTTTGTGCACTTAGTTTCATATTCCCTAATATAGTGGTATGAATAAATTACTTATATTTTTTAATCAAGCTATTTAATATTAGTTTAAAGTCTTAAAACCACTTATAAAACCTTAAAATATAAAATCCATGACTCAACACCAACTGTACTTTTAAGGCATTCTATAGACCTACATGACCTCTTGGATCGACCCATTAATCAATGATCTTAATTAAGAATCAGCTGATCTGGGTCAGTGACACAGCCACGCAGAGCACCATATCATTAAAATTAATTTGTATTAATGTCAGTCTGTCTACTGTGAATTATATACAATCTTACAAACTAACTAAACAAGGTAATATACCCAATCTAATAATTATCAACACCTGTCCTGTAATCCAGCTACTTGGAGGTAACGAATTGTGGATAGTTATAAGCGATGGCTTGTGGATGCGATATTTCCTGGTGGGGATTAATGTCCGCACTAGTGAATACTAGTTCATCCATGAAGACCATTCTCATAATTAGACCAAATCGTACATATGAGGTCAAAATTGTTGTTCGGATCCTACGTTAAACTGTAGGTCCCTAGAAACCACTGGCTGTTGGGCTATGAATTATCAGTCCTGTCTAAGGAAAATGTCGGCCTTAGTCAGTAACAAGACTACAAGATTGCGCCACAATCATCCTACACTCATTCCTCAATCACACTTGGCTTTTAACTACATATTGAGTTGGGTCGCCATTTCAGTAAAGGTATTAAGGTAACATTCTATCATCAAGCTCACCGGCATGTAGAACCTCTTTCTTTACAATATATCCAGCGTAAAAGGTTTAGAATTCTATCCAACAGAAATACCATAGGAAGATGTATCCTGATGCATTCAATAATATAATTCACTTGCTTTTTGTATTGTGTATTTTTTAACAATTGGTAAAAAGGAATTCTCAAAGTATTATCATCTGGTAATATGTTGAAAATAGTAATTTGTGTAACAAGTGCACTTTTCTGCATTGAGAGGAACATTTACCTAAGCCACAGGTTCACACAGAATAGTTTCTCGAGTGTAGCAATAATACTTTCATAGAGTAGTTTTGTAAACTTACGGGCCTGCATACACATTATTATATGCAGCCAGATTTTAGCTGTCAATTCAATTTAGAAACATTGCAGTATACTGACTAGGGGTGTCAATCCCGGGCTGAAATAAAATTCCGATCCAAGATTTTGGGATTAATCCTGTGATTCGTTTATCATAGAAATACAGGTTATTCAGGTTTGTAATAAGTTATATATTTTTATGACATATCTAGTAAATTTATTTTACAACCAACAGCTTTTATATGAGAAAATCAATGGTGATATGGTTCTACTGTAGTTTAAAGTTGGCAATTTCATTGCTGCCGTACCTCACCCACCTCCGGCTTTGAACCTACCTCTATCATAAAAAGGTTCTCTCCTTTTGACTCTATTTCCTTAAATTACGAATACACAGTAATGAGTTTGTGTTGTGACACTGCATAGAGACCTTTATAATTTATATCACATTCCATTCTAAAATAATACAATGAACTATTTAATTCAAATCTATATCTATACTTATTTAATACGCTAAGGGTTTTTTTGTCTTGAGAACTCCTCCTACAATTTTTAACCGATTTTCAAGTTTTTGGTGTCGTTGGATAGGGCTTGGTCTGTAGTTGTTTCCGCCAAAAACTGACGAAAATCGGACTGAAAATAAAGGTGTTATTCACCATTTAAATTTCAAATTTTCCCATTTAAATAACATTGGGATTGAATCAAAAATTTTAAACATCTGTTAATAATCAGCTGTAAATACATGTAGATTTTGGTGATTAAAGATATGATGGATTGGTCGGATGTCATTGATTTTGAGCTAAAAGTAAAATTTGTACTGTATTAAAATAAATTGCTCGAGTTCGAGCAACACGTATACTAGTATATATAATACGTGATGCCCTTTTTTTGTTAACACTACTCCTCCCTTATTTCTGGACCAATTTTAACGTTTGAGGTGTCAAAAGAATGGTCTCAGTTCGTAGTTTTGCAATAAGGTTTTAGATTTTTGATATTTTAATTCTGAAGCTCACGGGAAGCCCTCAAAGTTCATTTTTGGTCCATAAGATTAACATGGGGAACAATTTATATTGAATTGCTAAATAAAACAGCTGTTGATAGTAAAGACAAACACATGTTAAAAGCTAAATAGAAGAAATCAGCTACTGAATACTTGAACTACTGGTACTGTAATATCAACACAATTTTATACTTTAATACGAGGAGTGTATATTGTGATGATTTAACTTTTTCTAAAAATGTAGCGGGTGGATTTTAGTTGACATTTTTATTTACGTGTATTGGGCACAAAAATGAATTAAGTAACTTAAACCTAGACAGATTCATTGCTCTGTACGAAAACAAGTTTGTAAAATGAGATTTTTGACATGGGTCTTATATGGGTTGTCCGTTTGGTATTAAAACAATAACGAAAGTTAACAAAAATATTAAAATAAAACACTAAATTTGTGTGCATGGGTTTTCAAACTGTTGTGAACTATAGGAAAAGGGATAGGTTGTCGGTGTAATAACCTGTTTGTTTACTATGATACTATAACAAAATTTATTGTATAGTTGAATTAAAATCAAAAGAGTATTGGGACTCGGTGCTTCGGCAGTGTTAGGGTACATTCGGGACTAGTCGGCTCCTCGAAGTAAACAACTGCCGAGCTGTTCAAATGAACGAATCAATAAAGTGATTTGAATGAATCATATGTCATTTTCTAAAAGAGTCATTTGAATCAGCGGCCACAGAGAATTCTTTGGTCGCCGACCAAACTTTTAACTTTGTTTCTATCGCGATCTGAGAACCAGGCAGATGTTTCATCGGTTTTGTTTACAAGGTTTCATATCCTTTTTATCATACAAAGGTTAGCGTTATTTGATGGATCTCACAAGTACCTACGCCTATACAGTTCCTACTTCATACTAACTTATTTGTTCTCTTGTTACATAAATATTAAAAATTAAGATAATTGCTTATAACCTTGTAGAGTTTTTTTTTATTTGTCAAGCTATTTCATCTATAATAGACGTGAATGAGGCTTATTAAAATGGCCACAAAACTATAAATAGAAATTTAAACCCTCAGTTGACGCCTTTACATTTGACGACACAACAAATGCACGACCCCGACACGGTATTGGTGATGGTGAGCACCAAAATCAGGGCTGGTTTGATTATATAGGTTACCACGTTCGCTCCCAGCCGAAGCATATATGCGGCATTCAGGCTACTCCCTCAGCCCACCAACAAAATCATGGACTTCCTGTATACCGGCCCTAGTGGCTGTGTCTTACGCCACAGACCACGAATAGAATCAATAGAATCTGTCCACAGGTGTTGCCAACTGGGCAGGAACGTGAGTGATCGTCCCAGCCACAGACCAAGCGCCGCGCACATGCGGCGGACAATCCCGTAGACCGTGCCTATGCTATCTAACCTTTAAAATAGACCGAACCGAAGAAATTTCGTATTTAGTATCATGGAACCATCGCCTACATTGAAAGAATTTGAAAGCCACATTTGAAAAGCGGGGCATTTTAGACTTTAGAGTAGTGGGAGGACGGGTCACATGATGGAGGGGAGGCGCCACAGTAGGGGTAAAGCCGAATGACCCTGACAGAGGTGGTCAGTCATTCGACGTCGTCTTACCTTGGTTGAAGAAACGATTACTATTTATTAATAAAGGTTTTATAAGTAATTTTATATATGCCTTATTCTACTTCAACTACCAATCGACTACATTACTTGGATGGGTGAAGAAACAATATACCGTAACTAAATTGATTAGCTTTCATCCACTGCTTAATTATTCAATCAGTACATCACATGAGTGAGAAACCAACGTACAAAATCATTTTGTATAATTCATCATTCGTAATTCAATTTTCTTAAGAGATTATAGGCATTTACGACGCGCGAACCCTGTAATTAAGCTCGCTTCATACTGAGTGTATCCCTGGTAATTTTACTCTTTTTAGCGAATTTCCCTATAGGGAATACGCTATTACGGTAGTAGCCATGGTAAGACCTAAGTCCAGGACCACTTTATTTTTTCATTTTGAGGTCCCCAGAAGCAAAAACACCATTCGTTCGTTTTCATATATATATATATGTGTCCGTGGTACCGATAACTTTTGAAGGGGACCTCCGATTTTGATGAAATCTGGTATGAAGTTGTAAGACCAGGTCTATTTTCATGAGTTCGCGAACCAGCATTGTCGAGTTATGGGAACGGGGTTTTATGGGGTTTCAAAGGGTCAAAATGGGTTTTTGGCATTTTAGGACCTAAATTTTCAAAATTCATCAATTTTAACTAAAACCATTTAAAAGAGCTTTAAAAACAAACAATTTAGTATTTTTAATCTTTAAAATAGCTTAACTGGTTATAGAGAAAATTCAAATCAAGTTTCCCATGTTATTCTTATGGGTAAATCTTTAAAAAGTTATATATCACTTATTTATCAACATATCTTAATACAAATTGTTATGATCCTTCACTAGGTGGTGAGTAATTAAGATTTGATCAAAAACCCACATAGCAGCAAACCTACATGCTAAATCCCATGGTATTCTCACGGAAAATAAGTGTATAATGGGAGCAAGAGAGATGGAGATAATAAGGTACCGGTATCTGTTCCTAATCAGCTGATCAGCTGTCTTCTGCATAATTGTCAAATTTGAAATGCTTATGTTTTGTTATTTGTAAACAAATCATTCTTTTTGCATTTTAAGCTTTGGATATGCACTTTTATTACTGTTAAAAAAGTCATTTATCGCAATATAATATTAATATATAAATTATTAAATAAAAATACCCCCGTCGCAGCAGACCTGCGTACTCAGCGAATTTCCAATGTAATTTTGGTATATTTACTATTTCCCTATAAAATCCATGGGGATGAGAGTATATAGGTTTGCCGCCATATGGGTTTTGATGGTAAATATAAGTTAAACCCTACCTAGTGGATGTACATACCAAATTTTATCAAGTTATGGTGTTCTTTTTATTTTCCCCATAAACCCCATAGGGGTGAGTACTTAGGTTTGCCGCCATATGGGTTATCTAAGCAAATATAAGTTAAACGCTTCCGAATGAAAGTGCATACCAAATTTTATCAAGATATGTCAATAAATAAGCAAGATAGAAGGTTTTGTTGATTTCCCATAAGAATAACATGAAAACATAGTTTTTGGATTTTCTCCATAACCATTTAAGCTAGGTAAAAATTCAAAATACTAGATTGTTTGTTTTTTTAAGCTCTTTTAAATGGTTTAAGTTAAAATTGTTGAATTTTATAAATTAGAGTAAAAAAAGCCAAAAACCCATTTTTTACCCTTTTGAAACCTCATAAAACCCCGTTTCCATGGTCCGATCATTCTGGTTCGCGAACTCAACCTACTAGATGCTGGCTTACACCCCTGTACCAAATTTCATCAAAATCGGAGTTTCCGTTCAAAAGTTATCGTGTTCACGGACACACACACACACACACACACATATATATATATATATATATATATATATATATATATATATATATATATATATATATATATATATATATATATATACATATATATCAATTTGAACGAACGGTGTTTTTGGCTTCTAGGGACCTCAAAACAAAAAAGTATCATGGTCCCGGGCTTAGGTCTTACCGTGACTACTACCGTAATAGCGTATTCCCTATAGGGAAATTCGCTAATAATTTACTCAGAAATATAATTCCATTAAATATAATATATTTCCTTGTAAAGATTATTAATTATATAAGAAAGCCACAAAGTTCTTCGATGTTGAAACAATAATTCTTTGGAAATTCGCTGAGTACGCAGGTCTGCTGCGACGGGGGTATTTTACTGTTACGTATAAACTTAAAATTAATTAAATATTCAAGTGACTCAAAAGTATGTCACAGAATATTAACGTCAATTTATCGATGAAATTCGATTTTATCGCATTAAGACAGGTGAGGAAAAACAGCTGTATCATACGAACAAAAGAATAGGTTCAACATTCTATTTGTGAAAAAGATCGATTCAAATGAATCAATTCGCCAGATGAGCCGAATTTTCCATTAACAGCTGATTAAATCAGCGGGTTTACCCGAGTGTTGCCGAACACTGCCGAAGCACCGCCAGTCTCAATACTCTTTTGATTTTAATTCAATTATAGAATGCTACACATATTGAACACCTGTTTAAAAGAGACAACATTTAAAAGTTTTTACCTCCAGTATAAATAACAATCTTATTACAAAAAAAAAAAAAAAAAATGGTTGGTGTAAAGAGAAATTTAAACCAAAATATATATATATTCATAAAACTAAAATAGACCACCACCCACAAAGATGTAGATGGTTTTAATTTTTGTGATTTCTTTATTTAAATTTTGTAATGCCATGCAAAATAAAGTTAAAGAGGATTTAGTCTTTATAAATAGTGATGTGGACTCATTCACTATTTCGACAACTACCTCAAACAGTAGGCCTACTACAAAAACAGCCGCAGTGAGTGCTACTTAACTCAACGGGGATAGTAAAGGTCAATGAAATGTGGATTTTTATTCTGTTGTCACTTACGTTTTATGTGTGCTGAGCTATCTAGATCCAAAATCTGTGAATTTATTCTAAGTTTTATAAGAGTGTTTAGGCAGAGGCCTTAAGAGATATCGGCATAAGAAAAACCAGTAATCTCAACACTAGGCCTATCACATTGGAAAGTTGGATTATTAATTAGTGATGAAGATCGATTGATGAAACACCAATATGGTGCTATCTGATTTTCACTATAATTTAATTTTTATTTTGAAAGTAACTCGGTTCATTACCATGGAGCAAAGTTTGATCACCAGGTACTCTAATAAATGCTGCAGCGCATTGCGCTGCACGGGCCCCCTAGTGAATGATCTATTCTGAATAAAAATGATAATTTCAAAGCAAAATTAACTAAATTTTTTTGTTTATTTACTGGTTTACATAAATTAAAAAAATACAAAACTACATTAAGAGCCAAAACATTTATACCGTACTATAATTTATTTGGTTTTGATCCTTGGGTAATAACTGAAAGTCATAATTAAACATTTTGTAAAAACATTAAACATAATTAAAAGACATCATATCATTATACTCGTTCAAGAGAGTCTGATAGAAAAAACAAATATTGTAACTCAGATTAAAATAGTGCAAGGAATAATTCAGGTATGGATGCTGATGTGCCAGATGCGAGCAATTTCAAACTTTTTGTAATCAATTGGCAAAACAATTATAATTGGGTGTTTACAATTGTTTAAAGTTTTAGTTGAAGTTACATACTGAAAGACTTCAAAAACAATAAAAATTATGATTTTTGACAATTCTGCCATTCTCGGGATTAAAGACGAAAATCCTGGGATTTTCTGGTATCCGAAATTGTTCAGGAACCCGGGATTCAGGATCCCAGACCTCTAATCCGGGACCTCTAATCCAGACTTTACGGCAGTTTCCAGGTGGTTTATATGAGAGCGGGTGATTCTTAGTTCCAAATACGTTTGATGTCAAAACTTCTTGTTCTCAAGAATTATATTTAGACCGATTTTATAGTAAAATTGCTAGCAAAACAGGAAGAACAAATGTTATAGTGATAAAATATTTTAATGCGTTCCTTATAGGGAATAACTATTGTGGTAGTACGCATGGTAAGACCTAGGACCGGGACCATGATACTTTTTTGTTTTGAGGTCTCCAGAAGCCAAAAACACCATAAGTTCAATTTCATACACAAGTAGATATGAAATACCGGTTCTGGCACACCTCGCACTTCCGATTTCCGACCCTCCGTCAACTTCATTTTTGACTGGTTTTGGGCCAGTTTGTTATCTGATTGTAGGCTAATTACAACCATTTTACAACATTTTCTCAGGTTTTACCAAGGTGAATTTGAGAAGTGCGAGGGAAGTGCGAGGGAAGTGCGAGGGAAGTGCGAGGCGCCCTCTTAACCTACCTCTTGTAAACCTCACTTTCGACTGTGTTTGAGCCAGTTTGTATCCGATTTCGGGTTAATTTCAGCCATTTTATCAGGTTTTAAAAATGGTGAATTTAATCCAGAAATTTAATCCAAAGAAGTGCGAGCTCTTAACCTACCTCTTATAAACCTCACTTTCGACTGTGTTTGAGCCAGTTTGTATCTGATTTCGGGTTAATTTCAGCCATTTTCAGGTTTTAAAAATGGTGAATTTAATCCAGAAAAAATTAATCCAGAAATTTAATCCAAAGTAGTGCAAGCTCTTAACCTAACATGAAGTAAAATAGGACAAGAGTCACTTTTGATCTAACAGAGATGGGTAGCCATGTTGGCTAAATGGGACAAGGCTCATTTTGCAGCTACACAATACAAATGGACAAATGGACAAGATTCGATGTGTTGCAACTTCATAGAGGACAAGGTCCATTTTGAAAACAAACTAGGTTTTCCAATGCAAAAAACAAAGGGACAAGATTTATTTTGCAACTTAAAAAGTTCAGAAACGTATAGGGCTGTGGATGCAGAATCCATTGACATGCATATTTAAATTAAAATTGCTTTTCTTAACCAGCGAGCATGTTATTTGTTTGAAATTACCTTTGTCAAGCAAATGTTTTATTGTGATAAAAAAATCGTCTTTTTAAATTTATTCTAATCTGCTTTATTATTTTCCTGTTATAGTGTGCAGCAGAAGATGGAAACAGTCAAAGTCAGCTGTAAATTTTGTGCGAAGCTTATTGCGAAATCGCACATCTCCCATCATGTTAAGATTTGTCCAAAAAATCCAAATAAAGACGATTCACGTTATAAAAAAGTAACATGTGAAAAATGTGGGAAAACAGTTTTAAACACAAATTTCAACAGACATAAAACAAAATGCAAGCAACCAACATCATCCGATTCTCGACCGGCACAAAATGATGGTCAACCCGGTACGAGCAGTAAGCATAAACAACCAGTCTGCAAGCAACCAACCACATCCAATTCTCGTCCAACACAAAATGATGAACAACCTAGTACGAGTGGCACACATAAACGACTAATCTGCAAGCAACCACCATCATCTGCTTCTCGTTCAGCACGAAATGATGAACAACCCAGTACGAGCGGTACGCATAAACGATCATCACCGAACAGAGATGATTTCGATGAACAGCCTGAAATTAAAAAGCCACGGATTGAAAATCAACATATTTCTTCAATCATTCAGAAAGTGTTTAATAGTGTCAGCATGGTTTGTTCTTCTGCTCTGAATGTGATTAAAAATCTCTTGAAACCCCCCGTTGACCTTCCACCCGTCAGTGAAGATGAACATTGTGTAAAAGAGAGAGCATTCAACAATAGACTTTTGACTTATCAATTTACAAACTGCCGTGGTATAAAAAACCCACAGATATTTTTAAATAGATATCAAGATTTGATTGTTGGTAAGATTGAAGAACATTTGGAACAGTACAATTTGAAAGTAAATTTTTCGTTTGCTGCCAACTACAGACGGAATGTTCCTGGTGTGGATAAGCAGCTGGAAATAGACACCATGTACTTTAAAACCGAGAATACAATCATATATATGACGACCGACTTACATCAAGTGTTTAAAGATGCGAAAGCAAAGTTATTAACTCGAATGGAAGAGTTCGAGGCACGGGGGTCAGGTTGGACGTTACACGAAGTCTTGTTTTTAGAACTGGCAATAAACAAATATGTACCATTCAGAGGGTCAAGTTATATTAAACTGCCGGACATTATTAAAAATAAAAAAGCTGTCATAAATGTTGAAAACAATGATCAGAAATGTTTTTTATGGTCTATACTCGCTGCTTTACATCCCGTTGTTAAAAATCCTCAAAGAGTTAGCAAATACCATGAATACGAACACGATTTTGACAAAGCGTTGAAAGACATTAAATTTCCTGTGAGTTTGGATGATGTGAAAAAATTCGAAAGACGCAGTGGGATATCCATCAATGTTTATGGTTATACTTGTGCAGGAGAAAATAAACTCAACGTATATCCTTTGATTGTGACTGATGATGAAAAAGATCAACATGTTGACCTCTTGTATATGAAAACGGCAAATAAATCTCACTATTGTTATATAAAAAATTTGAGTAGGTTAGTGGGATATCAAATCAGTAGGTATGCACATCAAACTTTTACATGCAGACGTTGTTTACAGCATTTCGTTAGAGAAGATCTGCTTCAAAGTCACAAAGAACTCTGTAAGGAACACGAAGCGGTGAAAATCAGAATGCCTAAAAAAGGTGATGTCGTCAAGTTTACCCATCATAGATGTCAGATGAAGATTCCGTTCGTCATGTATGCAGATTTCGAGTGCATACTGGAACCGATTGACACTTGTCAACCACCGGAAAATGGCACATCGTACACCAATAAATATCAACACCACGCGGCTAGAAGCTTCGTATTATACACGGTGTATACTAATGGTGATTATAAAGAACCGATAACATATTTCGGTGTGGATGCTGCTCAACAATTTGCAAAAGTGTTGAAATCTGAATTGGAAGCTATTGAAGAATTTTGTCTTGTAAACAAAAAACCCATGAAACCGCTGACTGACGAACAGAGAGAGCAGGCGGAAAAAACAAAGATATGTCATATATGCGGTAAAGATTTGGTAACTGATTTTGTCTTCGATCACGATCATTTGACGGGTGAATTTCGTGGATTAGCACACAACTCTTGTAACTTGAACTATCAGATTCCGAAATTCGTCCCCATATTCATACACAACCTGACCGGATACGACACTCATCTGTTTGTAAAAATGCTGCGTTTAGATGATAAAACCAAGATAGATGTCATCCCTAATAACGAGGAACGATACATATCCTACACAGTTGATTTCAATATCAATATAAAAGCAAGATTTGTAGATTCATTCAAATTTACCATTGACTCACTCGATACGCTGGTAAAAAACTTGGACCGATTTGTACACATAAGTAAATATGGGGGTTGGGGTACTCAGGCGCTTATGCTTAGGCAAAAAGGTGTTTATCCATACGATTATATGGACAGCGATGATAAATATTTGGAAACCAGTTTACCAAGCCAAGAAAAATTTTACAATAAATTGAACAAATGCGGGATCAGCGATTCGGACTATTCACGTGCAAAACAGGTTTGGGAGGGATTCGAGATAAAGAATATGAAAGAGTACACCTTACTTTATAATAAAGCTGACGTGTTATTGTTAGCCGATGTTATGGAAAGTTTCAGGAACATTTGCATAGAAACTTACTCACTCGACCCCGCATGGTATTTCACAACCCCGGGGCTTTCATGGAGTGCCATGTTGAAGCAGACGGGAATAGAACTTCAGCTGTTGTCCGATTATGAAATGATTTTGATGATCACCAAAGGCATCCGCGGGGGCATATCACAATGCTGCAATCGCTATGCGAAGGCGAACAACCCGTACATGCCTCTTTATAACAAAGACGAACCGACTACATATCTGATGTATTTAGATGCCGTGAACCTATACGGATGGGCGATGTCTCAACCAATGCCGTATGGTGATTTCGAATGGGTTGATACGGATATAGATGTTATGAAGATCGATGATGATTCTGACAAAGGATATATTCTGGAAGTCGACTTGGAGTATCCCCAAGAACTGCACGATTTGCATTCCGAGTTTCCTCTCGCTCCGGAAAAACGTTGCCCACCCGGTTCCAAGGAGGTTAAACTCCTTACCACTCTGTATGACAAAGAGAAATATGTCATTCATTATAGAAATTTGAAAATGTATTTAACTCTTGGAATGAAACTTACCAAGATACACAGAGTGTTGCGCTTCAGTCAGAGTAAGTGGTTGGAACCCTACATTGAGAAGAACATGGGCATGTGGATGGAGCAAACGAATAAATCGGCTAAACAGTTTTTCAAACTGATGAACAACTCGATTTATGGAAAAACTGTTGAGAACATCAGGAACAGAGTGGACATATGTTTGGCGACTCACGACAAGTAGATCGACAAATGGATCGCGAAGCCGCAGTTCAAACACAGAATGATATTTTCAGAAAACCTTTCAGTGGTGCACATGAGGAAAATGAGTTTACTATTCAACAAGGCGATTTACGTGGGGATGAGCATATTGGACATATCCAAGACACTCGTATACGATTTCCATTACAATTTTATAAAGGCTAAATACGGTGATAAAGCTAAATTGCAGTACACAGATACCGACAGTCTGGAGTATCTGATAGAGACACCGAATTTTTATGAAGATATGAAACTGACACTCGACAGGTACGACACCTCCAACTACAAGAAGTATAACCAATTCAATATGCCACGGGTGAACAAGAAAAAATTGGGAACGATGAAAGACGAATTCGGTGGTGTAATCGGTAAGGAATTCGTAGGACTGCGATCCAAGATGTATGCCAACTATACTTTGGAGGGTGACGAGCTAAAAAAATCTAAAGGAGTGAAAAAATCTGTTGTTAAAAAAGAAGTCACCTTCGAGGATTACAAGAAATGTTTGTTCGAGCAGAAAGGACTATACAAATCGATGAACATCATAAGAAGTCACGGGCATGAGTTGTACAGCGTTGAAATGTATAAAAAAGTACTATCCACGACTGATGACAAGCGATACATTTTAGAAGACGGAATCACCAGTCTGCCGTGGGGACACTACAAGATACCCAAGGATGTCGAAGCCGAATTGCTTTTGAACAGCAACATTTCACTGGAATAGAGAGCAAGTTGTTTTTATTTGTGAATAAAAAATATTTCTTTTAATCAATATCTTTTTTATTTTCCAATTTCCAATTTACTGATTTTATTGCTTATTTTTGTTGGGACTTTTTTATGATACTATTTTCCTACACTCGTCGGAATAAAAAAACTCACATTTAAATCATCATCTGTACATATTCCTTTTTAACGTCATAAGTGAACATGGTCTGTGATACCACGATGACGTAGGCCGTAGTGCCTTTATCAGCGACCGGACCGGTAACCGCGTTTGTAAAATCCAATTCGATTTGGATATCGTTTCTTTTTCTCTCGGTTGAAAACGGATGGAGATGTGTGTCTATCACCATCAGTGGGTATTTGTTGATGAAATCGTTTATATTGAGATATACATCATCGTTTTTGAACATTACTTGTCTCATCGAACAGTAGCTGTCGTATAGCAGTCTGTACTTTTTATCCGTGATATTCAAATTCTGCTGCTCCTGCGGGTACCGTTGTCCGTTTATTTTCACGTGGAAATTCTTTATGTTTACACTGTCGAACTGGCCGGGGTCTTTGGTCTGATCGTTCTTACGACTCGTCTGTAAACCGATTATCACAAAGACCGGATTGAGTATGTTCCGGTAGAGATTCGTTATATCGAACGTGTAATTGGAGCCTATCACACCGAATTTTTCAATACAATCCCAGCGGAAATATTCATATACCAATTCCCCTTTTTCGCTCAATTTCTTAAGCCCATCGATGAGCACGGCTTTCTTGGAGGGGTCGTAATCCACGAGGGGGACTTTCAACACGAAACTGGCAATTTTTATTTTTCCCTCCGCTGCGTCAACAGCATTAGCGCCGGAACCTTCAGTCGAGCGGTAGATGGCATCATCGTCTTCCGCGCGCGTGTGAACGTTATTTCAAATCCACCCTTGTACATGGGATACTTTAGACTGTCAAAGAATCCCAAACCCAGGTGGGCCAGCGTTCCCAGTGCTTCGAACTTGCCGCCACCCTTGTCGTAAACCGATTTGAATCCGCTGCTGTAGTACGTGTTTTCCTCCGATCTGCTGTACGTGGTCAATCCTTTGATGGTGCTCGTGATTCCGACTTTATCCACTGAATCGATGACTTGGTTGTGTTTTTTCAATTCGATACTCTTGAACAAATAGGCTGCAAAATTGTCCACGAGTTTGATGGGGTCCGTGCTGGCGTAACTAGCGCCATTGGATTTCTTGACAACATCCCCTTGGATGTGAAACAATATCCTGTTGTTGTAAAACGAATCCCCATGGTCCAGTTTGAATGTGGTGAAATTATTTGGTGAATTAAAGTGCAAGTCCGATACCGGTAGAACCGTGACGTATTCACATCTCGCTATCTTATCCGATGCCTCTTCGTAGTATTTCTCCATTCCTAATATAGGTTTTGAGGTTTTTGATTGTTAATGAAAAATGTAAAAATTGTAGTGGAAAGCAATAAAAAATAAAAAACACCGAATTCCTGATCACTTAATAAAATCGACTACTTGAACAGTTTTACGTTTTTATACATGTTCAAACGTCTCAACCCGAGATTTCGAAAAACCCTTTTATCTTCGACATTTTTTATCACATCCAAACATTGCTCTACGTAGTCGAGACCCTTCGGCTGAGAAACCAGTTTTTCCATCTTATCGTGTATGAACTTTACGATGGCGATTTTTTCATTGTGAAAAGCGTTATTCCCGGCTTCCTCTTCGGCGCGGATAAACTTTAATCTTTCAATCAGTTTATCATCATCATCGATATATTTGTACTCGACGGGGGCGTGTGAATCTATCAACAATCCGCTGCCCGATGACTGTTTAAATTCTTTCCAGATCTCACTGATCAAATTCACCCATTTCCAAGACTGACTGGACCTGGGGCGTTTCAACTTTGGATCGTTGTTCTGAAAAATCGCATCGGATTTTATCAGTATATCCTTGTAATTATTAAAGTCCTGTTCCGTGAAAGCACCTGCACTTATGAGTTTTTCTCGCGTCGTACCCTCGCCTGGAGACGAGCCACTGATTTCCGCTTTCGTCAACAGACTCCACAATCCCGGTGTGCCGGTATATCTATCTCCGGTGCTGTCTAATATGATATCATCATTTTCAATCGTAATAGTCTTCGATCCGATGGCCAGTTTGTTCAAGTTGAAATCGTAGTGAATACCGAAAGATCTATCGTTGCTGGTAGCGAGATGTTGTTTGGCGATATCGCCAATATCTTGCCTTTCAGTGAATTCGCGGATCGAACGGTTTATCCTGCCTTCGTCTGGCGATTCTATTTCCGACAGTTAAGGATCGATGTGTGGTGATTCTCCAGGTGGAGGTGATTCTCCGGGTGGAGGTTCGAGCACATCTTCATCTTCACGAGGTAAAGGCACCTTCCGCGCCACCATCAATTCTCGACCTGGTGTACTGAAAGCGCGGGGTCTGAAAATGTCTTTTTTTCGTTGTATAGTTTTAGACACGGACAGACGTTGCGGTGGGGTCTTTTTATCGGAACCTTGCTCCTTGATCGCTTTGACGACCGGTTCCTGTCGCTTTTCAATCTCACGTTTTTCTTCAACTTCACGAATCTTTACTGCTTGGGATTCACTGACCAATTGGTTTTGCAATTTACCCAATTTTTTAGCCTCCTGTACAGTTAAAGGTTTATGTGCAGATATCGGTATGAAAGGAATTTTGGGTGCGTATTGCTCACGTATCGGCGGATGTTTGCGAAACAATTCCGCTCGCTCTTTCACTTGTTCTTTTCGGATTTCCTCATTTTCCGCGACCCATTTATCTTGTAGTTTTTCAATTTTTTTACCCTCCTCCGCAGTCATCTCGTCGGGCCACATTTTGTCGGCCAACTTGTGTTTTTTAACTAACGTCTTGACAATCTCTTTATCGCTTTTCCTCTTCATCGTACTAATATAGGTGGTCAGGTTTTTAGTAGCAAATTTTATGTTTGATAATCAAAATACAAAAGTGACGAATATTTTCACAAAAATTTTGAATCGAATAAAAAAACGTCCGACAACGTTTTGATTAAAAAAAATAACGTTTACACATCGATTTTGGAAAACGTTCGCGGACGTTATTTATTAAAAACAGCGTTTAGACATCGATTTTGAAAAACGCTCGAGGACGTTATTTATTAAAAACAGCGTTTAGAAATCGATTTTCGAAAAACGTTCGCGGACGTTATTTATTAAAAACATCGTCTAGACATCGATTTTCGAAAAACGTTTGCGGACGTTATTTATTAAAAACAGCGTCTAGAAATCGATTTTTGAAAAACGTTCGCGGACGTTATTTATTAAAAACATTTTTCATATTGCACATGTATTTTCCACACCGTGCTTTTTTCGTCATATTTACCGTGAGAAACCCATAAGGCTCATTCCAACACTTGTTGCATATATTTTCAAATTCACCGAAAGTCATGTCCGATCCCACGAAATCGTCGTAAATCCGTTTGGTGTAATGTTTATTCTGTTTGAAGACACAAAGGAAATTTATATTATTCCGTATGACTTGCATGTCCACTTTGCCGTAACTCTGGCTCAGGTAGACGCACGAAATCTTTTTATGCCTGCCTCTGATAAAATAGTCTTTAATACCTTTTTGCTCTTCCATCAGACAATCGTCAAATATCACAAGTGAGTTATTCTTGCACTCGTCCACCGCCGGCAGTTCATCGCAATTGTTGAAGAAATACGCGATTCTCTTTTTATACTTTTTCTCCGCGTCCGCATAGGTTTTTCTCAGCTCAACATAAGCCGGCTGTTCTATGGATTTACTGAATACGTAAAGGTTTTTAAATATAATACCGTTTTTGTTGTAAATGAAATTGAGCAGTAAATTGGTTTTGCCGCTGCCTGAAGAACCCACTATGAGACATCGCAATGGGCTGGGCAACAGGTTGTCTTCGAATGCCTCTTTGTAATATGAAACTATATCCATCACTATGTGGGTGAAATGACCTCTTGACATTCAGTAAAAAAATGAAAGCGGGGAAATGATTTCAAAATATAATTCTTTTTTAAATTGACGACATTGGAATTATTCACAAAACACACATGTCTTTCATTGCATTTTTTACAGCTCTGATAAAATCGAAATCACCGTAAACCGATATACAATTCGTTTTTCGGTCGTGATCATATCGGACGTCCACTTCATCCATCATTTTTAAAATCTTGTTAATCAAGTTACCGTCGGGGATATATTCGACTTCATAACAATAATCGAACTCGCCAGTCACAATTTGCTCCTTATCAAAATTTTTACTTTGTATATCAATGTACTTGTATTGCTTTACGTCGTCTTCGTTTTTACGTGCTTTGAGAATAGACAACACGTGATGGATTCTATTACTCTTTACCAGCGCTTTCAACCTCTTATTATCGTCTATCAGATTTTGTAATCCATAATGATCTTTTCGTAACGTTGGTGACAGTTCCTCTAACATCCATTCTTTAAATTCTTCATTTTTATTTTTACTCGCTCCCAATAGAGAACAAACACCCGAGTCGTCTATATATGCAGTATCAGGATGTTCATCGGCGAAACGGAGAAAGTTGTCGTGTTCTTTTAACTCTAAATATTTAATAATATGCTTTTTGCTAATATTGTCATAAATAGCTTTCCTAGGCCTCCTATATCCAAGTATTTTGGATACATCATTTCCTCTAAACCAGAATTTATTATCAGCATCGAATATAATGGTAATTTCATCTTTTCCAAAACTAAAACTATTATTCACAATGTCTATTTCATTATTCATTTTGTCTAATATAGAAATTGACATTTTTAGTGTTGTTTTTTATTGTTGAAAAGATGGTGATAAAATGTATTTACCGTTATTATTTTGCATATTTAAATTTACCATTAATAGTCCCCACGCCGGACTATCTAAATAAAAAATGCAATTCAATAGTCCCCACTCCGGACTATCTAAATTCAATAGTCCTCATGCCGGACTATCTAAATACAATAGTCCCCACGGAGGACTATCTGAAATACAATAGTCCCCATGCAGGACTATCTGATATTCAATAGTCCCCACTCAGGACTATCTGAAATTCAATAGTCCCCACGCGGGACTATCTTATACAATAGTCCCCATGCAGGACTATCTGAAATACAATAGTCCCCATGCAGGACTATCTGAAATTCAATAGTCCCCACTCAGGACTATCTGAAATTCAATAGTCCCCACGCGGGACTATCTCATACAATAGTCCCCATGCAGGACTATCTGAAATACAATAGTCCCCATGCAGGACTATCTGAAATTCAATAGTCCCCACTCAGGACTATCTGAAATTCAATAGTCCCCACGCGGGACTATCTCATACAATAGTCCCCATGCAGGACTATCTGAAATACAATAGTCCCCATGCAGGGCTATCTGAAATTCAATAGTCCCCTTGCCGGACTATCTGAAATTCAATAGTCCCCATGCCGGACTATCTGGAAAAATAAAATACAATAGTCCCAGCAAAGGACTATCTGAATAATACCTAAAACATTGTACGTTGTAATTCTTTCTCGTAGAACCCTCCAATTATATCTTCACCAGTTTCATCGGCAATCTTATAAGTCGTGGGTCTCGTGTTTAAAACTTGCTTGATTACAAAAATCTCGGACGTCCAGTTCTGTTTGTATTTATTCGTAAAAACATCTTTTTTCGCTGTAATGCGGACTCTGTCTCCCACATCGAATTTCGCCTTTTTACGGGGTATTCTATTTTCCAATTCGTTGTACATTTTCAATAATGCCTGCTCATTGCCTTTATTCACATCCGCGGGCCTCATTTTTATAGTATGGTGGAAATCGTGTTTGTTGTATTCGTCGGTCAATTCTTGCAATATGTCGTGCCACTTGTGCGAATTTCTAACTTGGAATTTTACTTTCAACTTCTCATTTAACGTTCTATGATATCTTTCGATTATGGCGGATTTCTCCTCGCTCTCGGTGTGGTACAATTTAATGTTGTGTTTTTTCAACAACTTGTTAAAATGCGTATTTTTAAACTCTGTCCCTTTATCGGTGTGTAAGAGTTTAGGCGGTGAATGACCGTCATTTTTGGCCCGCGCAATTATTTTCTCAAAAGCTGATGACACATCCGGACCATCTTTTTTCTTCAAAGGCTCTGACCAAACGAACTTACTGAACGTGTCGATCACATTTAAAATATATCTATACCACTTGTTTTCCCTAGCATATTCTTTCAAAATCAACAGATCGGCCGCCCACAAATCATCGATACCTTTCGTGACGATTCGGCGTTTTATAAACTTTTTCACGACTGGTCTGTGCAACTCTTTAGCTTCCAAAACTTCCGGTGGGTCTTTGATAAACGAATTTCTCTTACTGCCGCATATCGCACAATTGGATGTCGCAAGCCACCTTTTATTTCTCGTTTTGACCGTTTTGACATCCGTGGATGGTGTGTTTGTTTTACACTTTCTGCAATGCAATTCCATGTCTAATAATGCGCAGCTACTTTTGAAGTCAAATAAAATATTTGCAAATGCAAAGTCGTTTAAATAAATTACACATTTGCGTAGATTGTGTGTTATATGTATAGGATAAGAAACGAGATGCAGCACAGACATAAAATCCAGTTGACCAAGGGTCAAAAGAATAAGTTGCGTATCGCTTATAAAAAGCAGAAACTCGCTATTTTAACTTTGAACAGAGATCAGTTGACGAACGGGAATGTCGAGGTGATGTTGACGGACGAACAACATAAACAAGTGTTGAGAGCCATAAAACACAATAAAGGCTTGAGATTGATATTGAGCCATTCGCAGTTGAAGAACAACATTGAAGGGGGTCTACTGAAAGAGATTCTGGAGTTGGCGGAAACGAGTATCCCCTATTTCAAGAAATTCGCTTCACCCCTGATTAAAGACAAAGTCGCACCAGCTATAAAAGATAAATTCGTTCCGTGGCTGAAAAAGATGATCGACGACGAGTTGGATACAATTATAGAAAAAGATCCGTCAGGTGCCGGATTAAAACAAATGATAAACAACCGACTCAATGCGGCTTTGAACGACGTACGGGTAAAAAAAAATTAATTCCGTTGACGTTGAGCGATCTAGAAGTGTGGGCCAATAAATTGAAATTGAAGAATTTTCGCGGTGTTTTCAGACGAGAGCTTTTACCTGATGCACCTTGGAAAAACGAGTGCGGTATAATCAATCTCGGTGATCTGGACACACCCGGAACACATTGGACGTGTTATTATAAAAATGGTAAAAATGTAATTTATTTCGATTCTTATGGAAATGCGCCACCACCTTTGGAGTTGGACAAGTACATGAGAAGTTTTGACATTCGCTATAATTCGGACCGATTTCAAGATTATGGCGATCCGCCAATCTGCGGGCATCTTTGTTTAGAAGTTTTAAGGCAGTTTTCAAATGGAATAATGTATGATGAAGTCAAAGACATTTTAAATAAAAATAAATACGCTTGGCTCGGGTGGTTCGATTGAGTCACTTTTTTACGATGCCCCCATCAATAAATTGTTTATACCATTTTTATTTTTTTAATAATTTATTACCACCCGAAAATCTGTTTTCCTAATATAGAAATGTCGACGTTAAGATCATCAAGTCAAACTAACCAGTCAGAAGCATGGAACCTGCTTTCCATGGAGCCCAGAGAACCCAAAGGGGTTTTGACTGACAAATTCATCATGAGGTTCGATCGGTATTTAAACTGGGATCTGCTCTCTTCCCATTATGATTTTCCAATCGAGATGTTGCGGATGTACCCGCACAGAGTGAATTGGTCCAAGCTGTTGAGGCGTATTAAATTTTCGGAAGAATTCCTAAGAGAGATGGTCCCCCATTTCGATGAATGTTGGGGTATCCTGTGTAAATATCAAACGCTGTCTGAAAAGTTTATTCACGATTTCGCAGGTAAAATCGATTGGAATTACGTGTTGTTGTATCAAAATGTAACTAGCAGATTTTTGGACGAACACAAAATGTATTTTGATGAATCCTAGTTGAGTGGCTCAGAGATGTTCAAAATAAAAACCCGAATTCGCGTGGATCGACCGGTTTGAATATTTTGTATTTAATATTTGCGGGATGAATAAAAACTAGTTGCTGTTTATTTTTTTTATATAAAACCATTATGATGGAAAACATTTTTCCTAACATAGAAATGACGACTTTTAGACTATCAGGTACGACTTCACAACTGACCTTGAACTTGGAACATCCCATTCACTTGGATGCTGAGTACAAGTTGGCACTCACCGGACTTTTCTGCGAATACAACTTTTATAATTTATTTGAGGGTTGTAGTGTTTTGTTTGACGGAGGAACGAAAATCGGTTTCGGTAAAGGTTTTTGGACATTTGATGCCATACAGAAACACATACAAAAAGGCGTGGATCCGCTGTTACGCGGTAAAACAGATGATAAAAAGAATAAAGTCACGGTGGTTTCAATACTTAAAACTACAGGGTACCGTGTAAGAATCACTTCATTTATAAAATTTCACATGGAAAATCCGCTGCGGCGTTTGCTGGGTTTCGATGAAATTGATGCCCCCGAATACTTGGACACGTACAATGCGAAAAAACCGCACAACATAAGACCGTGGGACATGATTGAAGTCCACTGTGATATCGTGGAAAATTGTTTTGTCAATCATGATGAACATTGGCACAAACACAAAGGGTCTTCGGTGTTGTATAGTTTCTTTCCATATGGTGAATTTGGTAATAAAATTGCTGTGATGCCGCGGCCGCCGCTTTACGTGTCGTTGAAAAAAGGATTGAATAAAATCCAACAAATCAACATTTACATTACAGACCATAATAATAATTTATTGCAGATGTTCGATTCGAATGTGCATATTTATTTAGAGTTGATTCGGGTGTAGTATTTTTTAATTTATTAAAAATCGGTTGTTTCTATTTTTTATTTGACGCCGCAAAGCGTTATTCCTTGTATAGGTAAAAATGAACGGTCCTAACTTTAATGATTTACTGAAAGAAATCAATGGAAAGTCTTACATCAGGGTGGGTGACCTGGAAGTCGGTAAAAAATATTTTGTGGAAAATATGGATAAAATCTCTTCATTATAATACGGTATGAGAATATTAGTCACATGCAATGATGTGAAATTCTATCTTCCCGAAAGCTGGAATGACAGGTTGACGAATAACTATATCAAACAACTGTTAAATTATAGGGGGAAACTCTATGTGCTGTACAACGGTAAAATAACACTTTCAGATAATAAATTCAAGCACAGTATCGAGTTTAAGGTTGACGAATAAAAATAGTTTTTTTAAAAACATAATTTAAATATATTTTTGAAAATGCCCCGTTTAATTTATTTGATGTGAAAATCCATTATGCATGCATTAGGAATCAATAATGGCTGAAAGCTACGGTTATTATTGCTTGACTGAAAAAGCATTTGAACCGTACAACGGGTCACCGGATGCAGCCGGTCTTGATCTGAGAAGCGCGTATGATTATGTTGTACTAAAACGCGGTCAACAGTTGATAAAAACTGACTTGACTTTCAAATTCCCAGATGGGTGCTACGGGAGGATAGCGCCAAGATCTGGCTTGGCTTTAAAACATTCTATAAGTGTAAATGCCGGGGTCATAGACCGGGACTATACTGGGAATGTCGGTGTTATCTTGATGAACAATTCTGATACCGATTTTCATGTGCGTCGTGGAGAAAGGATTGCGCAGATCATCTGCGAGATGTACAAAAAGCCGCCGTGTATTCGAATAGACCAAGTTGAACAAACTGAACGGAAAGACGGCGGATTCGGAAGCACCGGTGTAAACTGATTAAAATTATAAAAAATGATGTTGGAAATAAAAAATGTATCGAGATTTTTTTTTCAACCTCAGACTTAAAGTAAGGGTAATGACAAATCAAAGCGCTCTTCCTTGTCACGTGACCTGTTTCGACCAATCAGACCGCTCTTCCTTCAGATGACGCAGAACCTACTAATCAGAGATGGAGATGGCTCTTTAGACGAGCTGTAAAAATAAATCTTGTCCCTTTGTTTTTTGCATTGGAAAACCTAGTTTGTTTTCAAAATGGACCTTGTCCTCTATGAAGTTGCAACACATCGAATCTTGTCCATTTGTCCATTTGTATTGTGTAGCTGCAAAATGAGCCTTGTCCCATTTAGCCAACATGGCTACCCATCTCTGTTAGATCAAAAGTGACTCTTGTCCTATTTTACTTCATGTTAGGTTAAGAGCTTGCACTACTTTGGATTAAATTTCTGGATTAATTTTTTCTGGATTAAATTCACCATTTTTAAAACCTGAAAAATGGCTGAAATTAACCCGAAATCAGATACAAACTGGCTCAAACACAGTTGAAAGTGAGGTTTATAAGAGGTAGGTTAAGAGCTCGCACTTCTTTGGATTAAATTTCTGGATTAAATTCACCATTTTTAAAACCTGATAAAATGGCTGAAATTAACCCGAAATCGGATACAAACTGGCTCAAACACAGTCGAAAGTGAGGTTTACAAGAGGTAGGTTAAGAGGGCGCCTCGCACTTCCTCGCACTTCCCTCGCACTTCCCTCGCACTTCCCTCGCACTTCTCAAATTCACCTTGGTAAAACCTGAGAAAATGTTGTAAAATGGTTGTAATTAGCCTACAATCAGATAACAAACTGGCCCAAAACCAGTCAAAAATGAAGTTGACGGAGGGTCGGAAATCGGAAGTGCGAGGTGTGCCAGAACCGGTATTTCATATCTACTTACACAGTATCTTATATACGTAGGTTTTTTTTTGTGCTGAGAACTCCTCCTAGACAATTTTCAACCGATAATCAAGTTTTTGGTGTCGTTGGATAGGGCTTGGACTTCAATAGCCCTAAAAACTGTTTTCACCAAAAATTGATGAAAATCGGACATAAAACAAGGGCGCTATACACCAATTAAATTTGAAATTTTACTATTAGAATAACATTGGGTTTGGATTGAATATTTTAAACATCTGTTAAAGGACAGCTGTAAATACATAGTTTTTTTATAGTTTTTTAAATAGTTTTTTGTGATTACAGTACTGATATTCACAATAATGGATTGGTCGGATGTCATTGATATAGAACTAAATATTACTTTTGTATTGTATCAAAATAAATGGATTGATTTCGAGCAACAAGTATACTGTACTAATATTTTTTAAATGGTAAATTTTATCAGGAGAAAAAACGTTGACAAATTTAACTATCTAAATAATCATACCAAGTTTGCAAAGCTCTGACAACAAATAACATCGTTATTGCAATTTTTCTGCAGAAAAACATGGACTCGCATTGTTATTAAGGAATTTTCTTTTTTTTTTTATAGAAAAATCTGAATAGCTCTAGTTATTGTTGTCAGATCTTTACAAACTTGGTATCTCAACTGTTTTGTCCCTGGTTACAAAATTTACTGTTTTTGAGATATTTGAGTTTAAAAATTTAAATTTTCACCATTTTGAAAATACACATTGGAAAAAAACTATTTTTGTTGAGGAAATGAACATTGGTGTTACAAAGGTCCATGCCTAATATGAACTTCCTACAACAATCCGTCACTGAAATATAAATTATTAAGTGTTAAATTACTAAGGTAGTTTGGTAAATTTATGATAGAGACTCATTCTTTCTGACATGAACATTTATATTTTGATGGTGTTCTTGATTAAGTCTGAGGAAACTTTTGATACAGTAGAACCTCAGTAACACTACCCTTGATAACAAGTAATATATTCTAGTCCCTGTGAATTGTCCATAACACTCAATGTTAATAATACCTCTATAGGACAAATTCTTTTCATATAAATACCTTGATAGCATGTATTTTGATAGTTGAAACTACCAAACAATCAACATCTATAACGAGTATTTCAGAGTGTCTGAACCTCTTAGCACGAATTCCCCCTCGGTGACACGAATCTTTCAGTAAATGAACTTTATAACACGAACCTAAGCGGATCTTAAGTGGAACCTAAGGATCTTGTTATGGAACCTTTATAACACAAATGACCTTTTTCATGCATAGTTCCCACTGTTTGAACAGATATATTGAAGTAAGCAATGTCTTTATGCTCAGTTTTAGGAAACCCTTTTCACTTTTTTCAGAGACACATTTTTATCAATCAGTTGCATGTCTGCTGTCACAACTAATGTTATTGATTTTATTTACAAAACTTTTATGCTATAGTTTTAAGTGTCGTGTTAAATTTATTATAAGCGTAGTAGTGGTAGTGAACAGGGATCATAGAAATGCCTGAAAAGCTTAAATTTGCGAAGTTAATGGTTGAATTTATGTACGTAATATTTTCATAACATTAAAATATTATGTTTTAGTTATTAATTGATTACGTTCTCTTTCTATGAATTCTTGCTATACAGTGAGGTTTTATTGAAATTGCACTTACTATAGAGGAAGATAAAAATGCCTGTTTTGTATTACTCCTTAAGAATCATCTTATTGAGGTTCTACAGTATTTGAAATATATTGTCATTTATATTCATTGACCGAATTATATTGCAGTTATACAATTCATTAAATGTTATAGTGTACTTTAAAACTCTTTCTATAGAAACAAAAAACGGAGTTAAACATTATACCTACATAAAACAATACCTGAGAATTGAACTTTATTGTAAAAATTGAATTATCATTATGCATGGCATGGCAGGAAAAGACAAGAGTTTATCAAAGTCATACAAAAATATTGAATTATATCACAGGAAAATTTAATTATCCTAGATCCTAACTAATAAAAATTGTGGCCCCACTGGATTTACCGAGCATCAAGTTATTTTAATATGGGGGAAGGAGGTTTGACAACTTTTTTAAGATTATAGGGCCTCTTAAATAACCTTAGTAGTATGTTATATAATCCAATATGATAACGCTGCTCATCAGAAGCTATCATGACAAGATAAATTGAAAGTGTACAAAGATAACAATTCCTCTATCCCCAACATTTTCATCTCAGTGTATAACAAATAAAGCAATAAGATTGTGAAAACTGTTATTCTAGAGCCGATGAACATGTTCGCCGAACATTGTTCGGATGAACTTAAATTTGTATGAGCAAATTTCCCTATAGGGAAAACAGGGTCGGATTTAGGAATATGCCGCCTGTAGGCTATTCATTTTCTGCCCCCCACTTAAGGGACAGACTCATACATAGTTTTTATAGTCAATTATATAGGGGCTTAATAACCTTAAAATTAATTTGATGTGTCAATATCAAAGTATTAATTGCTTTTGTAACATGTATATTCTTTAAAAAAACAGTAAAAAATGAACAACTAGAATTGATTGAAAAACTAGATTTCTAGGCATAATAATAAATTAAATAGCAACCCGTCTTGGGATGGGCATGTAAAACATTATTTAAATCAATTTAATTCTAATTTATTTGCAATCAGAAAGATGTCAAAATTATATTACTTTAATACTAAAAAAAAAAAAAAAAAAAAAACTAAAATAATGGATCTTTAGTTTTAGCGAATTTCCCTATAGGGAATACGCTATTACGGTAGTAGTCATGGTAAGACTTAAGCCCGGGACCATGATACTTTTTCATTTTGAGGTCCCCAGAAGCCAAAAACACCGTTCGTTCATTTTCATATATATGTATATATATATCTATATATCTATATATATATATATATATCTATATATCTATGTGTCCGTGGTACTGATAACTTTTGACAGCGACCTCCGATTTTGATGAAATTTGGTATGAAGGTGTAAGACCAGGTCTATTTTCATGAGTTCGCGAACCAGCGTGATCGGGTTATGGGAACGGGGTTTTATGGGGTTTCAAAAATGGGTTTTTGGCATTTTTGGACCTCATTTTTCAAAATTTATCAATTTTAACTAAACCCATTTAAAAGAGCTCAAAAAAACAAACAATTTGGTATTTTGAATTATTATCTTAGCATAACTGGTTACGGGGAAAATCCCAAAATATGTTTTCCATGTTATTCTTATGGGAAATCAAGAAATCCGTATACCTTGCTAATTTATTGACATAACTTAATCAAATTTGGTATGTACATTATCTAGATAGGGTTTAACTTATACTTGCTTTCAAAACCCATATGGCGGCAAACCTACATACTCACCCCCATGGGGTTTATGGGGAAAATAAAAAATTGCCATAGCTTGATACAATTTTGTGTTTACATTCACCAATTATTGATTAACTTAGATTTTCTAACAACACCCCATGGCAGCAAACCTACATACTCGATCCTATGGTGTTTTTATGGGGAAAGTAAATAATCTGAAATTCCATTGGAAATTCGCTGAGTACGCAGGTCTGCTGCGACGGGGGTATTTTTATGTTACTTCTTAAAGAATTTCTTGTGTATTTATAAGTTGCTCCTGGCTTATTTAAGTTGCAGCTTATCGTACATATTAGATGATGATGGTCCAAGATCTACTGAAGTTAGTGTAGGCTGTTGTATCAAATTTGGTTTCTTGAGATATTTGTATAGTAGGCCTATCCATCAATACTAGATATAGTAATGGGGTTTATTCTGGTTGCCGGTATGTTATAAGTATAGCACCCATGTTCCGTCAGTAGATTATTTAAGTTTTTTATACTGGTATCTTCAGTTTTCAGGATGTCAAAGTTGGTGTTTCCAAGTATGAGGATGCTGCATGTAGCTGAGGAAAACTGTTGCAGCAGTAGGTGGAGACTGGGACGGTGGCGACGTCCTGTAATCCAGCTACTTGGAGGTCACGAATTGTGGATAGTTATGAGCGATGGCTTGTGGATGAGATATTCCCTGGTGGGGATTAACGTCCGCACTAGTGAATACTAGTTCATCCATAAGTACCATCCTCATAATTAGACCAATTCGTATATGGGAGGTTGAAATTGTGGTTCGGATCCCACGTTAAACTGTAGGTCCCTAGATACCATTGGCTGTTGGGCTATGAATTAACAGTCCTGTCTAAGGAGAATGTCGGCCTTAGTCAGTAACAAGACTACAAGATCGCGCCACAATCATCCTACACTCATCCCTCATTCATACTTGGCTTTAAACTACCTATTGAGTTAGGTCGCCATTTCAATAAAGGTATTAAAGGTATTAAAGCTTGTTTAGGAGATCATCTTCGATGTTTCGATCTGGTGGATTGGAATATACAATCCAAGCCAAGTTCTGATGATAAAATATGAGGGGATAGGTTTGTGTCAATAAGAGTAACGCTATCTAATACTGACGAAGAGGTATTTTTATTAAGTAAACATAATTTGGAGCGAAGGCCATTTACATTTAGGCAGTAAAGAAGAGCAGAGCATTTGCCGTGGAGAGAAACTAATTTTGTTAGTCAACTTCACAATGAAGGGAATACCATTGAAATACCTAACTGTGAGATTACCTCGGCCGGCTTTTGTCGCAGCGTTCGAGTTTGAGCCTGAGTTGATTCAAGTATTGTCTTCCTCTGTCAGTTCTATCTCTAGAGACTGTAATATTCGCAAAAGAAGGGCCTGTTTAATTCAGGTTATCTTTATTGAATTTGTTTAAAAATATTTCTGGGTATAGGCTACAGCGCTTGGCCAAATGGTTTTCAAGGGGTGTGTTCCACCCTTCTGAAGCCGCCCCATTCAATGACATTTGAACTCCGTATTTTCCGCAGGGATGAAAAAATCCAACAGCTTCCGAAATTATGCAGTATCTTTTTCCATTCGTGTGTCAGCAGAAGCAGAACACCTTCAACTTTCCTGTAATTTGTAGTCCATTAGATTGTTAGCACGCCTATTACAGTCATTTTATCTCTGCTATAGTCTCCTCAGGAGTCAATTTGGGTGCAGGCCACTCGACGTTCTCGACCGCTACAACTCGTGCTTCGTCCGATGATGTTCAAGCACTCTTCAGCTGTTGTCATGCGTGATTCCAAGGATGAAAGTTTGGTGGAGATGGTCGTCAAGTCATTTGCATTTTGTCCAATTTGAACGGAACTTCAAGCACGCCATTTACCTTAATTTTAATCTCATCAATACTATCCAATAACAATGACACCTTGGAAATAAGAATATTTAATGGTTATTTATCCGAAGGAAAGCAATCAGAGCGCTGACGATTCCAAGACAGATCAGAATTGTCACAATAATTTTTGTATTCATTCTTAGTCATAGGAAGGCAAGGATATGCACTTTTGTTTCTTAAAAAATACTAGTATACGTGTTGCTCGAAATCGAGCAATTTATTTTAATACAGTAAAAATGTTACTTTAGCTCTAAATCAATGACATCCGACCAATCCAGTATTGTGAATATCTGTAATTACCAAAAACTACATGTATTTACAGCTGATTATTAACATCTATATATATAATTCCGTAAGCGAATCTGTCCCCACGAAATATCTCGAGTTATAAGAAAGATATTGTAACGTATGATGGCTCATTTTAAAGCTTGAGGGAAAAGGACGCAAGGAAAAATACCAGAACCTTCAAAAGTTACACCTGTACCTGGGCTTCGCCCAATTGGACCTTGAAGTTCCAATGTTAATTTAATGGGAAGATGATTTTTAGATCTACATGTGTGATTAAGCAGATGTTCCAGTGTTTGATCATAAGCTCAGCTGGTTATTGAGCAGATATTTTGAGTTAAGATATCCGTATGATTATAACTTTTTTTAAATGGCAATGCACTATAAAAAAGAACACTAATAGTCATTAACGGGTTACGGATCCACTGTAGATATCATCTTCGTGACTATCTATGTCATTAAGAAAACTTAGTGAAATGCTTTTTTATGCTGAATATATCAAAGTTAAAATTGGCTTGAACGTGGCAAAGGTTGGTATAATGGTTGTCTTTACTCAGTGAATGTAGTTTAGTTATTACGTTCCTGCTTTATATATTTTCTATTTAGTAGTTAGAGTCGAACAGTTGAATCGTTTTGTTAAGTGTTTGTTTATTTTCGACTGAATCATTTTATGTAAAATACTAACTGTTGATAATTATTAACTAAAATAACTTTCAGTCAGACAGTACAATATTAATTGCAATAGTAGACTTTATTTTTCACAATGTCAACAAACCATAACAAAATATCATATGTTTTTAAGTTAAATAATAAATGATCAAATAGGGAATAGGATAAACACATGTCACATGTCAATGGTCAGTAACATCTTCTCCCCCTCTGCACAAGATGGCAACTTTAGTCATGGGTCTCTTGAATGAGCCGTACGATGTGGTGACTTCTACTGTTCGTACCTGTCCGTCTTTGCCGGGGTAGGTTGCTGATATTCGCCCAAGGGGCCATGTGTTTCTTGGATTGTTTTCATCAACGATGATGGCCAAGTCCCCAATTTTTGGTGGTTCAGATTTTTCATGCCATTTACATCGCTTAGTCAGGCATGGAAGATATTCTTTCACCCATCGTTTCCAAAAGCTGTTGAGAAGCGATTTCACACGTGCAAGTTGTTTTTTGCAGAGCTTGTCTTTATCGATGGGAATTTCAAATGCCTCTCTGAGAAAATGATTTGGCGTTAAAGGTTCGATGTCATGAGGATCCATAGATACATGGGTAAGTGGTCGAGAATTTAAAATAAATTCTATTCTTACTAAAAGGGTTTGAAATTCTTCATCACGAGGGTACTGTGATAGTATTACGGACCTCAGAGCAGTTTTCACAGATCTAACGAGACGCTCCCAGCAACCTCCCATGTGTGGTGCACGGGGTGGAATAAAATTCCATTTGATTCCATGCCTCACTATGGCACGCTGGATATGCGTGTGGTCGATTGTCTTCACTGCATTACAAAGCTCCTTTTCTGCAGCAACAAAATTGGTCCCGTTGTCCGAGAATATCTCAGATGGGCATGGTCTGCGACTAATAAATCTTAAGATAGCCATTATGCAACTCTCTGTGTTCAGTGTATGTGCCACTTCTAAGTGTATGGCTCGCGTGGACAAACACGTGAAGATGACACCATATCTTTTTTCATGACGACGCAATACTGTTACCTCTATCGGGCCGAAATAATCTACGCCAGTAAAGAAGAAAGGGTGTTCAGCTTTTATGACTCTCATTTCTGGTAGAGGCGCCATCTGGGGAGGTCTTGGCTTGGTGTTGTTGATTCTGCATCTCATGCAATTATTCTTCACTCCTTTTACTGTGCATCGTAGGTTGGTTATCCAGAACCTTTTCCTCACCTCATTTATCACGGTTTCCGTCCCTTGGTGGAAGCAGGCTTCGTGATGCATTTTAATGATCAGTTTTGATATATGACTTTTACCATCAAGTAAGATGGGAAACCTTTGGTCCGGTCCAAAGTTAGGAGCATTGCTTGTTCTTGATGAGATTCTAATGAGTCCTGACGAATCTTCGAAGAATGGAGATAGAGCATATATGCGGCTTGACTTTGACAGAGGTCGTTTATGACACAGCATGCGTTTTTCTTCTTTGAAACTTTCTTCCTGAGCTGTCATTAGGAGAAATATGTCAGCCGCTCTTATCTCTTCAGGACGAAGCTCTGGTATTTGATCGTATTTGACCGGTCTTAACTTCTTGTTTGATTTCTTTCGTAGTCGCAGGTTATCTTTGAACCTCAAAACCCAAGCAACAGTTCGAGTTAGCTTTTCCCATGAAGAGAACTTGTTAACATCGATAAGCTGTGACAACCGTTTGTCTTCATGTATACCAATAAACTGCCGTCGAATATTCAGGTCTTCTTTCGATTCCAAAGTGGATGGTTGGTTTGGCCACTTTTCTTCTCCGCCGGTTAGGAAACTAGGTCCATGAATCCACTCGTGATGTAATGTCGCATTGAATTTTCTGTTAGACCTTGTAGCTATGTCTGCTGGATTTTGTTTGGATGGAACCCATTTCCATTCATCAGGTTTGGACAATTTCTGGATCTCCCCTATTCTGTTCGACACAAACTGTTTGTGGATCTTTGGTTCCGATTTAACCCAGTGTAGGACAGTATAGGATATTGGTATTGACATAGTCCAAAGAACTTTGGACTATGTCAATACCAATATCCTTTTGAATTCTGTTTGACAGTCTGCATCCCAAAACAGCTGCCTGCAATTCCAGCCGAGGGATGGTATTTGGTTTTAGAGGGGCTACTTTGGCTCGTGCAGCTACCAACATTGTCTTGTAGGAGTTGCCTATCTGTTGGACAAGATATACGACTGCAGAAAAGGCTTCCTGGCTTGCATCGACAAAGGTGTGTAGACTGATTCTTTCGAGTGAAATTTCATTGAAGTAACATCGTGGAATACTGAAGGTTTGAAGGTTTTTTACTTCGTCAAGCCAACTCTCCCACTTTTCGCAAATATCCTGAGGGAGTACTTCGTCCCAAGTTGTCTTCACTCGCCAAACATCCTGTACAATTATCCTTCCTTTAATGGTTGTTGGACATACTAAACCCAAAGGATCAAAAATGGACATAGCTGCCTTCAGGATCTCTCTTTTTGTGGGATACATAATCTCTGAGAAGGCTATCTTTTCAGTGCTGTGGTGAAAGTCAAAGGAGTCTGATTCCGCATTCCACCACAGGCCGAGTACCCGTTCAGTCGGTAAGTTTGTGTCAGATTTCAGTTGTTTGGCAGAATTCACTTTAAGGCTTTCAGGTATGTCTTGTAGGACTTCTTTGGAGTTTGATAGCCAGTTACAAATCTGGAAACCGCCGGCCTTGTGAATTTCTGTAATTTCATGAATTCGGCGGCGGGCTTCTTCTTCAGAGTTTGTAGAGTCTAAAAGGTCATCCATGTACTCCTTTGTCAAGATGGACTTGCTCGCTTCGGGGTAAATCGACTTAAACTGTTTTGCATTGTGATTAACTACATACAATGCGGCACATGGAGAACATGTAGAACCAAATGTCATTGCCTTCATGAGGTAAATATCCGGTTTTTGGTTTTCGTTCCCATTTCGCCATAAAAACCTTTGTGCATTGACATCTTCGTCTCTGATCAACACTTGGTGAAACATTTCTTTGATATCACCAACGATTGCATATTTTCCTAGGCGAAACTTGAGTAGAACGGATGGTAGTGAGTTTAGATAGTCAGGACCACTAATTAAGGCATCGTTAAATGATACTCCGTTTGCTTTGGCTGCCGCATCAAATACAAGTCTTAACTTTCCTGGTTTATTCGGGTTTGTAACACCAAAATGAGGAAGGTAGAATGTGCGGTCAGTGACGTTACTAGCTTCTTCCGCTGTTAGTTTTCGTACATACCCCTTTTGAATGTAATCTTCGATTTTCTCAGTATACTTTTGGTTAAAGTTTGTGTCCCTTTCCATTTTCTTTTCAATTGTCTTGAGTCTCTTCAAGGCATTATCGTAACTTGGTGGGTACTTGAAATCATCCGACTTCCATAGTAATCCAGTCTCATAGCGATCTCCAACCTTTTTTGTGGTCTGTTGCAATATATTAATTGCACGTTTTTCTTCTGTCGATCTTATTTCGGTATCGCCGAGGGGTGTTTCACCATAGTTATCCGTCTGGAACGACTCTTTCACCATGTTGTGTAGCTTGTCATACTCAAAGGCTGTCAGAGAAAAGTTCTCATCAACTCGATCGCTGAATTTAGCACACTTACCATGCATGGTCCAACCCAGGTAACTCCACGACAGCACAGGAGAGTTCGGAGGTCCTTCAATCACTTTTCTTGTTAGAATAAGATCGACATTATCTTGGCCAATCAAGATCGAGGGCTTGGAATGCACTGTAGGAAGTGGTTGACTAATTGAGTTGAGATGAGACCACTTCTCTAGGAGTTTCACACTGTCAACATTTTGGACTGGTAAGTCTAATGTCGATTGTGTACAGACATTCTCCAAGGTAAATACTTCATCTTCGTAAAGTCCCTTTATTTTTAAGCTAACCTTACGTGACGACGAGTCAAAGTGACAAGTTGAGTTTGACCAACAGGTTGTCAGTGGTTCTATCCTCCCTTCGACTCCTAGTTTGTCAGCCGTTGCAGAATCAAGTAAGGATACGGTTGAACCATCGTCCAAGAGGGCATACGTATCGATTTGACATTTAGGTCCATATAGAGTGACTGGACAAACTCTAAGGAGGACGCTCTTGGTAACCTTTTCTTCTGTATGCTTACCATTAATTTCCTTAGTTTTAGTATTTTCAGTTACCCTCTTTACTTTAGTATTTTCAGTTTCCCCCTTTACTTTAGAACTTTCAGTTACCCCCTTTACTTTGGAATTTTCATTTTCCCCTTTTACATCAGAGGGCTCCTCTGATTTGTCTACATGCAGTAAACGGTTATGGAACAACTTACAATTATTAATACCACAAGCCTTTTTTGTTTTACAATATTTTATTGGATGTTGGCGGAAACAGAAAAAGCACAGCTTCTTCTCAGCGACCATTTTCCACCGCTCCTTAACATCGGATTTCCTGAAAACTTTACAAAGGACGCTTTCATGCCTTTCGGGACAAAACATGCAACGATACGACTTACCGTCTTTTGTAGAGTTAGTCAATACAGGTTTTGTGTCGTATTTCTTGCGAGTAGAGGTCTCAGGCTGAGGACGAAAGTATATGCTCATCATTGAGCATTGGTTTTCCAACCAAGTAGAAAGGTCTCTTAAATTAGGCTTATTTAGGGACAAAGATTTTTAGTGTTGAGCCCAGTTGTACCTAAGGCTGTAAGGTAGCTTATCTAGTAACTCCATTAATAGTTGAGGATTCATCATATAGTAGTCCATTTGTAAGGATTCAGCTGTTGTAGTAAAATTAAGGACATTAGTTGAAAATTCTACAAGACCGTTTATGTCCTCCTCTTTAACTGGAGGCAACATTCTGGTCTTCTTTTGCATTGACTCTAAAATTAATTCCGGTCGACCAAACCGTATTTGTAGGGTTTTAATGACTGCATTTAAATTTTGTCTGAAATAAACAAAGGTTTTACTGCATTAAAGGCATCCCCTTCAAGAGATTTTCTTATTCTAATGAGGTTGTCTTCGTCATTAAAGGATCCCTTTGTCTTTTCATAAGCTGAAAAGAAAATAGGCCAATCCTCAGGTTTCCCACTAAAGGAGGGAAGGTTTTGGCGTAGAGAGTTAGAACTAGACTTGTTTAAATTAATAGCTTGTAAGAATGAATCTGCTAACTTCTCAACAGCTGAAGACACAATGGCTGACGATGACGTTTGAACGACATTTGACGAATGTTCTTTGTCATTTAGCCATTTTTCAACTTTGTTTTGGGATTCGTCTTCTAAGATATCATTTAAACCTACTATAGAGCCTACCTCTGTGATAGAGTCATGTCCACTACTGACCGAAGCAGACTTAAGCTCAGCCTCGATTTCCAGCAACCTTTTCTGGCGCTCCAGCTCCCTCAGCTCCATTTTTCTTTGACGTTCTAGCTCTCGACGTTGGCGTTCCATCTCATCCAGCTTCTTCTGACGTTCCATCTCATCCAGCTTCTTCTGACGTTCCATCTCCTTTAGTTCCATTTCCTTCTCCAACCTGTTAACTTCTTCTAGCTTTTCCAACTCAATTCGTAGTTTACTGCGACGACTTGCTTTTGAAGATCTTGTTTTAGTAGAAGTTACTGTCTTACTTTCATTGCATTTCTCATCCTGAGGAAGGTCCATATTTATTTCTTCAGTGTTTAAATCTTTTGTTGGTGTAAACCTGTCAGGTACTTTTTTAATCCTTGTAGATTTCCTGGTTGACATAATCCCGGGTTTCGGCACCAAAATGTTGAAAATTATTAACTAAAATAACTTTCAGTCAGACAGTACAATATTAATTGCAATAGTTGACTTTATTTTTCACAATGTCAACAAACCATAACAAAATATCATATGTTTTTAAGTTAAATAATAAATGATCAAATAGGGAATCCAGTGGCACGGTCGTGTCACGTCGCCAAGTCCCACCCAACCAAACAGACGATGCGTGCCTATATAGACACGAAGCAGAATACGGCCAATTTTCACTTCTCAAAAGGGCACAAAAAGGCCTCAATTAACCCTTTTCTCGTTTTACATCCATTTAACTGGGTCATTGAACACTAAAAATCATCAAACTTACTTTAAAAACCCTCAGTGAAGTAAAATATATGCGTTCAAAAGTAGCCTAAAAAATGTTAGAAATGTGGTTTCCTACGCACAACAAACTATTTAAATTTTTAAGCAAAGCTACAGCCTTTATCACTGATGGGAATCACACGAAACTTTGCAGGAACCTTCGTATTTGATCGTAGTACAAACCTTTGAGTACAGAGATTAAGTTCATTCACTTTAAATATCACAAATCAAATCAAATATGAGTTTCATAAAACAACTTTGTTTACATTTCATAAGTTAAAAGGTAAACAAAGCAGAAATTTGACATTATACTTTTAATTCGTTTTAAAAACCAATGTATCTAGAACAAACCGAGGTAGGTGACACCAACAGCTGATTGAAGCATTTTAGAGTCTCTCCTGCACCTTTGACGTCATGTTATTTATCTTGACAATGAGTGGTTTGCTTTGAATATTTTAAGTGCTGCACCGTTGACGTCATTGATTTTGTTATTGTTTTAGTTGATGGCACCTACCTTCTTCTCATTCTAGATTTCTTGTTAAAAACAAAGTCCAAACATCTGCTATAATATTCATTGATTTTATCAGCTGACCATTATATATTGTGTTATAAAAAAAATTGTTTTACTTAAAATTGTGTTGACTGTCGTCTAAACCAATAAATTGATTCGAATTATATATATAACTGCATTTAAAAATAAAATATTCTTATCTTTTGAATTGGAGAATCTTTATTATTCTCACTGTTGTAACTTTGTTATTACAACAGTGTAAGTTTTCTTTAGTTAATTTACAACCCGAAAATTAACAACATAGGCTACTCAATAAAAACACACAAAACTAAACCATATAGGAAAACTTCATCTTAAAATACCGTTTCGAAAGAAAGTTGTCTTTGTAAATATTGTAAACTCTTGAATACATAAAAGAAACAAATAAATGAAGACATAAAAAAATATGCGAACCAATGAGGAATGACTATATGGTACCAAATAAGATTAATTATCCTCCTCCACCTATACGCCTGTTGGCGTTCATTAGTTGTTATGCTAACTTTCAGTGACAACTGAACAAATCTTCAAGATTGTTGTGTCAAATCAAAAGGAATGATGTTATATTTGCCAATTCCTCATAAAATTAACAGGCGTAATTTCTCATTGCGCTTGGAATATTGGAATGTTTGGTTTGGACCAATGCATTTCTTGGGAAGGAAATAATCCCGGTAGGCCATCATCCTTATGACAGAAAACTGTTAACCCCATACAAAATGAAATTTTTGGGCAGTTTTGTTGTTCCAAGCTTTATTGCTTTATCTGCCTTGTGTTCAGAAAATGCATGGTAAGTTTTCTTATTGTACTTCCTGAAAAATTCTGCTAGCGAAATGTTTGAACTAGGAACTGTTGCAGTTTCATAGATCGCAATGTACAGTCGTTGCTGCAGTGAGTTATTAAAAACTCATAATATGATATCATTCTAAATTAATTAATTGTTGGTGATTGACTGATGTATGGAGGAGACCTGTAGTAGAAAGCAGTTAATCTTATGTTGTCTTTACTCAAATATAGTTCTATGTAGTTTGAATATTTCGCTTACAAAGTTATTCAGGGAGTAAAAGAACCGTAAATTTTTTAACTCACCAGATGTAGCAATAAAATTTGGTACAAACTTATTCATTTAACAGTATTTGTTTTATTTCTCGATCCTTAAGAGGAATTTGGAGAAGGGGGTGGCCAAGACTTAAGATACCTTCAAATTAATACCTAAATTCTACGTTGTAAACGACAGCAGTGTTCCTCTGTATGAAAACCAGATAAACGAATACAAATAGGCCCTATAGTGTTCCATTTAACTTTAAAGATTTTAATCAAATTTGTTTTCCAACTTAAAGATTTTACTGTTAAAACCAAAATGTCCAAATATGATAAAAAATAATGATATAATACCCAAAAACACAAAGTGTTAAGGGGTTGCCAAGTCCTAAAAAGGTATGATATCAAAATTTGTTCCAAGTCAATGACGTTGGTTTTAGAATAGCTACTTGACAAATTGACTGGATCTTTTAATGCTTGGTAAACTTTCTGTAAAACATTATTATTTTATCTAGAAATCTCACTTGGCCAGCAGATCTGTGGTATTTTATTTTATATTGTATTGAACTGTATGTAAATTCAGAATTTCCCTATTCATCGTAATATAAACCCATTAGTAAATAGGCCTAGCTTTAGTAATACTCGTACATCTGCTGGCCAAGTACGATTTCTAGATAAAATAATAATGTTTTACAGAAAGTTTACCAAGCATTAAAAGATCCAATCAATTTTGTCATGTAGCTATTCTAAGATCAATGTCATTGACTTGGAACAAATTTTGATATCATACCTTTTTAGGACTTGGCAACCCCTTAACACTTTGTGTTTTTGGGTATTATAGAATAAACACATGTCACATGTCAATGGTCAGTAACACTAACATTGGATAACCTCCGTATGGGGAGTATTTTGTTTTGGTTTTATCCATTCTCTGCTTCTTTTTTTACGTAGGTCGTAGGGAAACAATAAACGCCTGTTAATCCATAAAGACGGGGAGCTTTTAATGTAAATGATAGTGTGCTAAAACTAACAATACCAATCAGTGTTCTATTTCATTGACGAAAAGATAAAATAGACTAAAACCAAAGTACGAGGGACGTCTGTGGCATGGAGGCAAGGGGGTGTGGGGGCACGGGGGAGACATGGGGGAAATAGGGGGCCCGGCTGGGGGCACAGGAGGGTATGGAGGAGGGAGGGATGGTGGGGATGGCAGCACGGGACCGTGTGGAGCACAGGGTGTTCGGATATATTTGGGCACGAAGGGTGTCCGTGGCACTGGAAACAGGGGGCATGAGGGGCAGTTTGGAGGCATGGGAAACATAGGGGAACACGGAGGAACGGCGAGCATGGAGGGTATGGAGGTGCGGGGGCATACGGGGCACTCTGGGGAGACATGTGGATGCATGGCTGCATTTGGTGGCGGGGGGTGCGGGGGCACAAGGAGCACTAGGGACGTCGATGGCAAAGGAGGTAGATGGCATGGGAGGCACGGGGGCCACGGGGAGCAATCGTCGGGCATGGCCCCACGGAAACATAGGGGGTTGGGGGGCACGTGGCGGTGCGGGGTTAGGAAGGCTCAATGGACACTAGGGGCTTCGGTGACACGAGAAATGGGGGGCATATGGGCACTGGAGCACGGGGGGAGGCTTGAGGCACATAGAGGGCATGGGGACAACGGGGAAGAAGGGTAGGTATGTGGGCACGGGAGTACCATAGGTGCGGGGGCATGGGAGCACGAGGATTGTGGAAGCACTGGGGTTAGGGGGGCATGGGGATATAGAGGGCAAGGGGAGGAATGGTGACACGGGGGCACAAGGGGCACTAGAGACGACAGTGCCACGGAAGTGAGCATGGGGGGGGGGGCATTGGGGAAGAATGATGAACATAGAGGGCACGGGGCCACGGGCCATGGGGAAGAACTGTGGGCATGTGGGCACGGGGGAATGGGGGGCACAGTGGCATTAAGTCATGTGGCTTGGGCATAGGGGGTACAGGAAACACGGGTCAGGAGAGGTGAACGGGGGTACTGGGAGGCATGGGGTCCCGGCGAGTGTGGCACAGTGGTCCAGTGTGAAGGAGTGTACATTAGTAATGGTTTTATGTTGTATTGAACTATTTTATTTACTTGAGTTACAAACTCATCATGTACATGTTTAAGGTTTAAACTATTTTTACCGCGTTTGGTATTTTAATTCAGTAGTGCAATAATTTTTCTTTTTTATACAAAATAGACTGCTGTATTTTAATACAGGGGAAATTTAGTCTATTGGTAAATTACTGATATGATATCGCCAAAAAGTTTCGTCAAGATTAGGAAATATTTCATTAAAAAGCCCCAACGTGTAAATTCACACTACAGCTTGAGAAAAATACAGTAATACTGCAAGGAGGTGATAAATTGTAACTTATTTTTGGAGACAACAACGCCATTTTGATTTTTAGGGGCCTTTGCCCCTACAAGCCACTAGTATGTTTAAAATGCTTTATTCAATCCCAATGTTATTTAAATGGGAAATTTTTAGATTTCAATGGTGGATAGAGCCTTTATTTTCAGTCTGATTCTCATCAGTTTTTGGCGGAAACAACGACAGACCAAGCCCTATCCAACGACACCAAAAACTTGAAAATCGGTTGAAAATTGTAGGAGGAGTTCTCAAGACAAAAAACCCTTAGCCTATTAAATAAGTATCTAGATTTATTGCAACAGAAATATTAATATATAAATTATTAAATAGATATAATTAACTGAGAATAATGCCATTAACTATATTCCAAGGTGGCCCGAATTGCACATTTTATGATTTTGTATACGAGAAACTAACCTAAAGTACATGTATGTTGGTTATGAAGTGACAAAAATCTATTTTTAGCGAATTTCCCTATAGGGAATACACTATTACGGTAGTATTCACGGTAAGACCTAAGCCCGGGACCATGATACTTTTTTGTTTTGAGGCCAAAAACACCGTACGTTCAAATTGATATATATGTATATATATATATATATCTATGTGTCCGTGAACACGATAACTTTTGAACGGAACTTTTTCTCCGATTTTGATGAAATTTGTTACAGGGGTGTAGGCCAGCATCCACTAGATTGAGTTCGCGAACCAGAATGATCGGACCATCGGAACGGGGTTTTATAGGGTTTCAAAAGGGTAAAAAATGGGTTTTTTGCTTTTTTTACTTTTATTTATAAAATTCAACAATTTTAACTCAAACCATTTTTAAAAAGAGCTTAGAAAAACAAACAATCTAGTAGTTTGAATTTTTTACCTAGCTTAAATGGTTATGGAGAAAATCCAAAAACTATGTTTTTCATGTTATTCTTATGGGAAATCAACAAAACCTTCTATCTTGCTTATTTATTGTCATATCTTGATAAAATTTAGTAAGTACATTCATTCGGAAGCGTTTAACTTATATTTGCTTAGAAAACCCATATGGCGGCAAACCTACGTACTCACTCCTATGGGGTTTATGGGGAAAATATAAAGAACACCATAACGTGATAAAATTTGGTATGTACATTCACTAGGTAGGGTTTAACTTATATTTACCAACAAAACCCAAATGGCGGCAAACCTACATACTCTCATCCCCATGGATTTTATGCGGAAATAGAAAATATACCAAAATTCCATTGGAAATTCGCTGAGTACGCAGGTATGCTGCGACGGGGGTATTTTGTTTACTTTCTGGCTTTAAAATTCATCTGAAGGTAAGTTTAATCAGCTGTTAAATTACAATTCACATTGAAGATCTTGTAATAAAAGTTGGTCAACATTTTAAAGCGCCCTCTAGGAATAAATCAACGGCCAGGGGGGGCGAAGCTCGAAACAATTTGACCTTTTTAATTACGATTGGCCCACGCGCTATGTCCTGAGCTTTAAAATGACATCTCAATCTTAAAAATCGGTTCAGTAGGTCGAGAGAAAAAGGGACGTAACAGACAAAACCCTTAAAGAAATAAGAAGATAGATATTTCCTTTAAAAGATTGATAATATATAACCACACAGTTTTTTGATAATGAAAGAAAAATGTTTGGAAGTTCGCTGAGTACACAGGTCTGCTGCGAAGGGGGTAAATTTATTTGCAAAACCTTAAAAAATGCGTAACCCTCCCTCCAGGGATGCTATATTGAATGCTCAGAGGGTTAAAAAAGTTTCATGTTACAATCTATATATTAATTCGCAAGCATGTTCGTTTCCTCCTTTTTTCTCAGCTTGTGTGCAACTTAGGAGAAATCCGCGCATACCGTTAGAGAGGTATAGTCCTGTAGATGAGCAGAATCACATTCTAATTCACATTGGACTCCAGGGCTACGCCCCACAGGTTTTCAAAGTTCCAATGTTAATCTTATGGAGAAAGGAGAATTGAATGAATCATTAGACATCTGTTGTAAAAACAACTGCTAGAAAAACAGATGTTTTGATTCTAAAATGTTTTAAAGCTTCTTGGGTCCAAATCAACTGAAATTTTGATCGAATTTCGATCAGGAGGCGATCTCTAGTATTAATAAATGGACAACACATTTTAACTGAATAGCAGGCTAATTGCCTGCAGTTACCAAAATTTGTAGCCCTAGCGTCACTTTTAATTTATTAGGTCTACTGTAAGTTAATAAGAGTAATGCAATGGTTGAAGTCCTGCAACAGAGTTCCTGGGAGTGCAATTTTCATTCTGGAGAAGCCCAGGGAATTCACCCTTTGTCAGTGTATTCCAGGTAAAATAATCTCTGCGTACCGATAATTTGCTTAGATAGCAGATCATTTTTAAACCCTATTAATAAATGTCTTCTCTGAAACTTGTTAAGTCTAGTGAATGTTAGGCCTAATTAGCAAAGTCTAAACCAATTCCCATTACAGAGAGGCTACTGAGACTGACGGAATTATAGGCCATCACATGGAAGAAAATATTCTTTTTTACATGCAGTGGGACTAAAAATGTTTACTAAACTTAATAAAGTAAGTTATGCTTAAGAAGAGGTTAGAAAAGAGGTAAGGTTAGGTTATAAATTCAAACATAGTGCATGCAAACCAACCTTATCTGTCCTTCCATTTTACAATAGCAGTATTGAAACTAAATTGTAATCAACAAAATAACAGAACAAAACTTTGAAGCTGTTTGATAATAACAAGTACGACGGTCGAGGGAGAAGGGATGAAAGAGGATCAGTTTCGGTTATCGGCTTAGATTAGATTTACATCAGTGCGGCCAGACGCCTTCGGTAAAATTACCCTCCGTCGATGTGAAAAATACCCTCAAATACCCTCAGGCAGGGGAATAGGTTGTGGGCCTGTAATCATTGAGCGAAAACACTTGGACTACATAATGGTCGCCGAGCACCAATATTATATTATTTATAAAACTTTCATCTGTGATTAGAGGCATGAAGACGAAGACTGTAATGTTATTATTAAACTAATATCTCTTCTTGGGATCAATTTAATATTTTACCTTTGCCCTCTGTATTCATTTTCATCATAATGCATATAGATATCTTCTGAAAAAAGATTTAATGGAAGAATCAAAGAAGGTCAAATAAGTATGACAAATTTTATGCAAAAATATGTAAATATTCATTAAACCAGCTCACCAAAAAGTTTCTTTAAAAACTTAAATTAAATCGTTAGTGACAAAATAACTTATACAGATAATCAAAAATTTCCTCAAAATGTCAAAGTGAATAATATGGTTAGTTTAATAAACCATTATTAAACCACAATTAACCATGAGTACCAGGTTAACCGAGCCAAAACTACCATTACAACAAATTATTCTTGTTCATCATACTACAAATTTTTCAATAATTATGCTGTGAATTGTTACCCTCAAAATACCCCCTATAATGAAATACCCTCAAAAATACCCCCAGACCATAAAAATACCCTCTTTTCGGGTAATTACCCTCAATCTGGCAGCACTGATTTACATGGGTCTCTGCTCTGAAGTTTTTATGTAAACGAAAATAAATGGTTAATCATAATCATATGGTGTGCTTTTTTTCTAGTTTACCGCGAGGTTGGCTTTGGTGTTTTACCATGAAGCCACGAGGTTCAATATTATTATTATTTTTGTGGTTGTTTCTTTTTTCTTGTTAGTATGTAGTATGTAGTAATTGGTTTAATTCAGTTGGCTGGGGACTATTGTAAGCCATATATTGTATATGTAGTGTTTATTTAGAATGTTAGTCACATTAGAAAAGGGTAACTAAGATGGGGTTGGATTATAAGGAGGGTCTGTGTATAGGCATACTTCACTGCTAGGGGTCTATCTAGCAGACTTCCTGATCCAAAAATTGACTCGACCACGGATAGAAGAAACCAGATACCAGGATCACATACATGTTTTGTGTTAAATGTGTTTTCCTATGTGTGCCAAGAATTTGTTTATTTCTATGTAAATCTGTAGCTTTTCGGACTGAAGTAGATCAAGAAGCGACGATGTCATGCAGTTTAAGTTGTTTCCAACCTCCGTTACAGTTTTGAAACAGTTTTTCCTCTCATGATAAAAATGAGGACATTCCATAATCAAGAGTTCCAAAGTTTCGTGCTTTCCATCAGTCCAATTTATACATAACGGTGTAAAATATTTTTTAATTCTAAATAGAGTAGTGTTTACATTAACATGGCCGAATCTTATTCTACATATGTTTGTTATTTCAAGTCTACTAAGTTTTACGTTTTTAAACCAAGGGGTTTTCTAAATTCCTTTTGTATATTTTTATACCACTAGCTTTATTTGAGTCTCTAATTTGGTCATTGAAATTTTTTATATACTGCTGATTTTTGTAAATTTTAAAGTCATCTGCTGGAATATGAATATTGGGAAGTCCAATTCCTGTTGATATTGCTTCCTTGGCTATAGTTTATCGACAGTCTCGTTTTGCAGAATACCACAATGCCCTGGGACCCACTTAAACGTGATTTGTTTGTCAGATTCATTTGCCAATTTGATAATCTTTAGGGCGAACCCCTGAATTGCAAAACCAGAATTGTCACTTTCTAAGGATGTTATAGCTGCTTGTGAATCAGTGAATATTATAAAATTATCCTCTAAGCAGTTGTCGTAATTTTTAGCGAATTTCCCATAGGGAATAAGCTATTACCGTAGGTCTCATGGTAAGACCTAAGCCCGGGACCATGTTACTTTTTCGTTTTTAGGTGCCCAGAGACCAAAAATAATCGTCATTAAAAATTTTATATATATATATATATGTATATATGTATATATATATGTATATATATATATATATATATATATATATATATATATATATATATATGTATGTGTCCCTAGACACGATAACTCTCGTAAAAATGGTCCAATCGACACCAAATTTGGTAGAGATGTGTAATCCTACGTTTATTCGGATGAGTTCGAAAACCAGACATATCGACCTACCGGAAGGGGTAGTTTTGGGGGGTTTTGTACCCCAAAAATGGGTTTTTTGCATTTTTCATATGTAAAATTTAAATATTTTAAATTTTTATTTTGACCATTGGATTTAGCTCAAAAAAACACACAATTTAGTATTTTGAAGCTTTGCTCTATCTCCATTGGTTACCGAGATATTACAAAGTCTAAAGACAGTACATTGTCTTTTAGGGCTCCAATGTTAATCTTATGGAGAATAAGGATGTGTTAATATTTCACTTATTAACCAATATTTTTGGATGAAACTTGGTATTTAGCTTCATTTGGTTGAGATTCATCCATTTAAGGTAAAAAATCTTGGTTTTTGTACTTATCATGGCAGCAAACCTGCATACTCTTTTCCCATGTTAATCATATGGAGAATAGGCAAACTCTTTTATTTATGTACAGATATTGATGAAACTTACTATATGTCTTTATATGGTCGAAATAAATTTTTTCTATGCTAAAAACCTACTTTTAGTGTCCCCCATGGCAGCATACCTGCATACTCTTTCCCTATATTTATCTTAAGGAGAATAGACATTTATTTCCCTATTTATGAGCACGTGATGAAATTTTGTTTACAAGTTTAGCTGGTCAAAATTAATATTACTAATTTGGAAATTCGCTGAGTACGCAGGTCTGCTGCGACGGGGGTATTTATTAATATTGTTTCGCCGATGACTGAATATACATTGACTACAAATACTGAAGTGATTATTATAGAATTGACTATATTCAGTATTTATTTAATCAAAGTCAATGGTCAATTTAGTCTGTGGTTATATATATATATATATATATATATATATATATATATATATATATATATATATATATATATATATATATATATATATATACATCGTATGGCTATCATAGCCAGCTACCAACTTAATAATAACAATACAATAAATCAAAGATATTCTGCTGCAGTGCAAAGCACCTGCGTCAATACGTTTAAAAGCGGCCCGGAAATTTCCGTTTGGATTTGGTTTGGCAGCTGGCATAGCTGAGAGATCACTTATTTGTGTAATAGTTCAGCTGCCAAAAATTGTTGTTCGTTTAGCACCAGCACCACCTGGGGAGTACGTGCAGCTTTAATGGAATGCTGCGGACGCGAACAACATCACACCCCCCATAGTCTATGGTAATATACTTTAAAAGAAATGTTTTAATCAAAATCGGTGGTTTTTATTTCTTACTTTAGGGCGTCTGCCTAAGTTCATAGATTTGGACAATACTGAAAATTTTGAAAGTACTATATGTCATGGCTGTATATAAAATTAAATATTTATGTTATTAATTTTAAAAACTCTGGTTTTGATCTATAGTATGTTTATAGTAGTGCGTCATTACTCTCTATCATTTTCGATTATGGAACTGAGTGATTGAGTTGTTCTCTGATACTACAGGGTAATTCACGACGAAGTGCAGAAATTTCAGGAGCTGATTCTACACATGAAAATAAACAAAAAAGGCCATAAACATATGTTCTAAAATCCTTCGTTTAGCCGCTAGCCGCCATTTTGTTTTTTTAAACGTAATAATTTTTATCTCCGAAATAAATTGATGGATTTACTTCATATTTGGCATGGACCTTTATCACAATAATGGTAATTTCCAGAAAAATAATATCATTATTTTCCGATGTCTATTTTCAATATGGCGGCCTTTGTAAAATTTTGAACTCAAATTTCTCAAAAACGGCAAATTTTGTTCAAATTTTATTTCAGACAAAAAAGTTGAAAAATTCAATTATCTAAACAATGATACCAAGTTTGTAACGATCTGACGACAAATAACGGAGTTATGGAGATTTTTCTATTAAAATAACCTAAATTTGCATTAATTAAAATGCAAAATCTATGTTTTTTTTTTGCAGAAAAATCCCAAAGACTTCGTTATTTGTTATTAGACCCTTACAAACTTGGTAACATTGGTTAAATAATTTAATTTGTCAACTTTTTTTTTCTGAAATAATTTTTTTTAATTTACCGTTTTTGAGAAATTTGAGTTGAAAGTTTTAAAATGGCTGCCATTTTGAAAATAGACATTGGAAAATAATAATTATTTTTCTATAAATTACCATTATTGTGATAAAGGTCCATGCCAAATATGAAATAAATCCATCAATTCATTACGGAGATAAAAATTATTAGGTGTAAAAAACAAAATGGCGGCTAGTGGCTAAACGAAGGATTTTAGGACATATGTTTATATGGCCTTTTTTGTTTATTTTCATGTGTAGAATCAGCTCCCAAAATTTCTGCACTTCGTCGTGAATCACCCTGTATCTAATGTTTATACTATAAGAACATTGATGACTGAAGATACTGTAAAGGTTATTGTGATGTTATTGCGATTTTTGTGTTGTACGGTCCTAAATTTGCGATATATGTAGCAACAATCGAATCAACTTCTTTCATCATATAATATTTGCAATAACTCGGCTATTTACTCTCCAATATTTACAAACATATCCTGGGGGTTTTTTCTGACGCTGTGTGTATATATATTAGTGCGATCAAACATTCGATAGCACTATATTTAGTGACACCTCAAAACCAGTGGGGTAAAGCCAATTGACGTTGTCATTTTTAAAAGTTTTGCTTAGCTCTAGATTAGAAATTACGAGCTAATTTAACTTTTAAAACGGTGTAATTCGGTAACATTATTTTCTTTTTAAAAAAAGGAAAAAACAGTCATTCATTTTGTGGGTGGTGATATAGTGATATATAGTGATCAGCTTGGAGATAAACCTTGTAAGTTAAATTACGTTCTTCTTTTGAGCACTATTTTTCAATGAATGGCACTAATTTAGCACTATCTTTTAACGAATTTCCCATGAGGAGGAAGCTATTACCATTGACTAGATAGGTACTAAAGAAGTATTCGTAGTATCATTGACTATTGGTCTATTGACTATAAAGGATCCAAAGTCAATGGTAGTATCCATAGTCAATGCTATTACCCTAGGTCTCCAGGGCCGCCGAGTGGGGCGGGGGGGCACATTGCCCGGCCCTCAAGAGACAGGGGGCCTCATCGGGCCTCATCTTCAGCCGTGTACTGTGTCGATGGGCCAGACGCCGCGCCGCCTCGTGCTGTGCCGGTATTTGACAGCTACACCATTGCAAAAAATATATTTTCGACCGAAAACTGTCACGGTTTTATTGGGTGTGCGGCTAACCGTAAAGCTGGCCCCACCCAAAATTGAAATTCCATTTTCTATTATTTAAAATTGAGCATAAATTTGGGTGATGTGTTCTTTCAATATCACTTATTTCGCACTTTATTTTAACGTAGTCCAGAAATTAGAGCTGTTTTGGGTAGGGCCAACTTCACGCTGCTGGTTTAGTTTATTCATATTCATTTTGATGGGAATGTTGGTTACTGTATTTAAAGAAAAATCTATGATTATAAAACATTTTTCAATAGAAAAAAAAAACATTTGATTCTGAACTTATAGTTTACACTGTTTTGTTTCAAATTAATTTACCTTATAGACCTGTATACATGCATTAGGTACTCTTAATTCTAACTTAAATTATAATAATAAAAACGTTTTCATATACTTTCATCCCCATAATTTCCATATTTTGATGTTTCTTCTTTTAGTGTTGTAGTCAGTTAAAAAACTTACATCAAACTAGTTGCATGTGCATACTGAGATCATATAACCAACTTATATCAATTATTGTAAATTGTTGTATAATGGTGCTATCCGTTGGGAAATAAATAAAAATCATATAAATACTGGTTTACAAACGACACCTCAGTATTGCAAAATTAAAATAAATACTTCATGCAGAAAGGGATATTTAACTTTTCGTATATCATACTTGGCATCCTGTTTAATCAAGCGATCAGCCATAAAAAGTAAGCAAGAATCTCGAACGAGCGCAGCACCAGCAGTGTAGTTGTAGCAGTGTTGTAGTGTGGAAGGGAATATAGTTGAAGATGGTAGATTGGCAGTTTTTTTGTTAAATATTACAGTTTAGGTTGCTTGTTGAAGTGAATATTAAATCCCTAAAATGACGATTATAGTATTTCTTATTGACACTTCGGCGTCAATGAACCAAAGAGGTTATTTAGGTGGTCGTCCAACGTTATTGGACGTAGCAAAAGGAGCTGTTGAAACATTTGTCAAGGTAGGTGGATCACCAGTTTGGTAGGGTTTTATATTCGCGTAGGAAACCTTGGCTTGGCTCAATATTTTCACTAAGAAGTGCAGCTGCAGCCCAACAGCCGCGCTCCACGCGGCCTTTAATCAGCTCCAAAGGCAAAATATCCAATAAGCAGGGTGGATTTAAAAAAAAATTCAATTTTATAAATTACTGTATTTTAAACGTATTTTATGATTGTTTAATTTTAGGTACTGTGCACTTTTTATACCTCATAAAAATTGTATTGCCATTGAAATTCTGTAATTGACAATTAAATTAGGCAAAATTTGTTTGGTATGGGCCCTAGCATAGATTAAAAAGAAAAAATAAGTTGTAGGCCTAGGTTGAGGATATGCTAAATTTATGAGGTTTTTACAGGGCACATACCTACTAAGCAGGCCTATTTTACATTTAAATCCACTTGTGAGACAAGGAGCAATAAAACAAGTTAATACTATTCAGTTTTGCCAAAAAATGTGAAATATCGAGCGAGTTGTAGATTTATTCTATATCAGTAGTTTTTGGCTCTAAAATTTATAACTTAGGCTATTGGTACCATACAAAATATGATAGGCCTTACTATAAGGATGATGTCAGCAAAGTAACTTAGCAAACTATCGCAAATATGAATTGGTTAAACCAGTCCATCACATACGGTACTAAAAACATAAATTGGCTAGATCAAGCAAATATTTCCTCAAAACAACCCTTTCCAGCCCAAACTATGATTTTTCAAGAGTTGGAAAAAATTTCCCTTGTTTTCTAATCCTATAGTAGGATTCACGAAAATAGTGCGATGAGAGTCGAAACATTGTTGCCAAATTTATTCTGAAACACATTTTTATACTGTATTACATGGTAAACATGGAAAAAATGGCAACATTGCAGGGCGAGAGGGGGTGAGGGGGGAAACAGCTGTTAAAATTTCCATCGGACTATTTTCGTGAATCTTACTATAGGTGATTCTATCTCATGGAATTAACACAGTCATTTTACCTGACCATCTCAGATTTTAATAAAATTTGGTAAGTCTTATACTGGTACATCCCATAGAGGCTAAGAAAAATACCAAATTCAAATTGATATCTCTTTCAGTTTCAAAGTTACGTACGCCTCATTAAAGTAAAAAAAGCCCAACATCGAACTGTTATGAACAATTTAAACTGCTCTAGCACCTCTCACAATTAAGCTAGAGAGATGGGCGGGGTGTCATTTTTCAGCAAATTACAAGGCCTTTCTAAATATGTACAACACTGTAGGGGTTTTAATAAACAAAATTTTTAACAATTTAAAAATTAAATTTAAAATTTTTTTAAATGCAACGCTTTATAAGTTTTGATAGAAATTCTCAAATAGTCCTTGTATAATTTATAGTGGTTAATTGATGGTAAAAAATTCATTATAGGATGAAAATGGGTTCCTAAAGAAAATTGCATCTGAAGACATTCTTACATTACGATTTCCACTAAAACGCCTTATTAGTGTAGAGGTCTAATAGTGTACTATGTGAAATTTGTACGGGGCACTAAGAAATTACCTCTTAAATGTTATCAATGACATTTATTTTTCAAACCTAATTTTTAAGGCTAAATTGAATTATTCAAAAAGTACAAAAGTACTTACCTGTAGGCCTACCTTGAAATTTAATCATAGGCCTATCATGCTGGTGGCAACAAATAAATAATTCTTTCAAAGTAGGCCTAATTGAAATGGTTATTGTTTAAATATTTTGTGGATAAATTAACGTATTTGTTAGTAACAGACTCAAATATACTATAAAAAGATTAGTCGCCAGAGCCAGCTTGCAAAGGCCCTACGAAGACCAATATCAAACACTATACACTTGTACGAGTTTGGGCGGTACAACATATTTTTATGATAAATTTTGTTTACGTCACACAACGGGAGTAGGCTATTATTAAAACTGAGAGAAACTTGGAAAATCAGCGGAAAAACCTGTGACCATTGAGGGCACTCAGAAACTCCACGCATTCATTCCTATCCCTACTAGCAACAGCAAAATTATAGGTATGATTATTAGAAAAGAAGCGCGGCCAGTTCAGGGTCCGGGCATTGAGGGGAGAAGCGGAGTGGCAAGGTGGAAGGGCTCTCCCTGCCCTCCCTCCCCCCTAAAACTTCGAGTCGAATCGGTAGACGAAGTCTGACGCGGCGTCAGGCAGTCTTTGTGATTTCTCTCGTAGCGCTCGTGAAATATTGGTGGACCTTGCGCGCTCAATACGGATTGCGATATTTGAATTGTGATCCTGGATCACGTGTGTAAAGTCAAATATTGACCAATATTTGACTTTACACGCCCAATCTGTATCGTGATCCAGGATCACGATTTAATATCCCGATCCGTATTGAGCATGTAAGATCCGACAAGTGAACGTATTCACAACTATTTTGGGTTGTAAATTGTATATTTATTAATAATATATACATTTTACTTAACAATTCAATGTGCTTTAAACTCACATTTAAAAAAGTACAAGTGAAAATAAAATTCCCTATCTGAACTTTATTAATTTTTTAAGTTAATTCTATTTTTTTAGACATCTGTTAAGCATCGTATTTGTACCATGATTTAGTTTAAAAGATGTTGGAAAAATTTGTTTTTGTCAAATTAGACTTTTGACGATTTTAAAGCTATAAATAAAAAATATCTGTTGGCCTACCTTATCTGCAATTGAGTATCCAATACTGAAACACCAAGATTGCTCTCACTTGCACTGGTTTCACTTTCTTCGGTGTCTGGCGAGTTGCAATCTGTCGATTCGTCTTCATTGTTTAGGGATATTACTGTATTATTCTCTTTACGGTTTCTTTAATCGCACTAAATTATCCTTGTCCATATATTCATACTAAATTTTTTTAACATGCTCACAACAGTTTTTCCATTTTTGCTGGGAATATTCTGCTAACTTTTTTTTTTAACTTCCATTGAATCTGACAGACATTCCCCAACTCTGCCTTTCACATCACCTCACACAAGTTCAATAGGGTTTAAATGTGCATGGTATGGAGGTAAGCAAAGTAAGTTAGAGAATGGCCTGCTTCTAAAATAACTTTATCAATGCTCAACTTTTTAGGCATCGGAATAGACTTCACACGAGTATTAACAGCTTTGATTTTGTCATATCCTCCATGAAACTTTGTCCTTTTCGTTTTAACCACTCCTGTATCTCCTTTTTTAAAGTAGACATGGTAGGCTTTTTATCACTCTGTTCATTATGGTACTTGGCGTTATCCATCACTATTACACTTTTGGTAGGGATATTTGGTAACAGACAGTTTTTAACCCATTTTTTGTAATTCAGGTCATCCTCCTAGATTTTCTTTTTATTCGACTGCCTACTGTGCGATGCGTTAGGGACAAAACCAGATTCTCCTCCCACATGTATTCTTAATCTTCTCCCTTACCAAAAGGTTTTGTGATACCAATTTCAGCGTTTGATTGCCAGCATGAAGGTGTTGTGTGGCTTTGGTGTAGATATGTTTCGTTTACATAAACTATTTTATTCTTGTTTTGTCGGCACTTTTTTATTTCTCTTAAATAGCTTGTGCGCTAAGAGGCAATCTCAGGTTTATCAATCAAGATTTTTCTTCTAGAAAAGTTGGTGGTGATCTTTTCACTGTGTAAAATTCATGAATTTTGTGTTGTATGACATCTTTAATAAAATCATCAAAAAATTTTTTTTCTCTCTGGGCTGCTTTTTTCCTGTTGGTGTTGAGAATGTTAAGTGTCCTTTGGCCAAAGCTTGTTTTCCCTCGGCAGCAATCCGTTTCACCAAAGATTCAGATACACCCGTTGCTATGTACTTGTCGATTAAATAACGTTAATTTTCAATTCAAATAACTCCTTTTGTTCCTTCAAATGATTTTAAACATAATAATATTTGCGGGCTTGGCCACGAAGTGATCTGCCTGAAACTCACGGTGATTTTGATGTTGATGCCATGGTAAGTTGGCGCAGTCAACAGCACACATGGGACGCGGCGCGGCAATAACAATAGTCGGGTCAATACGCACGGCGCAGTGTCCAACGAGCAATTGAGAAGAGCGCTCCCCCCACCACTGCGCGCGCATCACCCCTCCAGTGTCATGCGTTGACGGCCCGAGAATCGGCTTCTGCGCAGGTTATTTTCTAATAATTATACCTATATAGTCAAAGTCTTTTGTTAATCCTTTCAGAAGTTTTTGTCAAAGTTGGGGAAGGCTTCGATGTTTTTGCTTTGTTCTTCATTTGACAATTTTTAAATTTGGCCATTCAGAGTTACTGGATTAAATTTGCTTAGTACATGTGTTACAGGAAGCCAAAGAATATCTTGCCCACTAGGGAAATGTTTCATCCTTGGTTAAAAAGAGTGAAGTACTGATTTGCCGATCATATGTCATTTGTACTCCATTTTTGGCGCGGAATGTTGCGCCCCCATAAATTGGTTTCAAACACTCCTAATCTATGAAAAGTCTATTAACGTTTAAAAGGCAGTGGTTAAACGTAATTAAATTGTGATCAAGACCAAGTTGGCATTAATCATGGAAATAAACTGACTTAAAATTTAAATAAAATTAACTTAGCAGTGAGTTGAAAGTTGAACAAAAAAAAACAAAAACAAAAAGGTAACAATGGTATTAGGCCTACTGAAAAGTAGGTAAGGTATGCATTATAATAACTAGGCCCTCATGGCCCTTTCAAGGTAATAAATATCTTGTTAGCCCTATCATAATGCTTAATCCCTCTCTATATAGCAGAATATTGCATACTGTGTATATAGTAAGCCTTATGAGGATTTTGTTTGTAGGTGAGGCAAAGATCACCTGAAAGTAGGGGTGATCGATACATGTTAATGACATTTGAAGAACCGCCTCATAATATAAAGGTACGTTTTCTTAAAATATTGTTATTCATAGTTTAAGTTAGCTATATTATAAAGGTCTCAATGGTTTGTGGCGATTTGTGGTGTGGGTATCTGTCTCCTCTATATAGTATCTTGCCAAGTTTTGATATCATTTCTTAACTTTAAGTTTTCCTATTAGAAAATATTGACAGATTTGGCAAATTACTGGCCCTCACATACAAGGTAAAAGCAATCAAATACAGTACACTGTATGTTTTGTTATCATGAGCAGTTTACCATTCGGACTCCATGTAATTCTTTCATATCATTAATTTGTTTGCAATGTAGGCGGGGTGGAAAGAAAACTTGGCAACTTTCATGAACGAGTTGAAGAACCTACAATGTCAGGGAATGACAATGATGGGAGCTGCGCTCAAACATGCTTTTGATGTTTTGAACATCAACCGCATGCAAACCGGCATCGACACTTACGGCCAAGGCCGCTGCCCTTTCTTCCTCGAACCCTCGGTCATCGTGGTTATCACTGACGGAAGCAAGCTGTCAAATGCAAGTGGCGTCCAAGAGGAAGTAAGTTACTACCCCTCACATCAACTAGTTCAATGCCGAAGATGGCTGAGTTAACATTTTTTACTCCAGGTTGTTTACTGAAAACTTTCCTCTCTTCTCTGACAAAGGTGTTTGAACCTGAATTCCCATACAAGAATCCATTTCCTATATACCTGAGAAGAGCTACTACCTTAAAAGAAATATTGCGATAATTGATATACTCAATTCAAATATCGCACACTTGCAGATATATCCTCATGTGCAATCTGTCAATTATTTTTTGCAGTGTATTAACTTATAGTTGGTAATCAATGTATGTATATGTAAAAAGCGTAGTTTTAATGAAGAGTTTTGAGGAAATTATGAAGTTTCATTCTTTTGGCTCTATTTATTAAGATTTCGTAAATTGTCCTACTAATTTCAAAATTCCCTACTGTTGGTTAGGGGTCATCACCCCTTACCAGAAATTTTCTTTTACTGAAGATGCTCTAAGTCAAATGTTTGCCTTGTTGTCAAGTAATACTCTCTTTTGATTAGTAACTGTTCATTTAAAAATTTAAGAATGTTTAATTAAAAACAACTACTAAAAAAAAAAAAATAAAAAAAAAAAATACTAAAAGCAGTTAAGGTAATTTAAGAAAGTTAAAAAATATGCTACAGAATTTTATGTGTGCTAACTAAAGCTCACTCAGTCAGTAAGTATTATAGGCGAAGTAACTTATGACTAAAGTTGTTCAGAGGCACTCACAGGGCCCATTTTCTAAATAATTCGAGTAGGCCGTGGCCTAGGGTGGCAAATTTTTGGGGAGCGGCAAATTGCAAAATTAATTTTTTTTTATTAAGTAAAATTAAATAAATTAAAAATAACAATGGTGTTTGCAAAATAATTTGCAATATTTATGTACATTGAAACAATCCTTGTAACAGAACTTGTTGTTATATTGAATGAATTAATTAGATCCGTAGGCTATTTGTTTACTCCTCTCAGCCACCCATGAAGGGAAGCGGCAGGCAGGCAAGCCACCTCTATATCGCCCGCCACCGGAACCGAAAGGTGCTCGGTGCTCGGCAGAGGAGGGGGGGGGGAGGTTTCTTTCTGTTATAACAGGATTGATATTTTTTACTTTTAGAGTAGCTTCATTTTTCACTTGCGATTTGCGTCTTGCGTCTGGAGTATTTAGTTTGGTTTGGTAGTGTCAGTTGTCGTTTGTTGGTGTTTCTCATTGAGACAATTTGATGAGTTATGATTCTTGAGGAAATAAGAGCTATGATTAAGACATACTTGCAATTTTTAAACAGCCTATAAGTCCTGTGTCAGTAGGAATCCTACTTTTATTTAAATGATTCTTTGTTTAAGGAACTATTTTATTTGAAAAAAATGTTTAAACATATAATTTGAAAGTAATACATACTATATTTTAACGGCCGTATAAATATTGAAAAATTGGCGTATGATATAAAGTGCAGTATAGACGTTACTGTTTTTAAAATTAATAATGCTATTTATAAGCCAGTGTTGTCGGTTTTCCAAACACTGTTTTGAAAATCGGACGGCGGCATTAATATTTTGGGTTTCTCAAAAGCAGTTTGGCGTAATTTCCGCAACGAATTTGGTTTTTAGCAAATTTCCATATACCGTAGCGAATACGCTATTACGGTAGTAGTTATGGTAAGACCTAAGCCCGGGACCATGATACTTTTTCGTTTTGAGGTCCCTAGAAGCCAAAAACACCGTTCGTTCAAATTGATATATATGTATACATATATCTATGTGTCCGTGAACACGATAACTTATGAACGGAACCTCCGATTTTGATGAAATTTGGTACTGGGGTTTAAGCCAGCGTCTACTAGGTTGAGTTCGCAAACCAGGATGATCGGACCATGGGAACGGGGTTTTATGGGGTTTCAAAAGGGTTAAAAATGGGTTTTTGGCTTTTTTTACTTTTATTTAGAAAATTCAATAATTTTAACTTAAACCATTTAAAATAGCTTAAAAAACAAACAATCTAGTATTTTTAATCCAAAAAGTATGTTTTCCATGTTATTCTTATGGGAAATCAACAAAACCTATTTATTGACATATCTTGATAAAATTTGGTATGTACATTCATTAGGAAGTGTTTAACTTATATTTGCTTAGAAAACTCATATGGTGGCAAATCTATGTACTCACCCCTATAGGGTTTATGGGGAAAATAAAAAGAACACCATAGCCTTATAAAATTTGTTATGTACAATCACTAGGTAGGGTTTAACTTATATTTACCAACAAAACCCTTCTGGCGGCAAACCTACATACTCTCATTCCCATGAATTTTATGGGGAAATAGAAAATATAGTACCAAAATTCCATTGGAAATTCGCTGAGTACGCAGGTCTGCTGCGACGGGGGTATTTTTAAATTCTGAACCCTATTTAAAACTACTTTTCTACAGTCGAAAAATATAAATTAAAGTTGCATGCATTTATAATGTATGGTAAAAAAATGAATTAACTAGTCACATTTTATTTAAAATTCAAATAAAACTAACTATAATTCGTCAATGTATTAGTGTACGTTACATATTCAGTGCGGTATTTAGTTGTTTAATAAATGAACTGTCGGCTTACATAATCAGTTTTCAGTTGTTTAATAATTAATCTGTCTACTTTTTTGTTGTGTTAAATCAAAATGAAATATTTGTTAAGCCTCCGATCTACTTGAGCCTGAATGCCGCGGCCGTAGCGTTAAGCGAGTTTTATGGCTATGCAGAGGTTTACGGGAATCGTGTTTTAAAATTAATTCATCAAGATAGAGGTTGGCTCTTAACTTTTCCTGAAAGTAAAAAGACGGATCTCGTCTTCTCTGGTTTTAAAATTTCTAAGTAAAGTTTCCAATTTCAGCTATAACTGTCTAAAATTATCAGTTTTTCTCAATGCAAATTCCAGGATTTTTTTTTAGAATCGTGTTATCTTTTGCTAAATGCAGCCTATAGCTATACCTAAGGTGTCATATTAAAGACGAATAATGGTGCTAAATTTCCTGTGTTATACTTTGGAAATTATTTCATCAAAACTAATAGAAAACTTCAGTTTTCGTCTACAGGCTAAAAAGAACTTCAATTTTGGACCTGTCTTTTAGATTTTTAAATTGAATATAAATTGTTGTTAACTTTTCTGTTAGCGGCTAGTTTAGGTTTCACTGTTAATTATTCTTTCTCGTATATGATATTTAGCCTACTTATTGTTCAACTTGATTTACAACATATTGTAAAGTTAAATAAATATTGAAAAATCTAGAAAACAGATTATTTTATATTGACAGTTATAGCTGAAATTAGAAATTTTATTTAAAAATTCTAAAACCAGAGAAGACGAGATCCTTCTTTCTACTTTTAGAAAAAGTTAAGAATCAATATTTATCTTAATTAGTTAATTTTAAAACACGATTCCCGCGAACTTCTGCAGCCATCAAACTCGCCTAGCGCTACGGCCGCGAGGCGGCATTCAGTAACGTCGTTCGGGCTCAGGTAGAGCGGGCAAACCAAGCAGCTCTTCCACGAAAAATCGACCGAGAAATTTTAAAGATTTAACTTTCAATTACCAGCACATTTTTTATTTATATTTATAGATAGATAGAATAGTATTTCTTATCTCCAGTGCCGTGGGTGCGGGGTGTCGGAGGGGTGGTGGGAGAAGAACTGGGGGAGGGGGGGGGCGGCAAGCATAATGCGGCCTAGGGGCGGCACTAAGCTAAAATGGGCCCTGGGCACTCAGTACCTTCAAACCATGAATCCTCATAAACAAATGAACTAATGAACCCTCACATTAATGCACAATTATTAAGTAAAATATACCTAATTATTTATTATATCGAACAAAACAACCACATTGATCCCTTTGAGAAAAATTATTATTTTGTGAAGGTAATAATCATTTAGCTCTATATTACGCAATGCATGTTACCACCGCATCGTTACGTTCCAGTTCAACTTGCCGATGCACTCGCCCATCCCTGGGTCGGAGATGACACGGGAGCCGTTTCGCTGGGATCAACGGCTGTTCTCGCTTGTGCTGCGGATGTCCGGCACACCGGCCATGGACCGTGACACGGGACTCGTGCCCAGTGACTCATCACCAATCGATGCTATGTGCGAGGTCACCGGAGGTCAGTGCCAAAACCCAACCGAGTATGAATTTTATTAAATAGCAAATAAAGGTCCTTTGTTATTGTTTTATTACAAACTTTAACTATAACTTAAAATTCACTAAAAAACTAGGTATGTCAATATGTCAAAACCTATTGATTGCATCTAACAGTTTTAATATGATTTCAAGTACAATACAATTTAGTTTGATAAGAATACTAATAATAAATAATAGTTTATTTGTAAAAACAACATGGTTTAGTATTTATAATTTGAATTGTTTTTGAGAAAGTATTTTGCCATTTTTTACCATATGGGATCTTAATTTAATAGGCTACTAATTTCAATTCAGACTTTTGATTTAGATTTTGCTTTGACTGTAATAGGCCTTCCCTATTAAGAATTAAGGTTTCCTAAATTTGAAGAGGCCATCATTGATTTGTTAAATTTCAACCTTTCAATTAATCCGCTCAATGTTTTTTGAAGAAAACTTAACAAATTACAACTGTGTCAATTTGTTTCAGGGAGATCATATTCAATCACATCACAGCGCATGTTAATGCAGTGTATTGACAGTTTGGTTCTCAAAGTACAGAGTGGAGTTGTTATAAATTTTGAAAAAATTGGTCCGGATCCAGCACCAATAACCAGCGAGAGTAAGTATATGTTTAAAAAGGGGGACACCAATTGACTTACGTGGCACTTGGCTGTTGTGCCATTTGTCCTACATTTTAAAATTAAATAATAATAATTATTAGAAACCACGTGCACGGCATGCCACTTTACCGTTTGGCATTTTGTCCTAACAATTTAATTATAAAATTAAATAAATAGGCAAAACTAAAGACCTACTAAACGTAAAGTCCTCTAAATTTCACTTGACCGTTGGCCATTTGTCCTAAATTTCAAAATTGAATAACAGGCCTAATTATTAAATAAATAGCAGAAACCATATGAACGGCATGTCACTCAACCGTTTGGTAACTTGCCCTACATTGAAAAATAAAAATTTAAAATTATATAAATAGGTAGTTGAAACCAAATGACCTACATGACACTTAACCGTTGTGCCAGTTGAATGTACTACGGGAACACCCCACAGTTTGAATACTTTTCAACCAATAGGCATTGTTTGTAATGGGGAAGATGGCCCTGCCTCAATCCCTTTCCCAACTAGAGCAGCAGGAGGCACTCAGTTAATATCAATTAAAGACATTAATATAATTTAGTTCTTGTAAATTGCTATGCAGAGATTTAAAAAAACATTTTTACTATATAATTCGTTCAATGCTCTAGAACCTGGCATGGTAATTTTCCCGGAACTTTATGCCAATGATTTGCTTTTTCGTAATCAAATTCAGTGGAACCTGGATAATTCAAACTTATTTAATTCAAAATCTTCTTTAACTCGAATATTTTTCTTGGTCCCTAGCATTTTGGATCTAAACAATGCAAAAAAATTGTGGATAATTAACCCGGGACAACTCGCGCTATCGAAAGTCCCGCGGTCACTCGCGCCGTTAGAGCGCTCCTAACATTTGACAGCATCTTACACTTCAAAGTAAATATCATATATTTGTTTGGTAGAGGAAATAAATAAATTGTTAAACATTTAAAATGAAATAATAACATATTTATTGTAATTTACAACTTTTTTTACTCAAAAAGTAAGGCTCAGTAAAGTAAAGTTACTCAGGCAGTTCCGCGATCACTCGCGCCGTCAGAACTATACTAACAAGGAGAGTCACGCGAACGCTCGCGCAGTTAGGCGGGCATTAACAAGGGTGTAGGTGCGAGCCATCTCCCCTCCAAAACTGCCCTCCCCACCACACTACCCACCCCAAACTGCTGTAGCGGGTGGACAGAATACTGATAAAAGCATTCTTAAAAGCTCAGTTGCAAGAAATCATTATTAAAAAAATTTTCTTCAGAGGAACGAAAAATGTTAGAATCAATCTAATAGCGCGAGTGATCCCGGGTTAAAATTTTATTTTGGTTAGTTAAAATTTTATTTTTCATAATTTAAATTTTATTTTGGACAGTTTAAATTTTGGCTTGTCTGATTGTAAATAATTGTTAATGTATCGGGAAATACATTAACAAACAACATATTAGCATTAGACCAAAGTCTGATGACTCATTAATGCCCTCATCCCCTCGTCTGCTGCGCCACGCCGAGCATTCCATCCCTGGGTAGTTAAAAAACAAAGCCACATTATCTTCAAATTCATCATAATCGCCCCCTCCCCTACCTACAAGATGACATCAGAATTGCAATGACACATTCCAATATTGAAGCCGGGTCGGGCGGGTACCTAATGCCCGAATTTCATCGGGTTGTAGGTACCCGACAGGACATTAAAAACAAACCCGGGTTTTTAAAACTATTTTACAGCCAAAATTTGTGAATTACAACATTCATGGAATAAATGGGCATCGTTCCACACACTATTTTAGACTAGTGGTCATAACTGCCAGTCATTACTGAGGTGGATGTGGATGAACTGGAAATACCTTAGCTCACTATTCGCGACACTCACACATGAAAATGTGGCTTCTGAAAGAAGCTAGCGGTCTCTGGTGCCTAGAAACGTAAGCAATTTTGTTTTGTTGATAATTTGGTGCGCCATATTTCATGTTCAATTTAAAACAAATAACATTTCGATCATGAAAGATCGTATTTGACGTAGGAACATTTGTATTCCTTAGTACAGGACTATTTTATGCCCAAAAAATAGTTTAAACAGCATTAAATCATTTGTTGCAAGCCTGGACACCAGTAGCGCTAGCATACTTTTCTCGCTCTAAACCTAAAGGAACTGCTCAGTGTCGTGACTGACTCACACTCTTAGGCCAGAAAGATAGACTGTGTGGCTTAGCCACAGATGAATAGCCGCGATGAATATTGTCACCAACTGTACAAACCGAAATCAAGGAAGCAGTGGCATTGGTACTATTTACACGATAACCGGTAAATAGCAAGAGCAAAATGTTTTTAAAAGTAAATAATCTCTACAGATTAGTGGTTACATTATTTTTACAATACAAAATTCATCAGTGTATATATTTTTACGAAATAAAATCAATATATGACTATTCGGTATAATTGGTTTTATTGCCGAATTATTTCTCATTCCATCTTGCAAATTTTCAAAACATTTAAGATTTCTTGATAACCAATGAAAACAATTTCTTGGATAATGCAACAGTTGGATATCCATAGTCAATGGTTGGATACTTCATAGACAGATTTCTTCATTCTCTATGTAGTTTTACAGTTACGGTACTCCATGTTTGTCGTATGGTATGGCGCGATCCGTCGTCTGCATTGATGATTTGATAGATGGTTTTCCTCTCGTTCTTGTTTATTCAATTCACATTTGTGTTACTTTTAAGTGATGTTGAATTTTTCCTGATATGAAAAATAAATATTAAAAAGCCACGGAATTGAGAGAATGCTAATGTCAGTGTATCCTCTAACAGTCCTACTAGTGAAACCAAAGATTTGGGAAGTGTAAAATGTCGTGGATGGGCATTCAACTGCTATTTGGAATCACTCAAGCAAAGAAACAAATTTGCCGAAAGTAATCCAACAGAAATGAAATGCAATTATTTTAAGTCTGTTTTGAAAATAGGATATGGCAATATTGATTGAAAGGCCAAGTTTGAGTATAATCACATAATCTTTTCATAATAAAATAACTTTGTGTATTATTAGGCCTACAGAAAAATAGGCTACGGTATGATAATTCACATCTAGGGTATTTTGACATTTATAAAAGTGGTTTTTGTTTAGTTTCAACAGTGTACAATATAATTTGTATATTTGTCATGTTTGTTGAAAAAGTTAACATTGGGTAAAGTAACTTAGGACTAAAGGAACCCTTAGCTTGATAGGTTATTGGCTCAGGAGAATTTTTTAACTTTTTATACTAGAATAAAATACATTATAGTTTTTTAACTTTTGTTAGGCCTAGGCCTAACTTAGTAGGTGGAAGGTTTTTGCCTTGTATTTATTAATACTATACTTAAGCTTAGTAGGCACATCAACAATTATTTTAAAATGAAATAACTTAGGCCTAGACATTTTTTTTTTACAAATAATAGCGAAGCCGACCTGAAGTTTTATTCAACTTACAATACCCGAGCCCGACCCGAGTTTTTTTTAACATACATAGGCTACCCGAACCCGACCCGAGATTTTTGTAACTCACACACCCGAACACGACCCGAATTTTTCTTTAACTTATAATGTTCAAACCCGACACAACCCGAAAATTGATGTTAATCAACTACCCGACCCGAAACCGACCCGACTTGAAAAATCACTACCCGCAGACCTCTAGTCAAAAATAAATAAAACTAAAAAATTCTAAACTTATGCAATATTATTTCATTGTACATATAAAAAATTAACTAATTAAACCAAAGGATTGTCATTAAAATTCCTGCAATGAATAAAAAGCTCTGTTGGTAAGTTCATTCTTAAAGTATCTTTAAAATGATTATTGCTCATGGATTTAAAATTTAGTGGCAGTTCATTGTACATTTTGAAACCAGCGTAGAGAGGACTTTTTTCAAAAAGAGTCAACATGTGCTTTGGAAGTCTGAAGATGGTGTCATTTCTAGTACCAGTGGCGGATCTAGAACATTAGTAAGGGGGGGGCTAACCGGGGGGTCTGCGCCCCCCCCCCCTCCCGATCGGCGGGCCAGACCGGTGGGGGGTTCGGGGGCCCTCCCCCGAGAAGTTTTTGAAATTTAAGTGTTAAAAATAGCAGTTTCAGGTCATTTCTTCACCCGTTGCTTTGGAAAACAATACTAAATCGCCAATCAATTTTTATTACAAACAACAGTTTGGCCAATGTACCAACTTTCATTGCTCTTATTATCATTAATATTTATTGAGAATTTCTTTTGCATCGTGAAGTACAATGCATACACTAGCCTAAAAAATTTGGTTCGTTTTTATAGGCCTGTTGCTATCTAAATTTCCATTATCTTTATTTCGTATTGAAATGGTACACTCTTGTGTTAACACTTTTAACTTTAATATACTAAGTCGGTAATAGGTAGGTAGGTTAATATTTTAAAATGTTATTAAAATTTAACTTTAATATACAGTATATTTCATCATGGATTAGCCACTAGATCACGTATAGGTTTTGGGTCTTTTTGACCCATTATGTGTTTACAGTTACAATTACATTAATCCTTCAATAGTAAAGTTGTCGTAATATTAAAATTAAATAGAGACCCGCCATGTCACCGATGATCGTGGCGAACACATCTCCGCTGAAGGCTGTGACGCTGGGTTAGTTATAGCTGTCTAGTCGGTCTTATGTATGACTTATCACTACCGTGTGATTTGTTTTGAGTTAGTGAAAGTATTTCTGACCTATATATCAATAACAAACATAACCTAATCGTCGCAGCGCATTGTAAACTTGGCTGAGTACTTGTAGCAGGCCCGGTGTCAGGCCGCGGGCGGAAATGCGTTCACCGCGATCATCGGTGACATTTCTAACTTTAAGGATGTAGAACCGAAAAACCGTAAGACTTAAAAAAAGTGAAATTTTACACAATGCTCAATAAATAGTCTTCTTTCAATTTATGTGGTCTTTAATACTGCAGATCAAAATAACATAAAAAATAGCTGGCTTATGTCATATAACAATAGACAAGTACCCGAAAGAAGACTTTCCTGACATGGAAACCTGTAAATATAGGCCTTATCATTTTTATCCCAGAACTGCTTTATTTGAAAATCTCGAAGAAAATCGTTGGAGCCTTTCTCGATATCCGTGTGAACATACATATAGACATAATACAAATATACCTCATCAATAATATTAGAGTATAATAATATACTTTTTTGTTAGTAGGGATCGAGTGCCGATATATACTATAATTAGTTTATAAGCAGCCTATTTTTGCAAAAATTTATGATTGCTATTTGAATTAGTAATTATTTTAACGAATTTTACCTCTAGTTGGTTTTCTCCAGGTTCAAATAATCTACACGGTTCTGGCTTTGATAAAAACTTGAACGTCAATTTAGACTGCTTTTCGCCGTCTTTTATTTAATCAGATTATCGTTTTCCTTAGAATGAACCTCAGTCTTATTTTTTCAGACATAACCTTCTTTAGAACTACTTTATTTATTATAATGAATCTTAATAATTAATTAAGTGATCTCGTTTAAATCAATAGGTAGTCATCACAAAGGGTTTATCAGACATTACACATACAGCATTGCGTTTTGCTCTGCACTGTCTGTTGTTCTTGATTTCGTGTTGTGACAGGAAAAGTTTGCGCGGGCAATGCAACCAAACATAAAATACAACATCTAGTTGTAATTTTGATTCCCCTTCACCTCCCTCCAGCACTTCCACTTAGGCCCCTATTATACATCGCATCTTTCAAGGCACGTAAAATAAGTACATTGCACTAGATAGGAGCATTTATACCCGGCGCCTGACGGTCGTCTGTCGCGCGTCATCCAATAAGGTATACAGCGATTCGAGCGACACGCGGCGGGCGCAAGCCCTCGCGGCGTCGCTCGACGCGATGTAAAAGGGCCCTTAAACTTGAGAATGGAATACTGTACGTCACTCCCCATCTCCGCCTCGTAACTATACGAAGACTCGGCATACACACACAGAGGGACTCTGGAAGCCTCAGAATTGGTGCCCCACCGATGGAGATGGCGTACCAAATAGAGACACTAAAATGACAGTGTCGTCTAGTTGAATTACCAGAAAAGGACATTATAATATAATTTTTAAGAACAAATATTGTTAGGGGTGATGTTTTTATTTCACGGTGTGCATAACAGACACAAAGTAGTTTACATTGAAAAATATCGGAAAAACGTGCGCTGGTTTGCCGGCGACCCATCACCCGGCCTGCGCCCGCTCCGGGCCGTCGCGGCGCACCACCTTGGCCCCCAAGGGGGGGGCTATAGCCCCCTTAGCCCCCCCCTTGGATCCGCCACTGTCTAGTACTATAACTATGTTGAAATTTAACAGAGTCAGACAAAGACATTTTTTGTGGTGAATATAGGTTAAGGTTTTCTATGACGATGCTCAGTGGTTGCTGTTCTGTTTAGGGGTGTTTCCATAGTGCGTTCAAATGTCACAATGGTCAAGTGTCATGTAGGTCATTTGGTTTTACCTATTTATTTAATTTTAACTATTTGGTTTTGAATGTAGTACAAATTGCCAAATGTTCAAATGACACGTAGTGGTTTCAGCTAACTACTTAATAATTATTATTTAATTTTAAAATTTAGGACAAATGGCACAACGCTCATGTGTTATGTAGGTCTGTTGGTTTCACCCATTTATGTAATTTTAATTTTGAATGTAGGACAAATTGTCAAACGGTCATGTGACATTATCTGATCTAAACAGGACCAGGACTACCTCGGATACCGGAAAACTTGGATAATATGGAGAGTATAAGGAAAGGCTTGTAATACTTAAATTAACTTTTTATCATACCATTGCGATAAACGTTGTTTTCGGAACGGTCAGCTGTGATCGAAACTAGTTGATTCCCGGTGGGTTGGATAAACGTGTTGGTAAACAAAGTTTTCGGGACTAGACCGCGAAACAGTGGTTTTCGGGACAGTGGTTTTAATAACAGCTGCAAATAGTTCAAATACAAGATGAACAAATAACAACGTAAGAGGGGGTATATAGGTTAAAATTTATTAATTTTTATCCAAACAGTAAATTTATTAAAGGTGGTATGATGAAAAGTACTGTTCGTAACTCGTCCGAAAGTTGTATATCGGTGCTCGATCGAATTCAAGTACGCAGCTTCGCCTCGTACTTGAAACTCGATCTTGCACCGATAACGACCACTTTCCGGACTAGTGACGAAATATACTATTTCATCCTTGATCAGTGAATAATGGTATATTGCATTGAATGAGGAGAAAATAGATTGCAAAGCTTGTTGAAACAAATTAAAGTAATTGAACAAATTAAAATGATATATTTAGCATTACTAACAATTATTTTCATAAGCCTCAAATAACTCATTTACTAAACTCTTTTCCTGTTTCCTTTGTCTCTAAATCTGTGTTGTTTCCTAACTTCTTTAATATCCAAACCTTTCGTGTTCACTCTATTCGACATTTTAATTTAATTTAATTTTCTTCACAAATATTACATCTCTTTTACCTTCGCCCTTCATCTTTTGTCAAAGACAAGACGACGAGACTGACTTAAACCCGATATTGAAAAGCATCACAGGTAACTGTCCGGCAGAGCGGCCCCAGTCTACTAAGGTGTTTGGGAGACAGTTTTGACACTCAGTCACTTAAGGTGTCCCGAGTAACATCCTGGCCCTCCGGTAGCTTGGAGCCCTGGTGAAAATTAACTATTGTGCTTTGCGATTGGCATCCGAGTTAACTTGACATCTAATCACGACGCCGTTAAAATCCGGTTGTTTCTATTCCATCCACTTGGGTCACTTACATATCAAATTTGATTAGAAAATCACTGGTTTGAGAGCACGAATAACTTTGGGGACACCCTAATACATGTAGATTCATTCCGAGTGTTGTGATTAGACTGTGGGAGTGTGTGGCTGAGATATCGGCTTAGACTGACTGCGCAAACGCAGTAACAAATGAAATATCCTCGATTCTTTCACTTCCAGTAAAAGTGAAGCTCATATCGGACCTAGCAATAGCCACTTTATGCATCACTTCAGTTTTCATTATTGCGATTGATTAAATAATAAACACTGACTGTAAAAGTATTGCACATATTAAAAAAAAATCTTTTTGGTTAACCCGGCAGCTCGGATAACCAAAACTTGGATGGTTGGAATTCTACCGTGTTTTTTTACTTTTTTCTTCTATACCATAGTATATGGCAAAAAATATTATTTTTGCTTTTGATTTGTTATTTTCCAAAAAAAAAAATCTGATATAGTCTTTCAACAAATTTGTCACTTGCAGATTCAAGAGATGGAAATGAAGATGGGGAAGAGCAGGACCACCATGATTGGGACAAAGAGATTATCAACCCCAACAACCACGCTGACATGAAAGTTCCTCCAAATGGGGTTGGTACCACATTCACTGTAAACTGATAAAATAATTGTAGGATGTAGATTTCATTTGATTGAGTACATCTCTTTTTTAAAAGAGATAAAGGGACCAGACTATTTTTGGGAATACTAAAAAATATTGCGATCCCAATAAATTTTTACATTATTAAAAGAGGAAATTAAACTCTACTGGTCATGTGAGCAGACTTGATTGAAAAATATAAAAATACTGTAAATTATTAACCATCAACAAACTATTGAGGTTTGTGTTATTGTTATTATGAAATGACTAACAACCATTCTTTGACCACATAAATACGTGATCAAGGTTATATAAATATCTAACACATTTACTTATGGGTGCCAGTAATTGTTATATTGACCATCACTTATCCACACTATTCATCTCATAATTTTATTTGTTTATTTTAATTTCTTCATTTTATCAGCCTTGTTAAACATTATTGTGGTTTTTACTTCTGGACAAATTTCACCCTTAATTTTATAATTAAGTAATTAGTAGCAATTAGTTAATTTTCCCTTGGTAATTAGTTTTGTAATTTATAGAGCCGCAACGGCGGAACGGGCACTCACACACCTTTAGGCCCAGGACCCAACATCAACAACACGGCATGGCACAACTGTCGAAGACTCATCTATGTTCCGAAATCTGCACAAAAAGGTTTTGCGATCGGCTTCTGGCCTATACCAGAGTCTTTTTGGCCTGATCTCTCAGCTTCATCACTGGTGAGTCAAGTTCAATTAGTAGACTTAAGAAGCGTGGACGAACGTGCAAGCCTATCAATCAGCACATTAATGGTGAAGGTGTAGCCTTTGTAAGAAAATGTGCTTAACACGTTCGCTACCACAATGTTTAAAAAAAATCGTAACCACAGCCCGCCGCCGCAATTTTGCGGCGGGCGAGTTCTACTGAGAGCCCACCGCCGCATATCTGCGGCGGCTGGACTCATTAAAATAGACTGCCGACGCATATCTGCGGCGATGGTTCCATGATACTAAATACGAAATTTCTTCAGTGCGGTCTATTTTAATGGTCAGACAGTTTAGGCACGGTCTACGGGATAGTCCGCCGCATATGTGCGGCGCTTGGTCTGTGGCTAAAACGATCACTGACGTCACTAAAATGTTTTATGTACATTTTTATTTAATGTATTTTTAAAAGTAACATTTTTTAACGTATTTGATATACCTGTACACAAATATTCATCAAATCTCTTATATGACACATTGAAAAAAGTTTATTGTGTAAGAAAAATGTATAAACATTTGCATTTTGTAAACTTTTAAAACATCATAATTATACTACGTAAATGAATTGTAAACAACTCTTTTTGTAAACTAAATATTTCAATACAATGTTTTTATGTATAAGCCGTATTTTATTTTTGCTTTTCAAAGGTTATGACTAAAAATAAGGTTATATTAGTGCCGACGCTAACATGCGTCACTTAGTCTCTGACCATGCGCCGCAAATGTGCGGCGCTCAAAAAATTACCAAAAATGAAGAGAAAATTGTATATATTTTTTATTTAATGAAATTAAGATATTTTGAAGTGTAAAAACTAATTTTGGACGGTTTTTATTCGTGGTCTGTGGCATAAGTCACAACCACTAGGGCCGGTCCACAGGGAAGTCCATGATTATTTTGGTGGGCTGTGGGATTGGCCTGACCGCCGCATATATGCGGCGGCTGGTAGCGAACGTGTTAATGCGCCTAGATTGAATAAGTGTTGATGAAGAAAAAACAAAAATAGAACAATTAAAGTAGAACAAGTTCTCTGAATAAGTATAAATAGAATTTTTCAAAATATTTAAATCTTTGGTAACTGTCCTTGGAGAATTGACGTCTGTTATTATTGTATATGTTATTATGTACAGTAAACTTCCAGTAATCCGGCATCGTATGATCCGGCACGCTTGATAATCCGGCACGACTTTAAGAACAATTATATTGACAGAAACAAAAATAACAATTAAGCGATCGAGTTTGTTTGGCATTGAAAGTCGCAGCGAAGCAACTCTGTGTCGTAAAAAGTGCATTCCACAGTCTAATATAGGTTATTGGGAGACAGTCATGACACTCCATCAATTGTAGGTTGTCCGCCTGAACCACCCGGGGACTCCAGTTATGCAAGGAACATTGGCTTGAAGCGTTAGTGTGGATTTACTAGTACAATATAGTAATAATTTATTTATTTATTTATTTATTGTCAGAATGCCATAACATCATAACAATGACAGGACAGTTGTCAAAATATTCTTATAACTAAGCATATTAAATAAAAATATATATAAACTTGTTATTTATCCAATAAAAAAGCAAAAAAAAAAAAATAATAATAATAAACTAACTGACCCAATTCCACGTTAACAGTTAAAATACTCATCAAGACAATAGAAGTTCTTTGTTAATAGCCATTTTTTTGTATGCTTTCTAAATTGTATGGGTGATGATATATCTTTAAGTTCTTTTGGTAGTTTATTAAAAATTTTTGGACCTATATACTGAGGAGAGGTTTCATATAAAACAAGTCGATGACTTACTGGCCTAATAGTATCCTTACTTCTAGTATTATATAAGTGTTTAGTTTGACTTTCCATGAACATGGTCAAGTTTCTTTTAACCCAAAATGCTATTTCCAAAAGGTATTGGTCATAAAGAGTTAAAATTTGAAAGTCTTTAAAATACTGTCTACAAGAAGTTGTTTTGGTTATTTTAGCAATTACTCGAATGGCTTTCTTTTGAATTTTGAAGATTTTTTTAGAATGACTGGAGTTACCCCACACGAGAATACCATATGACATTAAAGATGAAAAGTAGGAGTGATAAACAGTTAATTGAGTTTTTAAATCTGTCACTTGAGCCATCACCCGAAGAGAAAAAACAGCTGAAGATAGTTTTTTACTTAGTTTGTTGATGTGAGGAAGCCAGTTAAGGTTTTGGTTTACAAGAATACCCAAAAAATTAACTGTCTCCTCAGACATCAACTTTGAGCTTGAAAGAGTTATTTGTTGAGAACTATATTTATAATCTGCCTTAAAATTTATTAGCTGGGTCTTGTCCATGTTAATGGAAAGTCCATTTACCCTAAACCAGTCGCAAAGAGATGACACCTCTCTATCAACTGTGTGCTGTAAAGATACAATATAGGGCTCCTTACAAATCAACACAGTATCATCAGCAAACTGAAACATTTCCATACTTGTGGCACTAGGTAGGTCATTTACATAAATTATGAACAGACATGGGTCCAAAATTGAGCCCTGGGGCACCCCAACTTTGACTTTATTCCATAAAGAGTTTGTTTTTAGTCCATATTTAGTAATTTTTGTCCTCTGATATCTACCACTTAAATAAGAAGAAAACCAATTTAGCTCAACATTTTTTATTCCATATTTTTCCAATTTATTGATTAATATGTCATGGTGAACACATTCAAATGCCCTGGACAAGTCACAGAGAACACCAATTGGTATTGGTATAGGAAGTATTGGTAAGGTGATTGAAAGGAAGTAATTGGTGTCCGAGTTGACAACACAATTACAGGTGATCGCAGCCATCAGCGCAACACGAATACAGCTGACAATAATGCTGATAACAATCAAAATTATCAAATTAAATCCCAATCGAATGTTATTGGCTGAAATGTATTTCAGAATTGGATGCCGCTCACTGGAGTTACTTTTAAAGTTCCCGCCCATAGCGAGAACGGCCGGGGACTCCAGTCACGCCGGTTCCATCCGCTTAAAGCGCTAATTTCCCCGCAGACAACACTAAACATGGAGCTTCGATACGAGTGTCGTGACTGTCGTTTGATCCCAATAACATAATAGACTAATAGACTGTGACTGTGGCGTATTGCGTATTGGCATGCATGTTGAGGAGACTAGTCGTCTTCGGCCGACATCGGGTGACATCGTATAATTTCGGAATAGGCTTGGCGTCACTGAAGCTTTGTTTACATTTCGTATTCGTGTTCAGTCTGCGAGCGTGCGTCTCTTTAATGTGACGCTGTTTGTACAACAAAAACTTTATTAAATAACAACAAAAGTCAACAAAATATCCTCTAAACGAATGACTCGATTAGTTACACTATAGTACATAACCTCCATAGTACTGTATTCAAGTTTTCCCCGTGCCTGAGATGGCCTCAGTCCCAATTACTGTACCTCGATAATCGGGCGTCTACTGTACTCTTTTGAGTTTCATAATCATGTACTGTATTTTTCATTACAGTAGAGTACGTTATACAATAGTTTGTATTCTTTAAAAGCTGTTTTAATAATAAAATACGTGTCTTTTTTGTTTAATTTACATTTTCCCTGATATTCATCCTGTAATCCGGCATATTTCGTAATCCGGCACATGTCAAGTCCCGGATGTGCCGGATTAGAGGAAGTTTACTGTATGTATTTTTTATGTTTAATATTTTTTTACGTCATACAGCTACATTCCAATTCTGTAAATGTTTGCCACATTGCTTTACAATTACTGATTGTGCATGAAGAATTGAAGAAATACACTAAAAACAATAATTGTATATTGGTATTATAATGTTACATTGAAATTGGGTGCAGGTCTGTTTTGTAGTATTGAGATCAATAGGTCATATGTAAAGGATGTCATGGGAGGTTTTTAATTGTAGGCTACTTACCTGAAATATTTAGAGGTATATCGTTCAGTAACTTTGTACTTTTCATACACATTCTTTATTTTCATATTGAAGTGAAAACTGATTTCCAGCCACCCAGATCAGCACACCCCAACGTCAAGTTCATGTGTACCAGTCAAGAGCCGATGGTGATCGAGAACCTACCGTTTGACAAGTACGAGCTGGAGCCGAGTCCCCTGACTCAGTACATCCTTGCGAGAAAACAGCCCACCGTCTGCTGGCAAGTAAGTGTTGCCATATCATTTGGTTGTTTACAGCAGTTTTTAACAGGTTTGTTAGGATCGTAAACCACAGTCTATGAACAATGTATTTGTATTCCCTAACAGTGTTCCAATCAGAAAACAACCCATTGAAGCTTCTAAACTCATTATATGAGAAAAACCTCCAACCCATTTTCTTGAACCTATGCTCAGATAAAAGACTTCTGTACAATCCCAGTGACAGTTTCATTGGTTAAGAGGTCTTTTTAAGTAGGTTGTCAAATTCACTGAAAACTTGGCAATGAAGCACACTGGCCAAACTTGTTTGAAAAATCTTCCAATAATGTTGGAAATTGAGCATGAGTTAGCCAAAAAAGTTGACTTTTCAGACATTATAATTATAATTATTCAGACATTATAAATAATTTTAATGAAAAGAAAGCAACGACTAAATAGACCTTCAAACATCAAAGTAAACTTTTTGCAATCAGACTATTAAGCACTTAAAAAACAATTGAATTGTTTAGCTCCTAACTTTGTGATCTTATTATTTTGTCATTGGATTTTAATCTTGGTCGGTAAGGGAAATCAATCTTAAAATCAAAAAGGACTCAGTAAAATAAAAATGAATTACTTACTTTAATTTGTGTTGGCAATAATTTTGTCAATAAAGTTTGGTTTTTATAAGTAGTTAGTGGGGCAACATAACTTGAGGAATGAATTTACTTTACTATTCAGTTTAAAGTATTGGATAATCAGGTATTCCATGAAATTAATATTATCACGGAAGCCCAACGATTTTGGAAAAGTGCCCCCTTTCCCCCTCACCTAACCTCACCAAAACTCAAGCGATTTTTTTCCTCACCTACAATTTGCCTCCTGTCCTCTGCCAGCTCCAGTTTGCTCGCAGCCCCCTAAGATCCTGCCCAGTGGTGGTTTACTCCATTCTTTCCAATATCAGTCTTCCTCCCTTTTCATATGTCACAGCCATGTCAAATTTCTGTTCCTCACATTTGCTACAATATCTGGATCCTTGTACCATATATATTTTTGAAGTTCACAATTCTTATCGGTAACAATATTTAATCAGATTTTTTGTAACCCATAAAAATAAACAGTATCAGAAAAGCTTGTTGAAAGAAGCATGGCAATATTATTTTTCTAATGGTTCCAATGATTGTTTGCAGGTATTTGTGCCGAACAGCTACCGCAACTCAGACGTGGGCCATCCTTTCGGCTATCTGAAGGCGTCGACTAACCTGACATGCGTCAATCTGTTTGTGATGCCATACAACTACCCGGCGCTGCTGCCGCTACTCGACGACCTGTTCAAGGTCCACCGCCAGAAGCCGACACCCGAGTGGCGCAACCAGTTTGCCAGCTACCTGCGCACCATGCCGCTCTACTACGCTGGGGTGAGTTTGTGACTGATATTCAACAAGTGCATTTCATTTGGTTTTTCATAATTAATTACATTATATTTCATTCAGTGTTGGGAAACATGAAAATATAATTTACTCCAGTTTGGTCCCTAAATAACCACCAACCATTTGTGTTGTTTTAAAATCAATTTAAAAGAAAGAATTCAACTAAGTTTTTGTCAGTTATAGTTATTAATAGTTACCGCTTTCATAATTTTTTGAACAGTTAAAAATTTTGCAAGTTTGTCTTGTAGACAAGCCTATTATTTGAAAAGTGTAATGAATTTTTACTTGAAAATTAGATCTAACAAATTATTTTCATATTTTTGATTAGAAAAGCAATATCAAATTAGCTAAATTCATTTCTTGTCTACATACAGGACCACAATTTGAATACCTACTTTTCCTGGGTAGAATTTTAACAGTTAGGTTTTTAATTAGTGATGGGCCAATTCTGGAATTTACCGATTCTGATTCTAAAATTTGGATCTTGGTTCTCGATTCCGCATTCGATACCGATTCTTATGATAGCTTAATATATTTGGGAAATCACACAAATAAATAATTAAAATAATTAATTAATGTAAAATAATTACCGTAATATATTTATTATAGCCTTCTATTAAAACAAATATTATTATGCATGGTTAAAACACAGAAAAGACAATTGAATTAGTAAGAAAACAATTGAAAACAAATACAATATCAGGCCTCTTACAGATAAAAACTACAAGAGATCATGAAAACTCATTTGTCATTTAATCTTAAAAGGACTGAAAAAAATCAAATAAGAAAAACATATCTATCCGTACTGTCACAGCTCACAAAACACAAAATACAAAAGAAACCAAAAGTCTTTAGATGGAAAATGCAAAGAAACAAGAGAATTACTGTAGCTCCAGTGTTACCAAGTTGCAAATTATTGTAACCACAATAAAATTATCCTACTGACATATTATAAATTGGAAGATGCACCTTTTATTAACCATCCATTATAGAATAAAATCACACAATAATGAGTTAAATCATGTTAACACAAGGCGAAACAATATTTACTGTGTTATGCAATCTGTACAACTGTACAATGGACAGGGTAAAACAATATTGTATGATAAAAGCCATTCAGTGGCTGGCGTTCCAAACAAATCAGATAATCAGCTACTCAAGCGGGTGGAACATAACAACACAGTTTTAATGTAGACGTGATTGGCTGCGGTGTTAACTCGAATGCCTACCACAATGCGCGCTAGTGAAGTCTCGCTGGTGCTCCAAACCACCGGTATGCTTATTACTATTATGTCTGATGGTGATGGGGGACAAGTGTCATGACTGTCTCCCAAATAACTTCTCAATGTATTGGGTCATCTACTCGCGGAAGCTTTTGTGAAAATGAAGGTCGGATATAACACGTTCGCTGCGGGGCACTCACCATTGAGTGGTCTAGTTCCTTTCTGCCACACTACACGCTCACCCAAAAATGAATCGGGAAGAGCTTTTCATGTAATCAGATGGTCTTCGGCAACCATAAGGGATATTTTTATGCAATAAAATTTTTCAGCACATGGGGAAGGTCTACCATTTTATAAGCCACAGTGAACGTGTTAATATGTTATTGATACAGTAGAACCTCGATAGTTCGACTCTCGATAGTTCGACACTCCTGATAGTTCGACATGGTCCATGACAACTTAACATATTAATAATGACCAATAGTGTCCATGTTGGAGCCTGACAAAGGTGAAAATTAAAACAAAGTGGCGAATGATTTAAATGTTGTTTATGTTAAAGTTCAATTAAGTTATGGTTTCATTAAAATTTAGTGTTTTCTAAATTAAAATTTTTATACTCCCAGTGTTAAAATTTCCCATATACTCCCTATAGTTCGACATTTCGATAGTTCGACACTCGCTAAGTCCACAAAGTGTCGAACTATCGAGGTTCTACTGTAACCTGTGTTAGTTTTAAAATGTTATTATCTTTTTCTTTCGATTTTATATGAGAGAAATATCACCAAACCGTACGATTTTACACATTTTAGATCAGAATCTTTATCGAATAGAAAGACCCCAAGTATGAAGTATCTATGAATCTATGATTCGTTGATAAGGCCAGTATTGGGAATCAGAATTGACCCTAACTATTTTCAAGCAGAACAAAACAAAAAAGCAAATAAATTAAACCAGTATTATAATATGTTTTAGGCAGTAAGAAGTATTTGATGGTTTTTGGCAATAAGTTTATTTTATTTTTTATCACTAGCTTAACTTTATTCATGACCAACAAAAAAGGAAACCCAGACTTATCTTAATGAGCAAATTGGTTATGTCCAGCCGTTGCGGCGTGCACTGGCCCGGATGTGCAGCCCCCAGTCAAACCTTCCGCAGACCCTGGTGCCAGACACCATGGAGAACTCGCTCAGCTACTCGGTGCTCAACTACCTGAAGCGCCTCAAGAACCAGGCGAAGCTGGAGTACGACCGGCTCTGCAGCGAAGTTAGCAGCAAACAACCACCACCGGGCAGCAAGGTGGGACCAGCTGCGGGTGGCGTCAACGAGGGGATACGGGTTGTGCCCCGGTCACCGCTCAAGCGGGACCTCATCTCACACCCCCTGCTGCAAGGTTGGTAGCATCTTAAACTTCATTATCTTTGCAGTTTTGGAAAGGATAAAATAATAGACGTTAACAAAGAACTCTAATAGTATTTATGAGTATTTGCCTTTAATATGAAATTAAGTCAATTAAATTTTTTATCAGATAAATTATTATTTTTTTAAATTGTTATGATGTTATAGCAAGATGATAGTAAAAAAATGTGGAACTGAAAAATCATTCTTGATGGTTTTATTATTCTTTATGCTTTCAGCACAGTAAATTTTGTTCAAAAACCCGATCAGCTTATCAGTCTTTAAAATATCTTCGACTGACTTAGCCCTCGAAAAGATAGAATTTAAAGAATTGCCCAATGCAAACACAGCTGACAGTAAAATCAATTGCTTCTGTAGACAAGTTCACGTCGATGAAGGAGCAGCTGAATGAGTTTGGTGGTTTCGTGGTGGGGGTGGTCCGCCACCGCCAGCACCAACACCGCGTGGGCGGACAGAGCCTGCGGAACCCCTTCGACATCCCACGACGCAATCTAATCGACCAGGTTGTCCGCATGCGGGCAAACTTTCTCCAGCCAGCGTTCAAACACACTAAAATGCTCGACGAAGGTAATTATGTGTTGAAAATAAAAATCTCATGTCAAAATAGAGTAAGTATTGATTAAATTGATAGTGATTCTATGAAATGATCATGTTCATACCAATCAGATAATTGTTAAAACTTTTATCTAAAAGTAAAAAATAAAAATATCAAAAAAAGATTTAGTTTCCTTTGACATTAATTTCTTATTTCAATTAATTAAGTTTAACCATATTTTTGTTTGTGTATAAATCTGTTTGATATAATTAATATGGGTAAAATAACACTATTTCTTTTTGCTACATTGTCTTCTTAAGGTTCTTCTTAGTTTATCGTCAAGAACCGGTTTTTGTTTTTGTCACTCGGTTTATTTTACAATGTCAATTTTGAATGACACTATTTGATGAAGTATTCCCCAATGACAATTTCTATAAACACACAACAAGTAGGCAAAATTAGTTCATAATAAAAAATAAAAAAAAAAAAAACGTAGAAAAATAATAAATTTTATAACTTTTTAGCAATAGTTTAATTTCTAATCCATCAAAAATTCACTTAGTTTTAATTGGCCTTTTATGATTCCATCTCAGATTATTTAGGCTGTAGGATAAGTTAGCTACTTTCCTAGAAAACATCGGTTGTTTTATAGCCTTGTTGTCCTGTGGTATCACCTACCTAATGGCTCCACGTGTCTCATTGCAGACTACATGCACAGCATGCCTGTCAGTCAGATGGGCAACTACCAGGAGTATCTGAAGCGCATGCCTTCGCCCCTGCGAGAGGTCGAGTCCACGCCCGTGCGTCAACACATGTTCGGAAACCCATTCAAAATCGACAAGGTGGGTTAAAGTTTACCAGCTAATTCAATTTTATGATTTAATAAATCATGTATATTTAGACCCAAACATTAATACCTTTAAATTGCTGGCCACAAAAATATGACTTTAAAATTTTGTTAGTTTTAAAAGTTGTCAATTATTAGACAAAATCAGTAGAAAATGAAAAACCAATTTCTATATTATGAATATTTGTGTACTTTCTACTGCAGTGGAACCTTGATATATCGAATCTGAAGGGGAATGTGAAAACTTCATAATAACAAGGTTATCAATATAGCGAGGTTCATTATATCAAGGTGATTTTTGGGCGTCTTCGATGTACAAAGGTTTATGACGACTGCCCAATACCTATTTCCAATAGGCCTAGCAAATGAGGGATAAATACATGTTTACTGTGATTACATAACTTACATTGCCATTGTATATAAGAATAATAGTTAATATTAACATCACACTAAAGTAATACACAAGTTCACGGACACTTAACCGTAGCTTTTATAAGAAATAACACAACATTAACACAATGGTTGTATCCCGGGAAGTTGATTAGTATAACTACACCTTTCACTAACCAGAGCCCAGAATGCCTTGTGGTTAAAAGTTCCTAGAAAACATCTTTTTCTAGATGTTTGTAGAGGAAAACTCTACGGCTAGTAGAAGACCGTTTTGGTTACGCAAAGGTACCTTTTTTTCTTACCAGCAGCCCAAATATATGGTTATTCACTAGTAATAGTACTTACAGGTTGTACAGTAGTGGTTTTATCGCCCACAAATTACTACAAAATAGCTGGTAGGTAGCGCTCATGTTCCCGGGATACAACCACTAAGTTAAACTTAACTGCAAATGCGGAAAATAAGAACAATACTGCGTTCACAAAAGAGCATAAAGACGGGACTAGGCAACATATGTAGAAGGATAGGTTGCAACGTGAAAGAAAATGGTTAAGATTGATGATTGAATCAGTTGTTTTTTTAACTTTGATATGTTGAGGTGTTGCAATCAAACCTTCGATATATGTGTAGAGGACCTTAGGTTGTGTATCGGCACTTCAAAAGTTTGAAATTTTGAGGTTATCCTTTCTAATTCTTCTATATACTCTGAGGTAGAAATAACATTAAATTGATACAGTTCAAGGGGCAGGTTCAAGGGGAATGGGAAAACTTTGTTATATCGAGGAATTTGATGTACATTGAGATTTGATATTACATATGTTTAGGGTATTTTGCCAATATTTGTTCTCTCCATTGTCTTAATAGGCCACTAATAAAACAAATGAGTCATTGTGTAGTTATCTTAAGATTCGCTCCGTTTAATATTGAGCTACTCTGATGTTGCAGAGGATGATGGTGGATGAAGCGGATATCGACCTGGTGGGAGGGTCGCCTCACCGCTCCGGCTCCAAGCGGGGTGGGTCGGAGCCGCTCAGTCCTCGCCCTTCCAACAAGCGCAAGCCGGGGCCGATCCCACGGGATGTGACTGTGCGACGGCCAGTGAGCCCCGCTCCCCCCGTCTCGCCTCCCACACCTCCGCCGACCCCGCCTGCCACCGCCAACCTCAGCCTGCCGCCCCCGCTCACTCCTGCAGTGGCGATCAACGGAGACATCGGTGAGAACGGTTATTTATGGTTCACTTATGTGTTTTATCGCAATCGTTTTGTTTCTTGCTTCTTTTTCCACTGCCTATCTTATACTTGATCATAAGTCATTTTACCACCGATTGCTTTTGTGGTTGTTTAAGGCTTATTAAATACCGAAACTCAATTTTGTCACATTTGTCATCCTGGTGGAACTAGAACAAAAACCTTAGTTACAAAAATGAAATTTGATACAGTAGACTCTTGATTATCCGTCTCCCACAAATCCAAAAGTAATCTAAAATTATCTGAACGATCTAAAATGCGGATGAGTCTCATCCGCAGTACACATATGTCGAGTAGTTTTGAATCAACTTCAACGGCTGTTGTTGTGATGTCTAAGGTAGTAGTTGCTGTTACAAGACTCACAATACTTCTATAAGATTCTCCTAATTTTGGATGTGTTTTGAAGGCGAGAATGGTTTTGTCTTATCTTAGATTTATATTAAATCTTTAGGGCGGCAAGTTTTTTTTTTTTGTGCACGGAACTCCTACAGTTTTCAACGGGTTTTAATGATTTTGGTGTGATCAGATAGAGCTTGGCATGAAGTTGTTTTTAAAGTAAATTAGTAAATGTCCATCCAAATGGAAGGTCCATGCAGGCCCTTAAAGTTCCATATTTCTCTCCATTAGGTTAACACTGATGAGGAAATTAAATGATTTTAAAGTTGAACAGCTATAATGAGTAAACACAGCACACTAGCGAGAGCATCCGTCTTTTCATACCAAAGAAGTTATGATAAACCATGGTAATTAACCATAGAGGATACACTGGTTAACAAACTGAATTTAAACAAGCCTAAACTGTAAAGTGTATCCAAACAAAATTGTTTGATTTCAAGCAACTAGTACACTAGTGATGTTTAATACAGTCTTGTATCTAATTTTGTCTTCATAAAGTGTTTTATCCTAATGGTTTTTCACTACCAAAGAGGACTAAGTATACTTTTGGGTGAACTATATCAGTAGAACAAAGTTTTACATAGGTTTTAGCTCATAATGAATATTGTCATAATTGATTCTTTTATTGATAGATATGATGATTTACAGCCAATTTTCTGAACCGACTGTCAGCTACATTAATCCGGATAATGAAGAGTCTACTGTATACCCATTTCATATTGATGTAATCTACTATTAAAACTGTAAAATTTCCACTTAAAAACAACACCAAAAAATTATTCCTTAAAAAAAAGATTGATCATACTTTATTTATATTAAGCTGAGTATATCAATGTTCCTTAGTTGGTGAATCTTCATACAATCCTGATAACTTGGTTTTATACTGAAATGAATTGAAATATTAAAAGATCCTTCTTAAGAAATATCAAATAAAATTGACTTTTTTGCATATTGGTTTATATTAAAAGTTTTGAAACTTTTTAAAAAATAATCATGACATTGCCTTTCGTTACACAAATCTCGACTGAAATTAAGTTGTTAAAAAATTATAAGTTAATTTTCTTTCCTTTTCGACTATTTAAATTTTTGCATTAATTAATGTTGTTCCATTTGAATGAAATTTCAATTTCAAGAATGCTTTACTTTTATGTAAACTATATAAATCATTTAAATCCAAGGAAAATAAGTCTGATTACTGTGAAAGTTGTAGAGAGTTTGCTTGTGAATCGTGTCAACAGTGTGGTTTTTATATCTTGCTTTGTCTGAGGCAAAAAATATCTCAATGCATGCATGTGATCATAACGAGTTGTTCTGCTTGGTTTACATACAATTTTTTATTTCAACACGGGTTTTCTTGTTTGTCTTTATGTTTGCAGATGATCTAAATAGTTTAGGCAGTGAGGACAGTCGCGCCCGGTCCCCCTCCCCCCCCTCCCCTGCAGCCGTACGACGAGTGTCCGCCCCCCACCACCAACCACCTCCCCCCTTTCGCTCCCCCTTCCCTCGGCCCTCCCCCCCCTCACCCCCTCCCTTCTGCAAGACGAGAGCCCGGCCATGGAATGGCAACCCCATCGTGTTTCCCCCCCTCGATCACCACCTGGACTAAATGTTATTAAGCCGCCGAGCGAACTGGCCTTGTCTAAATCAGAACTAGTGGAAATCCGGCGGCACAATCTCAACATTCGTTCGTTAGCTTATAAAGAAGTGAGGAGGCCGGGCATAAGTAAGTATTTAGCGATTATTTATTTATTAGAATAAATGAGACTGAAGTGTAAATATTAATTCCATTTAGTGCATATGTTGTACCAATTAAGACAAAGGAATACCGTCTTATCAATATTTTTTAACCAATATTTTATATTTTGTCAGAAAGTTGGGAAAGTGAAGTGTTTTTTTTTCTAATTTAAAAAGTCTGACTTTTTAGGAAGGAACTGTAAAATACCCGTTTCACAGCCAACAAATCAAATTACATATTGTTGGGTGATTTTACAATGTTTAGTTTGTAATTTCTTGATATATTTTTTTAATCCGTTTAAAAATTTATATTTCACTATATCCAAACTATGTAAGTTTTTATTTATATTCACAATTAATTGGTTTGTCCACAAAATAATTCTATAAAACCCAACCAATAGGAAACAGAAATAGAATTCAAATGACAAATTTCACTATAAAAGCTTCCATATTGCTAATAAATATTCATAATTGTTAAAAAATTGTAATGCATGTATCAAATAAATATTCTGACTGAGGAAACCCATTTTAGTGGTTAGTGGACAATTAAACTAAAAGATTGCTACAACCCGAACCAATCAATCTGTTTTTATTATTGACTCTCAGTGTGAAATAGTTCGCTCAAAAAATGTATATGTTTAACAACTGGACAGAAAAAGAAGGTTAAATTAGTTTTAAAGTTAAAGTCTTCCTTCTCTATTAACTTTTTTAAATTAACTGCTGCATCTGTTAATTTTTTAAATACTTCATACACATTTTAGGAGAAAAATGTGGGGTAAGAGCGATTTTCATGCTATTTTATGGCTGTTCTGAGAAATCATTTGGGACCCACACTTACTTGTGTCATATATTGTATATAGCCATTAATTGTCTAATTATGGGAGAAAAGGTTTATCACTGTCCTCTGCACATGCTATTTTATTTTGCTTTATCAATATTTTATTTTGTTTTTCTCTTATGATTTATATGCTTACTATATAGGGATGAACGAGATTGGATTTTTAGGTCAAGACGAGGTGAGACGGGATTTTTAAATGCTCATAAAATTTTGAGACGAGATCGTGATGGGATTTCCCTTCTGATACTTAATGAACGGGAAATGTGTGTTCAGAATTTTTATCTGTTTTTGTAACATTGTTAAATTCTGATTTATGACGGATAATTTGTGAAAAATGAAATTTATAACAGGCAATTCTGTTTAACAACTTTTACAGTGGAACCTTGATATATCAAACCTCAATATATTGAAATCCTCGATGTAAGGAAGTTTCCTCATTCCCCTTGAACCTGCCTATCAATCAAATGTTATATCTAACTTTATATATCGACGTATTAGCGAGGATAACCTCAATATAACGAATTTTTGGGGGGCTGATGTACGACTTAACTTCATATCGAAGTTTTGACAGAAAAAACTCAGAATATTGAAGTTAAAAGAAGAACAACAAGTTGAATCATTGAACTCGTCTATTTTCTTTCATGTTGCAACCTGTCACTTTACAGGTGTTGCCTTTTGCCGGGCTTTGTGTTTGCAGCGCTGTTCTTGTTTACCGCGTTTGTAGTTAATTTATTGTGTTAGTGTTGTTTCATTCATTATCCTAAGTGTCCCTTAAGTGGCCGTAAGCATTTTGTTTAAATGCATTTTGCCTACATTATTCTCGTGAGTACACTAATTTTAAAGCCCTATGGTTACTGCATGTACCGTATAAGAACAAACTTCTTCTAATCCCGATCAATGTTTTAAATGAATTTTGTATATTTGCAGCACTGTTTAGTTTTTTGCGTCACCATTTATAGTCTTGGTCCTGATTAGCTCGTGATAAAAAAGGGTTCATAAACAACTTATAATGTTACAGTGGCTTGTTTATTTTTTTTGTGTAATAACAAATTGTGGTTATGTAATCACAGTAAAACCCGTATTTATTCCTCAGTTGCTAGGCCTATTGGAAATAAGTAATGGTATTATGAGGTGGTCGTGAACCTCAGTATATCGAAGTTTGTAAAGAATAACCTTGATATAACGAACCTCAGTATATTGAAAACCTTGATATTACAAAGTTTTTACATTCCCTTCAGGTTTCATATATCGAGGTTCCACTGTATTTAGAAACATCTTTAAACATCAGGGTAAAAACAAATATTAAGTACTTTATTATAAATAACTCTTAAACATAGGCTAAGATATGGTGATATGAGTTAGGATGCAAAAATTGAAACTGCAAAATTTACCAGACTGAAACACCAGTCTGATTAGTTAAGCATTAAATTACAATTTCAGTCTAGTCTTTTTGGTATGTCTTATTTTTTCACATTATGTCAAATATGCCTCACACTAGGTCACATTTAACAATACTTCTCAAAAATGCAAGGCAAATAAAAAATTATAGTAAATGAGGGTCAAAATCATAAGCTAAAGACAAAAATTATCAATAATAACAAAAACAAAAAACTTAACTACGTAAAAATTTGGGATATAAATGTAGGAATAGGGAAAATAAAACACTTCGCTTTGCTTCAAAATCATATACTTGAGCATTAAACTTCTAGTAAAATACTCTTAGAAATTCGTAGTTTGTTTATACAGTTTTTTTACATTACTCACACATTATTCCCCATTCCATTCCGTCCCTAAGAATGTTGAAAAAAAATCCTGTCTCGAAAACAAGATTTAAACTTTCTTGAAAAATTTCAAGACTTGTACATTTTTAGTATTATGACATTATTTTAGTTTTTCAGTTGGAGTCACAAGCAAGACAATTTAGCTAAAACAGTGGAATTTTTTGTGATACTAATTTATCACAGAAACAAAAATCTAAAATCTTAAAATTCTTGAAAATAACTTATACCTAATTAACATCCAATTAGGTGCCCAGGCTACTAAATTATATTTATTTTAAAAAGTGGTGCATAGAATGGACAAGATAAAACTGATCGGTTATGTTTTGTAGCAGTCTTTTAGTGTAAAATGCACTTTATTTTTGAAATGTTTGTCTGTTTTGTGTGTCTAGATTATGCGCCTTTATTTGGCCATCTGGAACATTTGAAGGGGAGTGTCGATGTCCGTGCTAAAGTCTTAACTGATGTCATCAACGAGTCATTACGCTTTAAGCGTCGCAAACTTGCAAATTTATTGGACGAGTTTCTTCAGTCGATGCTCACGACAGGGAAGGGCGCTAATGGAGAGAGATGAGTTTTGGATTGGTAAAAAATCCAAGACTACTTCCATAAACGTGTTCACTCATTACACCATCCGACAGGAGATCACGTAGAGCTTTATGCCTCAGTGCCCCAAAGCGAATTGTAGATATTGTTTATACCAAAAACGTTTTTCAATATTTTTACGGGTAGTAAACCTTACATCAATATTTTATTTTTGAAAAGAACTTATTATTTATACGTTTAACGTATACACAGTCAAGTATTTCAAATCCTGCATAAAATATTGGCATTTGATCTTCCAATTTATTTGTATTTTTATTATTTAACAATATATTATTTTTTTTGCAATATGAAAAAAGGACCATGAAATTTCAAAACACACTGTGATGAAAATTTCATAAATTCGCAATAACTTTTTAATGTACAAACGTATATTTATGTATATATTGAAGTAGTTATTTTGAAGGAATGCGCTTTGTTTTTTCTCAAGGCATTGTTTGTATTTATAAATATATTTATCGTTTAATAGAATGAAAATTGGTAGGCCTATGTTTTTGAAAAAATTTCAAAAATTACAAATAGGCCCGTTATTTAACCCTTTTTGCTCTGGGACACTCAAAGTGGTAAGTACAGTACTCGACTTTCTCAGACAACTGTAGAATTCAGACAACCTTAATAATATTTCTCCCCCGGTAAAAGGTACAATGTTTCCATGTTTTCAAAGACCAAGTTATTTTTTTAATTATAAATTGGAGTTATTAATTAGATGATGTCCAAGTTTACAGTTATACATACATAACTTACCAAAAGAACATTCTACTGATAATTTCACTAATTACTGTATAGATATTTTAAATGAAGAAAATAAATTAGCAGACAATCCTAAATCACAGGTTAAGTAATGCACTGCAATTGATTAAAATCACGAAACACCAATCAGAGCTTACCTCACAATATTTACGATATGTTGAGTATGGGTGGTGTAACGAGCCTCCTTGTATCGGAAATGTTTGAAATACCAAACAAACTGATAAATATATTTTTTTTGTTGGTTTAGAAATTTATAGTAAATAACAAATAATCTGAACCATTCCTTTTAAATTTAACTATTAAACTTTAAAAATGCTCTTATTCATCCTTAAGAATTGAAATGTTCATCAGAGGAATATCATCAAAACATATACTATTCTTGAAATTTAAAATATATTTTACTACACACAATATATATTGTTGAAAAAAATGTGTAACGTTTTCCCAGCTGTAGAAGTGGGAGTCTTGCAGCATGGTGTTTTAGATCGCACATGCTTATGAGACGTACGTGGCTGGAATTTAGTCCTCTGGTCTTCAGACTTCACGGCTACCCAAAGAGCCATAACTCCAACTAATGCAAGGTTTCATTTCAACACTAGACTTTTGCATCACTAATCTATCATAGAGGATTTAGGAAGGTCAGGAAACATTATTTGCCGTTTATATTTGAGTAAAAAAAGGTGGAGTAAATTACAGATGAGTACCTGGGAGCCCAGCATAGAAATATCAGTTACAGACAGTGCGGTCAAATGCTAGTGCAAAAAGGCTTATTTCTTGTTAAAGACGAGCTCGTTCGCTCCGCTCACTCACCTTCATGGTGAGCTTGTTCGCTTCGCTCATTCGCCTTTCAGACTAATTTAATTAGCCTTACAGGTGCTGCTGCACTCCTGTGTATAATTGTTGAAACACAGGTTGAATATGTAATATGTGGATTCTAATTAATTATTTAGCACAATAGCTTTCACAATTTTTACTAATGCTTTTGTCTTTAAATTATTCAAATGCAATACTACAAATAGTTGTTTTATATTTTTACGTGACTTTGATTTATCTTAAA